>CM067313.1:45728191-46068191 GCA_034231615.1 Meghimatium bilineatum
CAATACAAAAGATAACTTGGGGACTAGACTAGTCCTACTAGTCCAATTATCACATGCCACTGTATTCTGAACAACACAAAAGATAACTTGGGGACTAGACTAGTCCTACTAGTCCAGTTACTAGACTAGTCCTACCAGTCCAATGATCGCATGCCACTGTATTCTGAACAACACGAAAGATAACCTGGGGACTAGACTAGTCCAATTACCGCATGCCACTGTATTCTGAAACAATACAAAATATAACTTGGGGACTAGACTAGTCCTACCAGTCCAATGATCGCATGCCACTGTATTCTGAACAACACAAAAGCACTGATTTAATATTTGAGTTACATATTCTTAGTTTTGTATTTGATTTTTATTTCTTCTGCATTCATTCTCAAATTTCCGCAGGTTAGCAGGATCTAGTTCTCATCCAGAGAAATGAACAAGTTATTTCCTGGTTTACAACTTGACTGCAATACATGCATCTTTTGGCATGATAAAACCAACTTCAGCATGAATTCTGGGTCACTTTGACCCTCTATGGGATAAGACAGCCATCTTCACCTCCAAAACCTTCTTAGTCTCCTCTTACAACATGCATGGCAGGTAACGCTGTTGCTAATCTTTGCTCCAATTTTGGGCCCGGCAAGATACACAGTGTGTTTTTATTTCCACATACAGCCAAATCCCACTATAACAACTTGGTATGAGTGGACAAAATATGTATGTAATAAAAGAAAAATCTCCGTATACAGTATAAACAATAAAGAAGAAATATAATTTGACATTTTGAAGTGTTATATAGGGGACATTTGTTATATAAGGATGCATTATAGAGGGATTTCACTGTATTTAGCATAAGCAATACATTTCCCTCTTCCTTTAGCATAAATTCGATCAATATAAATTAATGTATAGATTATAGCATGCAGTGGATAAACAAAGGTTATATATTACCATTACATTGGTAAGTGGATTATCTTGGCATGACGACACAATTATATGATCTAATAATCCTCAAATTTGCATACAACAGTAATGCAGCCATAAATTTGCAATTAAATATTCAAACATTTTAATGTAATTGTTTTTTTAACATTTAAATATAGCGTAGAAGATTTAGCATACGCAAATGCCGTATGAGTAATGTAGAAAGGTGTTGTTATCGTTTGATGTAAAGGTAGATGTCCCAGTTTTCATAACCATTTATGCAATTTATTAAGTAAATGAAGTATCACAAAGGAACATGCTGAACAATGCAAGGTTTACAGAGGAATTAATCGTATGCACAAACGTCCAAGTCAGAGAGGGACAAAATGTAGATTGACTCACACAATGATGACTGCTTGGAAGCGTCAGGCTCGGCTTCACTCAGTTCTGCTCACATAAACACATCGATTAAAATTTCACACCTGCCGACTTCAATATTATTGGCTAGTATAAATTAAAACATCAACATCAACTGTTGATAGGTACGTTCCTGAGGTTCTGTTATCATCATAAGACTACATACTAATAACCATAAATTTCTTCTTCTTCGTTTGTTCTCAAGACTCCTGCAAATTAGCAGGTTGTAGTCCAGAGAACAGAATGTGGGTTGTCATGGTTTACAGCTTTGTTGTGATATCTGCGCCTTCGGTCTGACATATCAGACTTCAGCATGGTTTCTGGGTCATCTTTCTTCCTTTTCACTTTACACCTTGCAACATCAGGTGTAGAAGTGTTCTATGGAGACGGCTTTTTTTCATGTGCTTCATGTTTGTTTTCACTGATGCTCTAATCCATCTTTTGTAGGGTCTGCTCATGGATTTTTATCCATATTCATGTGTTATTTTGATGCTACAACTGTATCCCATAACCTCCTTAATCACCTCTTATGACATGTATGGAAGGTAAACAGTGTTGTGTTGCTGTTCTTTGCTAACCTTTTTGGTTCCAGCGACACATGGGAAAGAATTAATAATAATAATATAACCATAAATTAAAAAACATACCCAGCTGATGATGAAGACAACAGCAAGAGGATGACAAAGATGAAATACTAGTCTGAAGAAAATTCTACGGAAGTAAGTAATTAGTTGAATAGCATTAGGCTAGGACATTAGTTGAAGATAGACATTCTTGATTTCAGCTGGTGGAGCAATACAATAAAAACTGCAGATATTGTTGACTGTCTGACAGTATACAGTCAGGAGTATAGTCTAGAAAACACCAAATCATAAAAATTAGAATGGGTCAATACAGGGTTCTAACAAGAGAGGGTGGGAAGGGAAAAGGAGAGAATGAACAACTGTCAAAGAAATAATTGCATAGGAGGAATTTATCAAATAACATAAAATTACAAATGATGCAAGCTAGATGATTGAAATTGTGGGGTGCATTGATTAACGATGATGTAGCTAATGATAGGCAATAAAGTGACATGTCCATCATTAGCAGAATCAACAGAACACTCAACGAAAGAACCTTCATTGCAAATAAAAGAACACAAAACACATAATCAACTGTCAATTTTAAAACAAGAATGACGAATAATAAGTTATAGATAATAAATGCTAGCAGTCAATTAGTTAAGTATGCTTATTTTTCCTCAGTGCTCACTTTCAAACTTCCATTGGATCCCTCGTATAGCAGGACAATGGTCCCACTATATTTTAGGTAGATGTAGTCTAGAAAATGACAATACATTGTTGTCATTTTATTTACATTAATAACACAACACATCCAACTTCAGTTGTACTGGAGCTCTAAAATCAAGATACTAATAACACTGAATACTAGAGAGTAAATATGAAATATAATTTTTTTACATAAATACGAGGCGTGTTCAAATGAAAACGGGACTTGTGGATTTATTTAAAAAGTATCATACGCAATTTAATATTTTCAACGGAATTGAACAAAGCAACCACTTGTGAATAAGAATGCACCTGGGTTCATCAGAAAAAATCTCCGTATGCATTTAGGCAAGCATCCCACTGTTTAGGTAGACGTCGAATGCCGTCCGAGAAAAAGTTGCGTGGCTGTTCTCTGAACCATGTGGTCACCGCTGTCTTCACATCTGCGTCGCTGTTGAATCGCTGTCCCTTTAGTGCTTTCTTCAACGGTCCGAACAAATGGAAATCACACGGGGATAAATCGGGACTATAGGCTGGGTGATGAAGAACTTCCCAATTCTTCTTTGCCAATGTTTCCTGCACAATTTTTGCGACGTGCGGACGAGCGTTGTCGTGGAGAAGAATCACACCTTGAGAAAGTCTGCCTGGTCGCTTAGCCTTGATGGCCTTATGCAGCTTGTCTAAAGTGTCTTTATAATGGGCGGCATTGATGTTGACACCAGGTTCCTTAAAATCAGTCAACAAAAGCCCTTCATGGTCAAAAAATGCAGTCACCATAACCTTCCCAGCAGAAACCTGTGTCTTGAATTTTTTGGGTTTTGGTGAACCTGGATGTTTCCATTGCATGCTGTCAATTTTGCTGCTCGGTTCATAGTGGTGGCACCACGATTCATCACCTGCCACAATGCTCAACAGAAATGCATCACCCTCTGCGCTGTAACGCATCAGGTGGTTCAAACTCCACCCCATCCGTTCTTCCTTATGGTGGTCAGTCAACATCCGTGGGACCCACTGTGAACACACCTTCCGATAGTTCAATTTCTTCCGAACAACCATGTGGGCTGTCCCAATTGACATATGGAATTCTTCTGCAAGCGAACGAATGCTCCGACGACGGTCAGTCAGTACTGCTTTATCAAGCACGGCTATGGCTTCTTCTGTTGCAACAATATGCGCCTGACCTGGCCGTGCAAGATCTGCCGTTAACTCACGTCCGTCTTTAAACATACGCACCCACTCCATCACTCTGGTCCTCGACAAACATTTGTCACCATATGCTGCCTTCATTCTCCGATGAATGTCTACTGCTTGACATCCTTCAAATGAAAGAAACTGGATCACAGCACGCTGATTCACTTTGGACGGGTTCGGAATCACACCCGCCATATTGTTAACAGTCTTCTGCAGCACATATGCATGCTGGGAAGATGAACACGTGACCGTATGTAAATTATTGGATACTCATTACTAGTGCAAAATGTCATCAATATCAGTGCGCTCTATCACGCGTGGTGTAACAAGTCCCGTTTTCATTTGAACACGCCTCGTATATTACACAAAATAATGAATTGGTATTTTGACAAATAGGCATTAATCAGGCAAATATTCTTCTTTTAGTCCATGGCATGTGTTGTTGGTTATTATGTCTTTCAGCAGTCTTCTGTTTCATGTTCTGCTATCATTTCTGAAACAACTGATCCCCGCCGAAGACGGATGTGTCGGGCCATTGGCGCAAATAAAACGGCGACACAACGCATTTCCGTTCTCTGGACTACATTCTGCTGGAAATCTAGTAGGACCATGGTCCTGCAAACGAGATCCAGTTGGAGTTTGAGAATGAATGCTGAAGAAGAAACAACTGATCTCCCATGCCACAATGCCAGGCTGTCTAGTATTTTCTCTATTGGTTTTCCCCATATCCCTCTTGCTCTCTAAATTGTTTGTTCTCATGATGTGTTCCATATTTCCTCTTCTCTTATGTCCCACAAAATGTGGACTGTCTATTTTTAACTCTTCGTTCCTGTAAGGGTTTTCCTACTATGCTATAACATATTTAGATGTAACTACCGGTATACAAATTAAGATTTTAGTGGCTTACAAACAGAAAGGGTTTTCTTAACTGTTTGTTTTACAGGCAGAAAGGGTGTCTAACTGGCTGTTTTACAGGCAGAAAGGGTCTGTCTAACTGGCTGTTTTAGCTGCTTGTCTGAGAATAAGAGTTAATATGAAGCAAAGATACAAAACCAAAAATTAACCACAAAAAAAATGTTTAATGGTTAAGAGACACATAATGGTTCTTAATCCCTTAATGAACAAAATTTGGTGGATTCAAATTGTTGCAAAAACTAGAAGCAGACAGTCAAGATTTTTAGCATGTGATGAGAAAAGCAAAACTTGAACATTAAGTAACCACCAGAAAGATCAAGGGGAGAAGAGACAGAGGAAGATAGAGAGAAATTTCTGGATGGGTTGTCACTGTGTCACAATAAAGATGTCAACAAGCTGACTTATTACCAACACAAGAGACAGAGAGTTGTGGAGAAATGTGATCACTTATGACACTCTGCATGACACTTGATTGATACCTACTGTTGTAACTAATCAAAGACATTAAAGTGACTGGCCACTGATTAGCAATACTATCACAACACTTTACTAAGTAAAGACACAAATATAAAATGAGCTTACCTCTGGGATCAACACCTTTCAGAAGGAATCCTGTTTACAATAAAAAAAAAGTTATGGATGAAAGTTAATAAATTACTCCCACCAAAGATTATAATAATAAGAATAAAACAGGATGTATAATTTTATAATTATTGGGGTAAATTTGTGATATGTGATGATTGCTTCTGTGATTGTTAGGTCACATGATGATATATACTTGCTTCTGTGATTGTTAGGGGGAAGAAGCTGAGGAGGGCAATTAAAGGCATGGACAGAAAACATCAACGAATGGACAAGACAAAATATTTTCCGCACTCATCCACATCATTGAAGATAGAAATCGCTGTAGGACTCTGTGTGCTGAAACATCCAATGTGGTACGACACATTTATGACGCTGACAGGTTACAGGTTTATAGATAGAAGATTCTGAGGTCAAATGATAATATTTCATTGCTTCTACCACCAGAAATATTACCTCTATATTTGTGAAATGATAAGAAGTGCGACTGCTGTAAAACTGTACAACAATAGTACCTACCGGCAAAACACAAGTTCATTCAGTTTTATAAAGCATGCACAGACAATCAGACTATTGGGTACAGGTATGATAAAAACTACATATAACAGTATACAAGACAGTTTCAACCTTAAGGTCTTTATCAAAAAAATACCAGACAAACAGTGAACAAATTGAACAAAAAGTACAAATAAAGGCCATATTACAAATGCATTAGATGGCAGACATGTTACAGCAGAGATATCCAAGGTAACAATGATGTAAGTACACACAAGCATTTTCATATAGACGGTATTAAAAATATATGGGAAATCAGAAGGAAAAGAAACAACTATGACTGAAAACAAATGGCATGACAAAACAATATGAATGGCAACATAATAAAGACCCCATACCCAATTATCTGTATTACGGCAAACTGGCTGATGATAGAGGTGTACCCTTGAAAATTTATATATATATATATATATATATATATATATATATATATATATATATATATATATATATATATATATATATATATATATATATATATATATATATATATATATATATATATATATATATATATATATATATATATATATATATATATATATATATATATATATATAGGCAATAAAGTGACAATAAAGTGACATATATATATATATATATATATATATAGGCAATAAAGTGACATATATATATATATAGTCCTGCAATTGGGTTGCACATTAGACAGAAGGAATGATACAAGAACTCAAAGAACAGTACTCAAAGCCACAATATATAATTATTTACACTGATGGCTCCAACAGATGCGGATGGGGCTTCAGAGCTTACCAAAATGGCAAGAGGGTTATGGGAAAATCCACCGCCTATTCCACAACATCGAGCATGAGAATGGACATAGAGGCAATAACAGTGGCTCTGACTTGGCTGTTGACGCACCCACCAACACTTACAGTGATTCTATCAGACTCCCAGAGTATGCTGTGCAAAATAGGAAAATTCATGATAAGACAAGAGTGGTATGCTCTTCTCACCAACACCCAGAACATTATAAGGAAAGACTGGGCAGAATGAATTAGAGCAGTCATGGATACACTATAAATTGATGAAGAGAATGTTGAAAAAAAACCAATGTACATGTTCAGAGAATGATAGAAAATGAGAGTGACCAGGGGAAGAAAGGTGAAAGTCCTCACTGGAAAAATGTATGGGAATGCCCCATGTGCAGTGATGCTGATTTTTATTAAAGAAAAAAATGTATTACAATGTGTACAATGCCAATATGGTGTGGGTTATGCTTGTTGAGTCATTTCTTCCTATAATATTTTATTACAAATTATATAAAGTTTCATTAAATAAAGTATTATACATCACACAAAAAAAACAACCTTGCTAGATTCTGCAAAGTTATTCCCATTCAATCATCCAGGAATTAAAAACAAACAATCTCAGAACTATGGCATACATGGTAAAGTATGAAGAGTTCTGATGAAAAGCCTATAGAAGTTAGTTATAAAAATGCAAATGGAATAAATACAAGACATATAAAATAAGAGAAATGTGCATGCAAGTACCAGTTTAACTAATAATACAATTTTAAAAAATGGGCACATCTACCATATAATGAGAAGAAATAATTAAAGAGCACAAAGCAACCCCTCAGATTGAAAACAACTGGGAAAAAGAAAGGTAGATCCAAATAAATAGTGAAAAAAGAATACTGACAAGAGAAGCTAATAAGACGGGCATGGATTCCCTGAATGAGATTTAGAAATGTGCCCAAAATAGGGAAAACGCAGATGTATGACAAGATTTATTGCACGTCCTATGTCGTGGCTGATGGAATGTGGAAAGTAAAAAGAACAAAAAAAACAATTAACATAAGATGATACCTTTTGGTTTAGGTGGTTCCTCTGTTTTTGTTACAGCTGGTACACTTTTTCTTTCTGGCAGAATATCAGGGCTACTGGTAGAGGACACAGATTCCACAAGATTACCAGTGGCAAAAGTTGGTATTTCATAAGCTGAGGAAACAGATAAACATAATAAATGAATTAAAGAAAACTACAAGCACAGATGACAATAATGTCATATGAAAATCAACTGTAACAAAATTACAGTTTAAAGTCGGACAATATTTAGCACACATCATACTGTGAGCGTCAACTTAGACACACACGTCATTAATCATTGGTAGAGCTATAATTTATTGTGCAATAAAATTAGCGGTAATACAAAATGTTTCATAATTTGCTACTATCACATCCAAGTTTTTATTATTCTTATTAATGTACTATGATATTAACCATTCAGTGCTGGGAATTTTTAAAAATGGTAGTCAACAGTTTTGAATGGAAGTATCCCACAGAAGATGGATCTGTCAAGACATTGGTGCAAATAAAATGGCGACGCAACATATTTCCATTCTCTGGACTACATCCTGCTGGAAACCTAGAATCGATCATGGTCCTGCTACAAGAGAGATCCAGCATGAGTTTGAAAATGAACGCTGAAGAAGAAATATGGAAGTATGTACAGAGAGTCTGCTTATTCTTATAATCTTTGTTAGCAGTAATCTATTAACTTTCTACATCCATAACTTTTTTTTTTTACTGTAAACTTTCTACTTCAGCGATTCTTAAGCTGTATTTGTTGGTTTGAAGAAACAACACAAGAAGAAGAGCTTATCTGAGAGTACGAGGAATGACAAGAGACAAAGAACTAGACATGAATGAAATACTGTAAACACAACCTCAGTAGCAGTTATTTTTCATTAAGAAGAGAGTTTGACCTTTAAAAAAAGGGAATTCATCAGTTTTTCCATATGTAATTCCATCCATTTGATAAGATATTTGATGACCTTCAGGTGCACCATTGTTACGGGAAGGATTTTCTGACTGAATTCCTAGTACTAAAAGTTGTGTTCTGATTCACAGGGGGTGGGGTGTGTGTGTGTTGTTTCATACACCAACCCAATCTACGAGTTTGATTTGTAGCACATTTGGAGGGCAAATAAAGACATGGACAGAAAACATCAACGAATGGACAAGACAAAAATTGTTCCGCACTCATCCACTTATATTTCCATAAACTTATTTCCAAAACATCTCCCATATTAATCACAATGCTGTACCACAAACAAGAGGCAGCAGTAAAAGTGGGTGGCAATATATCAAAATGGTTTAATGTACAGAAAGGAGTTAGACAAGGATGCACACTATCACCGTACCTGTTCAACATCTACACCGAAAACATAATGAGAAATGTAAAAGACAACATGAAATATGTTGACTTCTAACCTCTTACCATCAGCGGTAGCAGATCCCAGAGATGTGCTGACAAAACAGTTCTCATGAACAACAAACGGAGATGATCTAAAGCAAATGTTACTATCAACAACAACAAAAACAAAGTGGAGCCCAAAACCTGTACTTAAATATGAAGAAAACAAAAATGATGCCAATGGATAAAGTGAAAGTACAACCAAAGATAATAATTGACAATTTTGAACTAGAGGACGTAACAATTTCCAGTATTTTGGCACAAACATAAATAGCTCAGGAGACTGCTCTGTTGAAATCAAGAGAAAATTTCAATGGTGACATTGAAACTTGCACAAATGAAAACTCTTTGGCAAGGTACCACTAGCATAGTCAAACTATGTATGATCAGGACATGTGTATTTCCAGTGGCAATATATGGTTATGAGGCAAGGGCATTAAATAAAACAAATACAAAGAGAATCACAGCTTTCGAAATGAGATGCTACAGAAGAATTTTACCTATACCATGGGCAGCTAAAAAGACATCTCAAGAAGTGTTAAAATCAATAAATATCAAAGAGGGCTGACAATTGTCCAAGCATGAGACCGACTAGTGGAAGTGCTGTTCATGCTCGAGAACACACAGAAGCCCACATGTCCCACCATAATTGACCTTATTCAAAGTAGGGAATCATGATCCGGATATTGGATACGCCAACTTTAACATGCACTCCAGGGTATGGAAAAAAGTTTTGAATACAGCTTCCCATTGCACACAGGACAAGCATTGGACAAATGTCGGGGAGTGCATTGTTCAAATGTCTGATCGAAGCAGTTTTGATACCCGGACACTGTGGATAATGTAGAGGGGGGAGCAAGTCACTAATGACACTGCAAACCTAGCCTAACTTGACTGTCGACATTGCCCAACACAGCTCATACAGAGAGAATTTGGTTCAGTACCCACGGGCCCACTGCAAAGCTCCTCTTCCGAGATATGTGTACTCTCCCTACTTCTTTGGGTACTAACGCAATAACGGAGTCAAATAACAGGCCGCACCTGACGATGGATTGGAAAGCCACCACAAGCAGATGACGCGAGTGTGTGTGAAATGCACAGGTTAAATCTCAGTAGAAACTTGCAGTAGAAAACTTTCTACAAAGAATACCGGAGAAACACTATCTTGAGCTTAAAGTAAAACTCCACCTCCTGACATAGGAAACAAGAGTGACAAATTTATACTTCCTTGGGGTTATATCATCCATCATCATCATGTAACAGAATGGAGAGTCTATTGTGCCCTATGAGAAGTGAGCATTCAAAGAAGGGTAGTGCTACAATTGGTAACTATGGCATACTAGGAAATAAAACAGTATATATGTACATATGTTAGCAAAATAAGGATCAACGCTGGAGAAAAAATAAACAAGCAAATGTCTATCAAGGAAAGAAGTTCCTCATTAGTCATTAGGAAAGGCCTATTGACTATCCCCAGGTTAATGGTCAGAATATCCACACTTACCTTTAAGTGTAGGGGTTGTGACTGGGAGTTTTACTTGTCTATGTCTTTAGTTGTCTATACGGTCAAATGCCTTGGCTGCAATGAATCGTATTTGTTCAGGGTTGTCTTGGTGTTATCTAACCATCTTGTTCTAGATCTTCCTCTGGCCCTGTATTCGGATCTTCTTATGTCATATATTCTTGTCGGGAAATGGATATGGTTCATTCTCATAAGGCGTCTAAACCATCTTATTTGTTGTCTCTTGCTTTATTCTTTGCATGGCATTATGCTGATTCTTCTCCTAATTTCATCATTTCTCATTTATTTTTTCTAGTTTGGTTACTCTTGCGGCTTTTCTCAGGCATTCATCTCAGATGTAAGTTTTCTCTGCTGGGCTGCTGTCAGCGCCCATGTCTGGCATTGATAGCAGGGCGTTGGCATAAAAATACTGTTTATCATCTGTCTCTTGACTTCCATTTTGATCTTTGGGTTGAGCAGTAATGGTGATAGCTGGTATGTCACTATCTTTGCTTTCAGGCCTCTTGACTCAATCTTTCTAATTTTCCATTGTCTGTGAATATACTTCCTAGGTATTTAAATTGAGAGGATTGTTTCACTTTAGTTTTATTTATTATTATGTTCACTGGATTTGGTCATTTGCTGATTTTCATTGCTTCTATTTTCTGCGTATTTATTTTAATATTATACTTGGTGCATGTTGTCATGAGTACATCAATATGATTTTGTAACTGCTGTTCCTCTTTGTAAATAAGGCATTGATCATCAGCAAATAGAATTCTAGGAAAGGAAAAAACTATCCCAAATACAACTATCACTATCCCTATGCTGACACTGTGACATTTTTCCCAGATAGTATTATTGTTGTTGTTATCTTAAATAATTTGAGATATGCGGATGACACTGTTCTGATTGCAAAAAAATGAGGAAGACCTTCAAGATTTAATTAATGTAGTAGTCACAGAAAGTAAAGAGAAAGGGTTCTTCCTAAATATCAAGAAAACAGAAGTAATGGTTATTTCAAAGAAACAAAATACACCTTGCAAGATCAAAGTGAATGATATTGTATTAAAACAGGCCCACCAATTCAAATATTTAGGTACAATGATTACAGCACATGGAAGAAGTTCAACAGAAATAAGATGTAGAATAGGACAGGCAAAAACAGCATTCAGAAAAATGAAAAATATACTGTGTAATATGACCTTGTCATTAGAGGTGAGAAAGAGAGTTCTGCAGTGCTATATAACCCCTATACTAACATATGGGTGTGAGTCTTGGACAATAAACAGACTGGAAAGTGGGAGATTTGAGGCAACAGAAATGTGGTTCTACAGAAGAATGCTGAGAATACCATGGACTGCCAGAAAAACTAATGTAGAGGTGTTGAGGAAGTCAAATGCAAAGCGGACCTTAATCAACAATATAAGAAAAAGGCAATCTTTTTTTTGGCCACTTCATGAGACAGGCAGGTTTAGAGAAAAAAGTCACAACAGGCAAAATTGAAGGCAGCAGAGACAGAGGGTGACAACGTGAGAAAATATTAGACAGTTTGACAACCTGGCACGGCAAGGAAACAACAACGACTTTGATACACAATACTGTGGAGAGCCATGACCGCCTACGCCAGCCGGCATGGCACCTGATGATGATAAGAAATATAATCTACAAACCATGGCAATGATGGATGTGACTATCCCCCATTTGAGTCACAAAGAATTGTCCACAGTATGTACAAAGAATCACAGGCTCATTTGTACCATCATTTGCTGTTGTGTCTTCACAATCTCTCAACTATCTGTAAACGTAAAACATCCTTCCATTATAGGGCATCAGTTACACAATCTCACAATCAGCTTTCCAATCATCCTATTTGCTGCAATGTAAGTCTTGGTCCATTCTTTCCTTTTATAATCTCAACTGTGGTCACTTGTCAACTCTTACTTTCCATCTGTGCTATTTCTTCATCCAAGATAATTTATTCACATATTTGTACACTCCAAGCATTGCCACAAGAGCTGTCTTTTTCAGCAGGTGGCAAAGTGTAGACTATGCATGCTAATAGTTCCTATTGCTCACTTATTCTATATCTTCCTGGTTAATCATTCCCCCCAACTATCTCCCCAGCTAATCTACTATCTTCCAAACTCTTTGAATCTCATTCGCAGCAATGTCTGTGTCCAAACAATGCATATAGAGGAAATCAGACATTCTCTTTGCAGTAAACTACTCATTGTACTGGTAAAAAGGAGATTTGTGTAGTAAATCTAGGCTTAATGTCTTAGAAAAATCTTAAATATTGGTTGTGAAGAAAAGTCAAATAAGCAATTAAGAGAAAGACACCAAAACACCACACAGCAATATGTTCCTACAGCAAATAAGAAATAATAGATGGACTTATATTGGACATGTACTTAGAATGAATGAAAATAGACAGCCACTATAAGTATTGAAATGGTTATCTGATAGCAAAAGAAAAATATCAAGAGATTTCATGAAACAACCATCAAAGAGTATGGGTATCAACAACATGCAAGAATTATAAATCACTCGAACTGGAGAGCTCTGGTTTCTGCACCGTATTCGGCTATGAAGGAACATAGAATCTATCTATGATAGATAGTTAAGGTAGATAGGGCCTAGGCTTAATGATGTTAAAAATTCCCCTAACACCGGGTAGTTTACACGAAGAACTTCAGTAGTAAAGAACTCTGTACAGAATGTAAACACTGTCATTCATTATGTTTGATATTGTTGTGCTTTTTTAGTTAGTCACTATTTATATGCTTGGAATTACATGCCAAAAAAGTCAAGGCCGACCAACGAAACTCACGGAAATAACCAAAATAAGCTTTTCAGGTCATGTCTACCTTTCTGTACACAAACAGAGCCTGGCCATGGTCATTATTATAATTATACTATAGTTATTGTATTATACATAAACATTTCAGGTGAAAGTACAGAATAGTTCTCCGCTGTGCTATAAATAGCACACTGTTGACAATTTTAACTATCCAACGTCATGGATTCTCATGTAACACCAATAAAAATAATGGCTGCCGTGACATCACATCCGACAATCACTTGAGTTCAAATCTAGACACAGACGAACTTATGCATAATCTGTTTGTTTTCCAATTTACACATTTTTTACAATTACCTAGTATTTGTGGTGAGCGATCAGTATTTCTGGCCGCTACACACAGAGTGAGGTGCGTGCACACATTAGAAATATTATTTCTAATCCTAACCTTACTCTAAGTACTTACCCGTAAGCTTGCCAAATCACACAACAAAGGTCAGGTAACACCTCGAAACTAGAACAAAGGTCACAGCGGAGAACTATAATGTACTTCAGCCACATTTCCAAGATATTGGGCTACAGTTTGCATTGAAACTACAATGTCAATTACAAATACAATTATTATTATGAAGGATGGAGGCCCTACCTTTAGCAGGATGAATGTCAGCATGTTTTTCCTCAGGGTAGACATGTTTTTCCTCAGTGTAGACATCATGATGTTTTTCCTCAGTGTAGACATCATGTTTTTCCTCAGTGTAGACATCATGATGTTTTTCCTCAGTGTAGACATCATGATGTTTTTCCTCAGTGTAGACATCATGATGTTTTTCCTCAGGGTAGACATCGGGTGTTACATCAGGATATGTTTCATCCTCCTTGTCAATTTCTGTTTCATTATTAAACTGATCATAGACATCGTCATGATTGTAGCTGGTGCTAGAAATTGGCTCTACAAAATCATTAAAATGACTTGAAGGAGGTGATGCTGATGGTGCTACTTGTGACAAAATATCTGCAGCTGTAGAGCTAGCGAAAGCTATAGTGGGTTCAATGTCTGCGACCGGTGCAGATGGTTGAACTGACTCATCATGATCATGCGTATCGAAGGAGCCGTCATCGATGTCTCCGAAAGAAATAAGAGGCTCCTGTGGAAAAGCGTACGCATCAGCTTCTGAAGCACCCGCTGCATAACGGTCTGCCTCTGCTTCATCCTCGCCTGTATGTCTTGTTGTTGTGGAGACCTCTGCACCTTGATCAGGGTCGTAGTCGAAGTCGTATACATCCGAACCTACCGCGTCTGGACCATCGGCATCTCCATTATCGTGGTAGTAACCTACGCCTGGAGCATCTACTTGTTCAAAATCGTCGTTTGAGCAACCTGAATTCTCAGGGTGGCTGTCGAAAGAATCTGAATAGGGATTATGGTCCGACATCGTCGTAGAATATTTAGCAATTACGTTTATTTATTACCGTTACTCCAGATATTAGCGTAGATTTGTTGTTTACTCTTAGATAAAGAAAAATATCATGGCCGGCTTAAGTGTTGTTGTACTTCTGGGCATGCGCAAGCAGGAAATGGTAATGGAGCTTTTCCTACTTTTAAATGGGGGTTCCCAACCCACAGGTCGCGACCTCAGATGGAGTAGTAAAGGAGTTTCTGTGGGATCGTCGGATGGAAACGTAAATTGTGTGTTGACGGGGTTCGAAATGAGAACAAAAATTCCCTACTATGCAAGTCACAAAAAGCGAATAAGAAAATCTTAGCGATGGCTGTCTCATTCCATAGAGGGTCATAAAAGTCGAATGTGTTCAGCGTAGGCCGAACGGCGCAGATATCACAATCAAACTGTAAACTTTACAAAATGTATTCTGTTCTCTTGACTATATCATGGTAATCTGCAGGAGTTTCAGAAAGAGCGAAGCAGCAGCGGCAGTAGAAGAAGAAAACAACAAAACAATTAAGTGTTGCCAGAGGTTGACATTTACGAAAACTCACGAATTTTTTAAAGCTTGTTTAAGGAGTTACAATTTCGAGTGCATTAAATATTTCGACAATGTAATATAGAATAATGTATGTAATATAGACAATGTAATACTTCAATGTAATGTAATATAACCTCTTAGCAGTGAGAGGTGCTAAGGGTACCGCATTGCTCTCGGTGGACCCAGGGTTAGCAGATAACCAAGATCCCAAAAGTACCTCCTCGTGGTGTGTCCTGGAAACAGAAGTAGGCTACAGTGGCTCGTGCTGCTCCTGGCCAACACTTTTGGGATCGTGCCCGTTAATATGAATGCCGCAGATGGAATGAGCATTGACTTCAAAAAGACAAGCAACATCTCCGACACCTCTGTGCCAACATATACAGCGTCACTGTGCAATATACAGTGACGCAAGATTTTCCGGCTCGAGCATTGGAGGGGTGACTAACGCAATTGTTATGATATGGCTAGATGTCAAGACGAATAATGAGAGTCGCAAAGAAAACATGTTGAGTACAATGAGAGGGCGGCACAGCACCAGAAGACAGCTCTGTATGCAAAATGAACGTGAAAACGTTAAAAGGAAATCTGAACTAAAGTTTTATTCAGCTCGAGAACAAGCCTCTAGTCCCTGTTGCTCCTAAAAATGAATGTGTAGAAACTCATACTTGGACTAGGGGTTCACAATGTCGGTGAATGACACCTCGGCTAAGATAGCGAATGAACCTGTGCCCAACTCTACCGTTGATGATTTCCTATACCAGGGCCACGGATAGGAAAGCTGTCACAAACTAGGGAAGCCCACAATCCGAATTAAAGGCATGACAAAAACGAAAGGCGTGATGTGCCTTCCGAGCTGCAAATTCCGCTTCTATGCTCTAAACTAGTATCACAGTGTACTCACACTCCCAGGCAGAAATCGTATGAATTCTCATGTTCGTTATAAGAGAGCGAACGCAGAAGAAGCATTGAGGATTTATAAATAGAGAAAATCATACAGCAAATGGGATTTGAATCAGGTCCGCTTAAAATGACACATACTAGTTTTGCAAGACCAGTAGATGCCATCTGCACGGATTTGGTTCACATCCTGTTTGCCACATGATTTTTCTTACATATTTCGAAAATATCGTAGTTTGGGTTGGTGTGCTGCTATCCTCGGGAATCCCTATCGATTGGTTTATCGATATGGGGTGATTTCTCAGAGTTTTCTTTCATACTCAGGAGACTTCAGCTTTCAGCTTAGCGCAAAGTCTATTGAATGAGTCTTCTACTCAGAGGAGGTATATGTCATGAGACGAGCTCATCGTTTTTTATGGATCACCCATTGTGTGTCCTTCCTCCGACGAGAAGCTGTGCAGCCACCGGGATATTCCTCGTGTAGGAAGACAATTCCATTACCACCCTTCGTGTCCTTAGGTCCCATACCTAATTTATTCTGTATGAGCCTTGTTGGGCAACGGAGACAGTCGAATTGGACTCAGGGTTGATACACCTTCTTTAACGATATGATGATCTGTCACACACGACGGGGATTTGGGATTTGACCTGTGAATTTGTCACGCACTTGCTTCGTCCGTCTGTGATTGTCTTCTATACATCGTCAGACTTGGCCTGTGTTTTGACTCTCCGCCATTGTGTTTGTCAACCAAAGAAGTAGGTAGATTGCGCCTATCTCGGACGAGGAACTTCGCAGTCGGCGAACAAATCTCGTATAAGAAAGGCATCATTCCATTCTATGCCTTTAGGTACTTAATTCAATTCTCTCTGTATGAGCCATGCTGGGCAACGACGACTGTCGACTTAGACTAGGTTTGCAATGTCCTCGAAAACAATGACTTGCTTCCCGTCTACCTTGTACACAGAGATCGAGTTGCAATACTGCTTTGGGCAGAAATTTTGAACAATGTGCTCCCCGACGTTTATGCAATATTTTTCCCGTATGCAATTGGGAGCTATACTCAAGGCTTTTTCTTCATACCCAGGGGTGCATGTTCAAGTTGGCGTATCCAATATCCGAGTCATGATTCCTACTTTGAATGGGGTCAATTGTGGTCGAGTGTTGCCGTTTCCGGATGTAATATGTACTCTAAGGATGACCACATCTTAGCGAGATTTACCCATATTAGGATATTGACATTGGTCGTTTTTAGGTACTTTTAGGATATTGGTTATTTTCTAACTCTGGGTCATCGCGAGAGCAGTGCGAAATCATTTGCACCACGAACATGTCGTAAGATCTAATAGTATTATATTTTACCAGAAAATTTATTTTCTATTTGTTTTCTTTATAGCTATCTGTCGTCTTTTTCACAAGTGTTGTTAAGCGTCGCGTAGCGTTGAAGTTTTCTATCATTTGCCATCTTTGTTGCGCTTGATTAATTCTTGATTAGGAACAAGCGTCACGGCATTGTTGGCATTCCCTTGTATGCTCTGCTTGCCGTTCTGTCAGACATCTAAAAGTGTATTAAGCTCAATGTCCCGGTAAAATTCCGATTGCGAGTTCTTCTGATCTTTACGGAGAGGGTGCACTTTCTCCAGTCGATTCTAGTCCCTCCCATTTCTACCATTCTCTGAATATGTAGATTATCTTGTTCGATCTCGTCCTCGTCTTTTCGTAGGGTATCAATGTCTGCTCTAATTAATTCAATCATATCTCTTCTTATCTCTGTGTCGTTCACCAAGGTTTTACCAGCCAACACATTGACTCTTTCGTTTCCCTGACCCCAGCATGGCATGGACAGTAGATACATGTAATACTCTGCTCGTTGTTAAGAAGAGTGACCCATTGAGTTCTGGTCATACACTTTTCTATCTTACGCAGCATACTTTGAGAGTTCGATAGAATCATTGAGTTTGTTGGTGGTTGCGCCGCTAACCAAGTGAGAGTTGCTGTCACCGCCTCTATTTGCATTCTCATACTCGATGTTGTAGTGGGGTACGCAGGCGACTTCTCAGCTAATTTCTTGCCATGTTCGTAGGCCATGAAACCCTAACTACATTGTTTGTTTCTTGTGTTACTGAGCCATCTGTGTAAATTATTGTATCATGTGGCTACGAGTGCTGCAGTATGAGTTATTGGATAATTCCCTCTGTTCTGTTGGCAGCCCAGTTATGGTTCTCTCTTCCCATCTGTATCACAACTGTTGTCAATAACGTTCTATCTTTGCTAAATGTCACCCATTCACAGCCTCTTCGCACTTCCTCCATTTCACAAACTCTGAGTTGGGTATCTTCTGCTTCTGCCACACAAGACATTCCTTTCTTGATAGGCCTTCCTTTTGTGTTGTCTAGAGGTCTAGAGGTTGGTGTAAGAGGTGATGGTCATTGTTGGTGACTTTGAAGTATTCTTTAACCTGGGCTATTTTATGTCTTGCTTTGATGCTCGGTAGGTCTAGAAGAAACCTCATGGCACCAATGTGTGTATCTTTTGTGCATCCTAGGACAGCTCTCATGGTTTCATTTTGAACTCTCTTCAATTTATTCACCTGTGTTTGCAACAGTGTAAGTGAGCATACACCATTATTTAAAACAGATAATACTACTGCCTGCATCATCTGAACAAATCGTTCGTTGCAGCGCCTCTGCAGATGCCATGTTTTTGACTACACTGACACCCTTTCTAGCTTTCTGAATGGCATTGTCCACAGGTTTCGCAAAAGATAGACATCTATCAAAAGTGATGCCAAGATGATTTCATAGTCGGCTCCTTGTCAATGTTGACGCCCATGCAGGTGGCTGCTGATACTGTGTCTGTGACTATGTTATTGTTCAACGAGAACCAGACGATCTTTTCCTTGGTGATATTGATTAACTGCCTCGATGCTGTTGCCATGGTTAGACCGTGTTTTAAAAAAAAATACTCTCAGAGCTCTGATTGAATCTTCCCATTTTGTTCTTGGTCTTCCTCTTGTTTTGCAGCCATTCTTTTGTTGTTGTATGCATGGATGGCTGGTTGTGATAGTTCCATTCACATAAGGTGTCCGAACCAGTTGATCTGTTGACTCTCTCTTAATTGTTTGCATGGTATAGCCTGTACTATTTTACTGACGTCTTCATTTCTCATTCGATCTCTTCTGGTGACGTTTATAGCATTTCTCAGGCATTTCATCTCGCATGTTGCAATCATTTTCAAAAGTGTTTTTGGCAGGGTCTGGCACTGGTAACATAACGCTGAAATACAGATGGTGTTTATTATATGTCGTGTGATCGCCATGTTGATCGCTGGGTTTTTAAGCATCGGTGACAGTTGGTTTTGTTTACCGTATTTAAAAAAAAACACTTTTTAAACATGTATTGGGATCGCGCCTCATTTTGCGTGTATAAAAAAATGGTGCATGTCACTGATTCTATAAATTGGGGTCGTAATACAAGAAAGGCTGGGATCCACTGTTCTAATAGAAAAAGGAAGGGGAGGGTAAAACGAAGGTAAGAGGACCATACAAAAGAAAATGAAGTAATACTTTCCACATTTATTCCAACACAGATTCTACCGTGTGTAATCAGGGACAGTGTGTAACCGGGGACTTTAGGAGGGGGCAAAGTATTATTAAAACTTTCACGTTCCATGTATATAGCAGGAAGCATATAAGGAAGTTGGGTGTAAGGATATAGCCAGACAGATCAAATCACGGAGTGTCAGGGCGTGACTGGGCTCCAGTATAGACCTCTCAACAGAAAGGAAAGAAGACTTCATTCGTTACGTTTTAAATATTGTCGTGTTTTAGTTGGTTCTATTTATATACTTGGAGTCACATGTCACAGAAAAAGTCAAGGCCGACCAACGAAATGCTATGAAATAATCAAAAATTAATCTTTAGGGTCATATTTATTTTCTGCTCATATGTCTTACGGCACTGTAGATGGTTAGGGTAACTTACCAAGTGGAAGAATTATGGGGGGGGGGGGGGGCAGGGATCCTCCGAGAACAAAACATATTGCATGTTATTCAGGAAGTGTTCATATGGAAATATGCACAAGATTGACACGGAAGACAAAACAGTAGGCCTACTCACCGACATATTCTGCAGTTGAAATAATAAATAAATTCAGGAATAGGGTAATGAAGTATTGCTAATCACTAAAAACACACAAAATAACACACACACACACACACACACACATCTACGTTTCCACCAAAAGCCTTTATCAAGAAAAAAATTAAAGCAAAAAATTAAAATATACAACAGAAAACCGACAGTAATGATGTGGACCTTAACATTGGCATGTGTTTTGTAGATTGGTTACAATAATACATGTGTGAATTCTTGTGGAGACAATCTACTCAAATTCAATATTCTGGCCTTTCAAAAACCATTTTCAAAGCTTTTTCCAATAATGGTCACCTACAAGTGACTAACCTTAATCCTTACAGTTCATTCTACAACGAATACAGTCAAATCATAACTCTAACCCCTGTTTAGTTTTATCTCTAACACTAACCCTAACCCCCCCCCCCCATTCTGCTAGTAGCAACCACCTATATAAGTCTAACGTAAGCTCGTAGATAAGGAGAGAGGGTTGGTGAAGTTCAAACCCTCTCCTTTGGGAAATAAGAAGACTTTTAGTACTAATAATCCAACCAAAAGTCGGGGACAACTAGTCCCTACACGATTTTTCACACAAAGGTCAGCAAATTTATTAAATGTTTCTGCAAACAGAAGGAATTACAAACGAAAACTAACAAATACCTTTCTTTAAGTAAAACCTTACTGAAAACGTACCCACGGCCCTACTGAAACCATAACCATAGCCCTTACCCTAACCATAACACCAACCATAATCATAATTTTTTCCCTAACCCTTACCCTGACTCTAATGATAAACCGAACTCTAACACTAACCCCACCAGTTCACTCTATAACTAACCACATGATCTGTTGTCTTCTGGTGTAATCCAGGATTGGCATTGTGTTTGTTAGTCTTCTGATGTTTTCATTTCTGATTTTGTCTCTTATTGTTACTCTAAGAATTCTACGTAGACACATCATGTCTGTTGTGACAAGTTGTTGACGAGTCTACCAGAATAAACCTAACCCTAACATTTCATTCTGCAAAAAATATACCATAGTCCTAATCCAAGCCTTTTTAGTTTCATATCTAATTCTAACCCCAATCCCTTAGTCTACTATTAGTGAGTCTAATCCTGACCCAAACCCTAACCCTAAACCCGAAAACACACCACAAAAACAATCCCATCTTTAAGTAATCAGTCAGTCAGTCAGTTCCTCTTTTGCCAAGTTTGGCACATAGGGCGGATGTCATAGTTCTCCATGCCTGTCGGTCTGTTGCTAGGGGTTGCAGGTCTTGTGCCTGTTAAATAGTCCACAAACTTAACCATACCTGCTATAGCATGTTTCACTCTAGCTTTGTAATCAAACAAAACTAATGACAGGATTAACCATCTAACGTAATAATGCTACTTCTTTTTTTGCATATGATGTTATATTTAGTTAGACATAATACTGTATACTCTATATTTGTGCATCATGTCCAGTTGTTTTATTAATGACATTCTTTGATCTTTGACGGCTTAATAATTATTATGTATTGAGAAAAGAAATTTTACAATTTCAGACATTACATGGGATACAACACTACGAAGTCTTTCTTTTGTTCTTTTTTTTTTATTTTTCGTGTTATACCCCTTTAAGCATTGTAGAGTCTGGGGTAGAAGTGTTCTCTGGTGATGGCCTTTTTGGATGATTCATGTGTTTGTTTTCGTTCATTCTTTTTTTTTTATATAATCCATCTTTTGTATGATCTGCCCTGACTTTGTGTCCATCGTGTCTGTATATCAAAGCTTTTTAAACGGTACTATCTGATGGTAGTCTGGAAGCATGCGAAAACTACTTAATCTGTTGTCTGCTGATGTAATCCAGGATTGGCATTGCGTTTGTTAGTCTCCTGATGTTTTCATCTCTGACTTTGTCTCTTATTGTTACTCTGATAATTCTACGTAGACAAGTCATTTCTGTTGTGACAAGTTGCTGACGAGTCTGCCGGAATAAATTGTCATTTTTTCCTACCCCGTGTATTCGGCGCCGAAGTAAACTCTTGTAGGTAGTACGGCAGTTCCAAAAAAATAAATAAATATATAAAGCTTAACAATCGAAGACTTAAAGGAGGCTTCGATATTTCTTCATCTGGGAGCCCAGACTAGTGGTAAATCAACAGCTCAAGTTAAGAAAAGACTTCAATGGCCATAGCTGAGATGACAAGATTAACTACAATTTGCATGTGCAGGATCACTACCCATGTTAATTAAGATTAACTGATATACATTTTTGGTCTTGTCAATATTTCAGTGTGGCTGTGAGACATGGACTGTGTAATTAGAGAGAAGAGTCTAGGTGTTTGAAAACAAATGCTATAGACGTGTGTTGGATATCTGTTACCGAGAACATAAGAACAATGTGTTTGTGCATGATAGAATTAATGTATTAGCGGGTCAACAAGAACCAGTGTTAGCAAACATGAAACATCGTACACTGCAGTGATATGTCACGCGATGAAACATTTCTCGATGACAAGAAATGCTCCCCAAGGTGCAGTGAGGGGGGAAGGAAGACCAGGTGGAAAAATAAGACATTGCTGGATAATATCAAGTAGTGGACATGGCATGACTTTTTCAAACTCATCAGGATTGTAGAGGGTAGAGATGCGTGACCATCTTTCTGCATAAAATGTCTCAATTTTATTATTATTATTAGCCGCCTTATTATTATTGTTATTATTATTATTATTATTATTATTAGTATCTATATTATAGGAATTTTCTAAAAAGTATATGACGTTGTTTATTTCAGCGTAGTCAGTGGTAGTAGGACCCCATTTATTTCCGCGTAGTCAGTGGTAGTAGGACCCCTATTATTTCCGCGTAGTCAGTGGTAGTAGAACCCCAATTTTTTAGAGAATTTACAACCCCCCCCCCCCCCAAACAAACACATGTTTCCAGATATCTAGAAAAATGTTTCAAATCCAAACAATTTAATTAGTGTACTAAAAATAGCATTGTTGACGTCAATTTTTGTCAACCCCCATCTCTCCCTTATCAATTGCTGTCAAACTTATTTGTACCCCTACCTTAATTGCTGCTGATAATTAATATAGATAGTACGTTGACAGATTTATTCTCCCTCACCCCCAATTTCATTTTTTAAATTGTGTTCTCCCTCACCCCCAATTTCATTTTTTAAATCGTGTCCCCCTCGGAAATTTGATTTACATGACACGTTATCCAGAGTTTCAAGTAATAGACAACTAAAGCTCCCAGTTACCATACTCATGCGTTTAACGGCAAGCATGGATATTCTGACCATCATTCACCGGGGATAGACAGTTGACAAAAAATAATTATCCAGCTCTACATGTTATAAGACAAGGTATGTAACCACAAAATATACAACTGCAACTTGAAAAAAAAGAACACGGTTATCTAGGGGAGGTAATTCAATATTATAAACAATGTGACGGTTCGTACCCAAGCTAGAGGTAACTAACTCCAAGCTGTCACTCACACTTCTCTCAGATATATGGAGGGTAATCTTCCCGATAAGGATACACTACTACAACTACTACTACTACTACCACTGTCATCACCATGACCACTGCCACCATCACTACTACTGCTACCACTGCCACCATCACTACTACCACTACCACCACTACCACCACCACTACCAAAACCACCACTACTACCACCACCACTACCACTACCACTACTACCACCACCGACACCATCACTACTACCACTGCCATAATCACTACTACCACTATCACCACTGCTACCATCACTACTACTACCACCACTGCTACCACTACCACCACTACTACTACTACTACTACTACTACTACCGCTGTTGCTTCCTCGCTTCTACTACTACTATTACTCAAATTCATACTTCTGTACTCTACTGCAACTACTATCACTGTTAATACTACTACTACTACTACTACTACTACTACTACTACTACTACTACTCCTACTACTAGTACTGCTGATAATACTGTTACAGCTACAACGATTACTACTACTACTGCTACAAAAACTACTATTACTACGGCTGCTACAACTACTACTACTGTTTCTCAAACTTGTACATCTGTACCACTACTACTACTACTACTACTACTACTACTACTACTATTACTATTACTACTACTACTACTACTACTACTATTACTATTACTACTACTACTACTGCTACTACTACTACTACTACTATTACTACTACTACTACTACTACTACTACAGCTGATGCCACTACCAGGACTGTAGATATGGTTCTGTTTAAAGGGGGGGGGTGGTGTTTACGAAAAGATAATTTCTTAGTTTTACCTGACAATATTTTATGTTTTTAAAAATGGGAAGCAAGTAAAAACGAGAGTGTTTTTTTGTTTGTTTTGTGTGTGTGTGGGGGGGGGGGTGGAATTAACTTTGTGGCTTTCTTATAGTACTCATAAGTACTTATAAGTCTTAAATGTAATTTTCAGAGAAATATAGTACTCAAGTCTTAAATGTAATTTTCAGAGAAATATAGTACTCAAGTCTTAAATGTCATGTTCAGAGAAATATAGTACTCAAGTCTTAAATGTCATGTTCAGAGAAATATAGTACTCAAGTCTTAAATGTCATGTTCAGAGAAATATAGTACTCAAGTCTTAAATGTAATTTTCAGAGAAATATAGTACTCAAGTCTTAAATGTCATGTTCAGAGAAATATAGTACTCAAGTCTTAAATATAGTACTCAAGTCTTAAATATAGTACTCAAGTCTTAAATATAGTACTCAAGTCTTAAATATAGTACTCAAGTCTTAAATATAGTACTCAAGTCTTAAATGTCATGTTCAGAGAAATATAGTACTCAAGTCTTAAATGTCATGTTCAGAGAAATATAGTACTCAAGTCTTAAATGTAATTTTCAGAGAAATATAGTACTCAAGTCTTAAATGTCATGTTCAGAGAAATATAGTACTCAAGTCTTAAATATAGTACTCAAGTCTTAAATATAGTACTCAAGTCATAAATATAGTACTCAAGTCTTAAATATAGTACTCAAGTCTTAAATATAGTACTCAAGCAGTGATTGTCCCCATCTAGAAGAAAAAAGGCAGTAAGAGGGACTGGACTAAGTATAGAGGCATATCACTCTTAAGCTACATAGGAAAAATCTTCAGCAAGATACTAGAGGGAAGGATGCGCGCATATATAGAACCATAGCTCAACAACACACAAATGGACTTTCGGAAAAATAAAAGCTGTACAGATGCAATCTTCGCCATCAAAATACTTTCAGAAAGAGGGATAGAACATAACCAAGACTTATATTTGTCTTTCGTAGACCAAGAGAAAGCTTTTGACAGAGTGAATAGAGCACAACTATATATAACATTACATACATATGGAGTTCCTCAACATCTGATAAACCTATGTCAGAGAATATACGCCAATAGTCAATGCTCAGTAAGAACAATCGCAGGTACATCCGATAAATTTCAAATTCACTCGTGTGTGAGACAGGGATGTGTACTATTCCCCCTACTGTTCATAACATACATAGACCAAATCTGTAAAGTGACAAAAACAACGGAAGAAAACAATCTGAAGGATAACTTAAACGAACATCTATTTGCAGATGACCAAGCACTAGTGGCATCATCAGAAGAACTACAAAGACAAATAGACAGATTACATCAAACATGCCATACCTTTAACATGAAGATAAATATAGAAAAGACAGAAGTAATGAAGATAGGAAGAACAGAAAGAAACACCAATATATATATTGGAAATAACAGACTTAACCAAATGACAATTCACATACCTAGGAAGCAATATAACAACAGACGGCAAGAGCAGCAAAGAAATACACAATAGATGTAGTAAAGCATACCAAGCCCTAGGGCAAATGACACCAATATTCAGAAACAAATACGTAGATTTAAACACCAAAATAGCATTATTCAAAACGATTACCACGCCAACGCTGTGCTATCAATGCCAAACATGGGCAACGACATCGCAACACAAACGTTAATTTGTGACAGCTGAAATGGCGTGCTTACCAGAATCTTAGGAATATCGTTAAGTGACAGAGTGAGGAATGAGGACATCCGACAGAAAACCGGCACCACCCCAATCTTAGAATGCATCAAGAGACAACAGATCAAATGGCTTGCACACATCAGCAGACTACCATCAGACAGCATACCACAGCAAGCTATGCTACACAGATACAGCGAAGGCAGACATAGAGGCCGACAAAGAAAACGATGGACCACTGAAATAAAAGAGGCGACAAATTCCACAATATACTCAGCACACAAGAGGGCCGTCTCCAGAAAACTCTTCTACCACTGACGCCGAAAGGCAACAAAGGGTTTCAGGGAATAGAGTATTAAATGTCATGTTCAGAGAAATATAGAACTCAAGTATTAAATGTCATGTTTAGAGATTATAGTACTCAAGTATTAAATGTCATGTTTAGAGATTATAGTGCTCAAGTATTAAATGTCATGCTTAGAGATTATAGTACTCAAGTATTAAATGTCATGCTCAGAGAATGGTGGGAATAAATAAGGCAGGACACATAAATTATACCGGACTGCGCATGCATGATATGTTTGACCTAGATATAACTAAGTTTGATACACGATAGAGAAAACGTGATACTGAGATCTGTACAATATTGTGCGTCAAAAGTTAATGTTGCTTGCCTGAACGTTAGTTTCAAAAGAGATTATCTTGAATTTATAGATTATCAAACACAAGGGTTCCCATACGCATGTATTGTTCCTGCATCATCATCTTCTTGTATCAGAATGGAATATGCGTAGTATCATTAATCCTCAAAATCCATTGTAATTGGATATTGGATTACCAAAATTGATGAAATGTGACGAACAAGTGTCATATTTTGTTTTAGAGAAGATTTATTCTTTGAATTAATGTTGCTACATGCATTGAAACCTGTTGTATTTTCATAATCTAGAGAGTAATATTCTCGGCTTATCAACGACGCTGAACAGTAGCCGAATCTATCTATCTGTACGATGTGGTCCTTGTTTGGCTAGTGGCGTCAGGGGTAAAAGAGTTCTCTGGAGATGGCCTTCCTGTATGCTGTGTGTAAGCTTGTTCCTGTGGCTTTTTAACAATTTCTTTGATCCATCTTTTACATAGTCTGCTTCTGGCTTATAGCCACTATGTCTATGTCTCATGGTCATCTATGGCATTCTGTCCGTTGGTAGTCTGGAAGCGTGTGAAAACCATTTGATCTGTTGTCTTTTGATCTGTTCCATTACTGTTTTGGTTTTCTGTCTGATGTTATTGTTTCTAATTCTTTCTCTTAATGACACTCCAAGTATTCTTCGTAGACATGTCATTTCTGCTGCCACTATTTTTCTTCTGTCTTGTGCTGTCATTGTCCAGTAGCTGAATAGCAGCTGTATTTTCAATAGAGTAACATTCTCTGGTCAACCATTGGCTAGACATATCTGCACTTATGTACACAAATCTATTTAGCCCAATCACCTTACAATGATTCAGTCCTGGGTAAAACGGTGCGGTATTCAACATTACAATCATGGCACATGCAGCTTTCTTTTCTTAACCTCAGCATCCGGATACTTTCGTTAATTCATATTCTGTAAACAATCCACCATCAATGTGTTCATTTTCTTTTGGCATGTCTTGAGTACAACAAGATATTTTACACATTTGAAACCGCATTTCCTTTGTTCCTATACTCATTTGTCACAGCTATAACCACGTGATTACTGTATTTTCTAATGAGCAATATAATCACAAAGAACAATTTCAAAGCAATCGTCAACTTGTTACTGATGGCAGGACGTGATCTTCAATCTATTGCTGATGAAAAAATGTGATCTTCAACTTGTTACTGATGGCAGGATGTGATCTTCAATCTGTTGCTGATGGCAGGATGTGATATTCAATCTGTTGCTGAAGGTAAGATGTGATCTTCAATCTGTTGCTGATGGCAGGATGTGATCTTCAATCTGTTGCTGATGGTAGGATGTGATCTTCAATCTCTTGCTGATGGCAGGATGTGATCTTCAATCTGTTGCTGATGGCAGGATGTGATCTTCAATTTGTTGCTGATGGCAGGATGTGATCTTCAATTTGTTGCTGTTGCTGATGGCAGGATGTGGTCTTAACTTGTTGCTAATGGCAGGACGTGATCTTCAACTTGTTAGTGATGGCAGGATGTGGTCTTCAACTTGTTACTGCGGCAGGATGTGATCTCCAATCTGTTGCTGATGGCAGGATGTGGTCTTCAACTTGTTACTGATGGCAGGATGTGGTCTTCAACTTGTTACTGATGGTAGGATGTGGTCTTCAACTTGTTACTGATGGCAGGATGTGGTCTTCAACTTGTTACTGATGGTAGGATGTGGTCTTCAACTTGTTGCTGATGGCAGGATTTTTTAGACTTTAAACAATTTAATTGTTGTATACAAATTCATCATTGTTAAAGTCAGTTCTTGTCAAATTTCTACCAGCCTCGCCCCCCCCCTCTATTTGTACATTTATAGATACTCCAATTGCACCGAATGTAAATAGTACATTACCAGTTAAATAAGCTATTAATTTGTAAACATCGTTGGGAGTTGAAGATTATAGAGAAAGTGAACTGGCGCCATCTACTTCAAATGTTGAAAAGGCTACTATAATACTGTACACAATTTTGTTCTTATAAACTCTTCAATCACTGTTACATTTTAGACGAAACATGCTAATACGGACAATCTTCTTGACGCAACATTCCGCTTCTTTCATTACGATCCGTATAACAAAATAGTTCCTGTTCTATTGATTGAATTCTAGAAGTGTTCTTGTAAAGTAACTTCCTGATAATTGCAAGGGAATATTCTTTACAAACAACATATTAGGTTTGCTAGCTGGGACATTGTGCTAGTCTGTGAGCATTATTTGAACGGCTTAGGCCGATAAGGCTCGAGAATATGTGAATATACAATCTCAATTTGCTTTTATATTTTCGTGAATAATTTTTCATTATCGTTGCGCTGGACTGCATTGCAACTCTAGCGTTAGATTAGGTTGATAACTTGTTGAATACTTTTAAAATAAACTACATCTTAATGTTTGATAGGATTTTCTTGGGTTTATCCTAGTTTGTGAATTGGTGTCTATAGGGTTTCCAAAAATTGATGAATGACTGATTGTTGGGGTATTCTATAATACGGTGTCTCTGATTTCATTTCTGTCGTGTTCGAAGCTACTAGTTAATGATGCTGTCAAAGCAATCAATTGGCTACGATCACTACATTCCTGTACTGGTTCTGTGGCAGAACATTTGTGATGATGAAGCCTCGAAGAAAGAACGAGTTTGTCACTTGTGGTCCATATCTCTTCTACGCATTCAGTGGTCTTTCTCGAACTCCCGCTGTAATCTCTCTTATACCTGGACAATGGTTCTACTAGATTTGTAGCAGATACAGTCCAGAGAATGAAAATATTTTGTGTCGTCGTTTTATTTGCACAATGGATCGACATATTCGTCTTCGGCGGTGGTCCATGAAAAGTGGTGGAATTTTATATTCAGCGAGTATTTCTCTAGTTTATTTTTGATTGTGGTATTTTCCAGAGTTTCTGAGAATCCAAGATTGCTGTTTTATTCAATGTGGTTATGAACATGTTTATGTGGTTATGTTTATGTGGTTATGAACATGTTTATGTGGTTCATTCATTTTCCTTTAGCGCTGAAGTTAACGCATAGGGCAGAGGTCAGATCTCTCCAATTCTGTTTGTTCAAAGCTATTCTGCGTAGTTCTTGAATAGTATGAATATTGGTTGTTTTACTTTCTCTAAGTATTGTTCTTCTGAGTGTTTCTTTTGGTCTACTCCAGGTTCTTTTATGTGTTTATAAACAACTAAATTATTCTGGCAATATATGGTTGTGAGACGTGGGCAATAACATCTACAATGAAATATAAAATATTGAAATTTGAAATGAAATTTTATAGGAAGGCCCTAAAAATATCATGGACAAACAGATGAACCAACGCAGACATAGAAGACTTGAACGTAGCAGAAGACTGGCTCCTCAAAACTCTAAGGAAACGTTAAGTAAACATATTCCCGACATATAAACAAACACAATGGTTTATAAAGAATAATCATGGAGGGAAGAGTTCTAGAAAAGAGAACAAGAGCCAGACCAAGACTATGATGGTCACATGACATTGAATACTGAACATGCTACTAGAAAAAGCTGGGCAGATTGCACATAACTGAGAGGCTTACAGAGTGGTAGTGAGGACAACGTTCTGTAAAGAACTCGTCACATAGATATATAGAGTAGAAACAAGTAGAGATTTCATAAGGAAAGGCATGAGAAGCCACTGAAACTTATAGAACAGTTAAGTTGGTAGCATTCCTTTTCAGAACGAAGCAATCCATTAGCATTTTAAAATTATTGTATAGAGGCACCGATGATTTATTATTGTAGGGGAAACAATCATATGGCAGAAAATGGGATTTGAACCAAGACCATTCAGCTGGCACCTATTTCCCTCGCAACTTAAGTCAATACGTTTTCCGTATCCGACCATAGAGCATCCTTAACAAAAAGGTACGATTTTAGTTAAGACCTCCAACGTGTTTATTCTCAAGCTACTATGAGTGTGGACTTGTCGTCCGAAACACAGGCAATAACAACAATACACATTCCCCATGTATGCAGATATGTCGAGAACGGCACACATTTAACATTAGTACTTGCCAACAAGCTTCAATACTACAAGGACCGCGTAAGCCTACTTGTAAACATAAATAATACTTAAAAATAAACATGGTCACTTCAGATGTTGGTTAGTTAGTCGTCAGATCATCACCATGTCACTCTGGACAAGTCCAAACATGTTCTTATCTTCATTCTGCCTTTGAGCATGTGCTGATATTTCCGGTTCTGTTGTGGTTGATATATCTTCTTTGGACTCCTATATTCCGCTCATTTCTTTCAATGTCACGCTTACTTCCCGGGTCCTGCATTCTATTCATGGACACGGATGAAGAAGAAATACACTCAATATCTTCCAAGTGGTCCTCATATCTTCCAAGTGGTCCTCATATCTTCCAGCTTCGTGATTACATTCAAAATATCAGCACGGTCTATTGAACTGATAGTAGTTGCTGCGGCCACTCTGGCAAGACTGTCTGCAAGTAAGAAGTTTGTCTCAAAATCCACGTGTCCAAGTAAAAAATGAAGCTGTCATGTCATGTGACATATTCTTTCCAGAATGTTGTCTTCCCAATGAACTCCCCGAACTCTTCTTTGTCTTGGGCTATGAGGCTTGCATTTTCCAACGACGTATTCACATTATTTTTTATGTTGTCAGTCCATCGTCTTCTTGGTCTGAAGGTAATGATGTACATTTTATCATATGGGTGCGAAAGTTGGAAAGTCACAAAAGCCACATATAAGAGACTAAACACCCTTGACAACAAATGCCTACGTACCATTCTGAATGTTAAGTGAAGTGACTTTAAATCGAACACTAATATACTAGAGGAAAGCAAACAAACCCATATCTCTTCATTTATTAGACAAAGGCGATGGACTTACATCAGTCATGCTCTCAGAATGAACAGCCTAAAAATTTCCCATCAGTCACTAAATTGGGTGCCACCGGGAGTAAGAAGAAACGGGAGACCTAGAGAAACACTATGAAGAAAGATTAATAGAGAAGGCATGTCAATGAACCTAAACATCATTCAACAACTGAAAGACCTGACAACACAAAGACAGACATGGAAAGCTATGGTTTCTGTCCTATAGCCCTGGAGGAACATAACATAACATAACATAACATAACATAACATAACATAACATAACATAACATAACATAACATAACATAACATAACAATGATGTACAGAATGAAGGTAATTCTCTTCAAGTACAGTATTCATCATCGACAATCCATTGATGGTGCAAATGCCCTGACTGAATCTTTCCAGGTATACTCATAGAATCACTAAGAAAACAGACACTTGTAGCACTCTGGAACTCCATTCATAGCATTGCCTATGTCATTACCACGGAGAGGAGATGGCTACCGCCCTCATTTGCAGAGCCTCTGAAATGTGAGATTGCTAACATCTCGCACCCCTACGGCATTAATAAATGATATGGGTTACTTTACTTACTTACTTACTATGTAACTACCACCACCACCATCGCAATACTACTAGAGATTGTATAGAATACACCACTTTACTCCACAATGCCCTAGAACTACCTAAGCACCGAACCACTGACCTAACAGTGACTGCATCGTGGTACAGCGTACGTAGAATATATATCGTACCACTTGACCTAACAGTGACTGCATCGTGGTACAGCGCACGTAGAATATATATCGTACCACTTGGCCGTACCATGACTGGATCGTGGTACAGCGCAATGTAGAATATCTATCGCATCACTTTGCCGTACCATGACTGGATCGTGGTACAGCGCAATGTAGAATATATATCGCATCATTTTGCCGTACCATGACTGGATCGTGGTACTGGCGTTGAGCTACTATAAGTATTTTATCAATCAAATACCACGCCGAATGGTGTAGGCGATCATGTTTCTCCACGACTCGCTGTCTCTTGTTTTGTCAATAAGCTCGGTTGGTGAACTTCTACCGTGCCACAATACAAGTCCATCTAGCAACTTTTCTCTTTGCCATCCCCTATCTCTTCTCCCCTTGATCTTTCCAGTGGTTATTATGTATTCAAGCTGTGTTCTTCTCAGCACATACCCTAAAAACCTTGACTTTCTGCTCCTAATGTTTGATATGATTATATTTTTACGCCAGTACCAATGAGAGGAAATTTCTAGGCACAATATTCCCGTAGGTTGCCATTACTTTCGGGAAGGAACAACCGTTAATCGAGCACCGTAACGAGAACCCATTCGTTCTAGTCGGCCATTTTGGCGGAAGCCAAAGAACATCGCTAGAAAATGCAAGCCACATCGCCCAAGACAGAGAGAGGTTCAGAGAGTTCATTGGGAAGACAACGTTCTGGAAGGAATACGTCACATGACACACACACCAATGAGAACCTCTACATTAGTTTTCTTAGCTGTCCATGGTATTTCCATCATTCTTCTCAGAAACCACATCTCTATAGCCTCTAATTCGCTTTGAATATATTTGTAATAACTTGTATTTTCTCACCTGTTGCTAATTATATACCCAGTGATTGACTAGACACGAGTACAGACTTTAGCAGCTATAACGTAGCGAAGATGCTAATTTCCTTATATTCTCACGGTATGCGTCATCGTACCCTGTTCAGACATGACATGACTCAAGTATAAAGACCTGTGTACAGAAAGGTAAGCATGAATCGAAAGGCCGATTTTGATTATTTCGATGTGTTTGATTTGTCGTATTAATTTTGTTGTTGTCATGCAACTCGAAGTATATAAATAGGGATCAACAAAAAGCACGACATTAATATAAAACGTAACGAATAAAGTCTTGTTTAGTTTCTGTACAAGGTCTTCGTCACTGTCAGCTGTCTCTGTTCAGAGCGAATGGGTTGGCCACACGAGTTGTTATGTAAATAGTGAGTGATCAAAACCCCCATATTTTTTCATTCTGTTGTGGATTCTCTGGCATTCTTGTGACCAGTGAATTTGAGCCCAATCATGATCGGTTTCCAGTATACAAACATGTGTAAACATGACCTGAAAGGTCGATATTGAAATTATTACCGTGAATTTCATTGGTCGGGCATTACTTTTCTGGCACACGATTCCAAGTATATAAATAGTGACCAAGGAAAATTACGACAATAATTAAAAGCGTAATGAACGAAGTCCTAATTAATTATGTACTTAGGTCTTACAGTACAGTCGAAGGTGGTCACCCATCACGCTTGGTTGTAGTACGAATGTTAATAACAAGATTCATAACCCGTAGTGGTTAGATACTGGATACATCAGCACAAAAAGCCATCCTAATGTCAGTCGTGTCTCATTACATGACCAGACTAAAATAGATGACGCCGTTTCACTACTGCAACAAAGTAATTCTCGATACCTTTAGGTTTGTTTACTTGCTGCCGGACCAATATATTTGTCCAGTGTTCTCCATAAATAAATTTTTATAAAATGTCTGTAGCATTTGTCTTCAAAAGCCTGAATCCTCCTTTCCGTGTCTGCTTTGATTGTCCATCTTTAGCATTCGTGTAACAGTATACATAGCACTAGCGATCTGAATAGCTTGATCTTTACTGTAATATTGATCTTACTTTACTGTAATACTGATCTTACTTTACTGTAATACTGATCTTACTTTACTGTAATACTGATATTACTTTACTGTAATACTGATCTAACTTTACTGTAATACTGATCTTACTTTACTGTAATACTGATCTTACTTTACTGTAATACTGATCTTACTTTACTGTAATACTGATCTTACTTTACTGTAATACTGATATTACTTTACTGTAATACTGATATTACTTTACTGTAATACTGATCTAACTTTACTGTAATACTGATCTTACTTTACTGTAATACTGATATTACTTTACTGTAATACTGATCTTACTTTACTGTAATACTGATCTTACTTTACTGTAATACTGATCTTACTTTACTGTAATACTGATCTTACTTTACTGTAATACTGATCTTACTTTACTGTAATACTGATTTTACTTTACTGTAATACTGATCTTACTTTACTGTAATACTGATCTTACTTTACTGTAATACTGATCTTACTTTACTGTAATACTGATCTTACTTTTCAAAATCAAATTCAATCTTGCCATGGCAACCATCATCATCATGAGTCTTAAAGTGAAAGCGCACATTCATTCCAATAGATCTTTTTAATTATTTGTTTGTGTGTGTGTGTGTGGACGAAGTAATTTGAAATAAATAAGTAGAAATTAGGGTGGGGTGGGGAGGGGTAGTCCCTGAATTCTTGACAATTGTTGACGAGTGATGGGGAAGCGAAGCCGATCGATGGTATAGAAGGCCTGTCAACTAAAACGTAAAGTTTAACTAGTTTCCGAATTACGTGCGATCTATTAGTGGCCTTGGCTATTTTTGGCATGCGACTCCAAGTATGTAAATAGCGACCAATCAAACTCCCAACAATAGTCAAAAACGTCACGAACGGTGTCTTCATTAATTCAACTAGAAGGCTAGAAGGCATGTAGTACTCTATAGATAGCCGGGGGGGGGGGGGGGGAGAGGGAGCTCGGGCGTGTGTAAAATTTAGAAACAGTCTACAAACGAAATATTTACCGGAGATATTTCTTTGTCCTACTTCATTAATGTAAAGCAGAAAGTGAAAGTAGAATCTAAACCTATAATTAGAAATCGGGAAATGCTCATCCGCTAAACGTTCATCATATTTAAGAAAACCTTGATTGAACAGACAGAAGCTATAAATATATAAACTAACGAATACAACCATCAATGGTTAATTACAACGCATGAGGAGAAACGGAACTACCCGGGCAGGTAATCTGCACCAGGGCATCACTAATATGCACAAATTAACATCAATCTGTTACTACATCTTTCGCGTATTCAATTACTACCTCATTTCCAATCTGTCTTTTTCTTGTAAATGTTAAATGAACCGAGGTGATGATTGGTTACTTCATCAGCAGGATTCATGTCTTCTGTTCTAATTACCCATAATGTCTTGCACTAAGTCAGATCAGTTAAAGGAGGATCTATGTATCGTGGCTGACTGAATTAATGTTGCCGAATATGAAAGAAGTAGGATTATTTCTCTGGGCAATTGTGGAGTTCATTTAAGATAACTTTGGTTGAATTCAATAAATCCTAATTGAATTCGCTGTACCATAGAAAATCAATTTATGAAAACGGAGATTGAAATTGAAGATTGTATGGTTAGAGAAATACAGATATTGGAGTTAATGTAAGAACTATATGCCGTCTCGGTCTACTGGTTCATTTCTACTGACTAGAGAACACACGTCCTAGTTGTCGTGGTTAAACAAAAATTCTTCTTTGTTCGTCTGTCGGAGTCAAGTTGATATGAATTTCTTCAATAAACTAATCCGTTATTAAAAACTCAGAGACAGGCCCGTAGAGCGTATCCGTGCCCGTCTACAGCAGGGATGGGCGACCTACGGACCGCGGACCCTAATTACCGAATCGTAAGTACTCAAAATGGAAAAAATGGAAATTCATAAAATGGAAAATATCTTATGCAACAAGTCCATATCGATGGATACGAGAAAAGGTGCTCTCAAGTGCTGCATTGAACCAGCGCTGCCCTATGGAAGTGAAGCATGGACAATAAATAAGACATCACAAAAATCATTGGAGGCAGCGGAAATGTGGTTTATTCGAAGAATGTTAAGCATTCCTTGGACAGCAAAGATTACTAATGAAGAATGTCTTAGAAGGATGGATGTGAAAAAGATGTATTATTGATAATATAAGAAAAAGACAGTCAACATTTATTGGGCACATAATGAGAAGAGGAGGCATTGAGAATGTAGTGACAACAGGAAAGATAGAAGGGAAAATATAAGGGGAAGACCCAGAGAAACGATATTGGACAGTTTGACTAAATGGCTTCGATTGACGACACCAGCAGAGATGATGACATATATGAGAGATCGATGTACATGGAGAAATATGATCGCCAACACCATTCGGCACGGTACTTGATGATGATGATGATGATAAGTACTCAAAGATCGTAACTGCTAAGCCCCGTTGCTCCTAATAAAAAATAATGCAAGTGCTGATACTTAACCTATACTTTCTGTCTGATACTGTCTAGAAGCACAAAACTTGCAAAAATTGTATCAATTTGTCTGTATATAAATATGTGCACTTTGGCCTAATTGTCCACAAGTTTTAAAAATGTATAATTAGTATGGGCCTAATATTAACGTATATAATCCAACTTTTAGATTACTGGTAGCTTATGTTTTCATTCGGTACTCGAACAGCAGTATATGTCTGTATCCAACCCTCGGGTAAAAAACGGTTGCCGACCCCTGATCTACTGTAACCTATTGACATAAGACCTACTGATTAATTGGAAATCTGGTCTTCTTAATGATTACTTTACGCATGCGGTTGCGTCTGTAGGTCTCACCAATGGCCCACTAGACATACCATCCATGCAACAGATAACCTTAGTGGATGATATGCCGTTATATTGAGGTTATCTTCTTATAGAAGCTTCATGGCATGTCATCTATACAGTTATGATTTTGTTTTGTTGTTTAAATGTTTTTTCATGTTTGCCTGAATATATGTATGCACCCTCTGTGGTTGGGAGGGAGCCAGAGATGTACTGCGCAGCACTGAGGAGGAGGAAACTGATATCACTGTTTTTCCTATGGCTGAGGCCCATCATAGAGGCACAGTGACTCAGGACGTGACAATCCTTATTGAATTGAACATTTGGTTGCATGCCTGGAGCAATAGAGAAGTTCGGCATAACCAGTAGTCAATTGGTGGCGGGGAATGAGCACAGTGAGCCCTATCTTGGCTACAGTGGCTAGGAGCAGTGCAAAAGTTGAAACATACCTTCCTGGAGGTGTGATAGTTATTATATGTCTCTGTCCCGGGGTGGGCCGAAAATCCACAGACTTCCTAGCAATATAATGCCGTCTAATGGCATTAGGTCAAAGGGCATGAGTCCATGGACCGCTGGATCAGCAACCAACCAACCAACCAATGATTAATTTCACTATTCCCTTGATTTCAATTGGCTGTCACAAAAAATATAATCTTACTTTTAAAAAAATGGTAACGTATCCTATAGCCATCAACCCAGCATGTTTTTGGCTGTAGTGATTTTCTAGGCAATGTAAATACGTTCAGTAATTTGCCATTGCGTTCTGAACGGTCCGGATGCTCAAATGCATGTGGCGGGAATCGAACTCGGTACCGTGGCCGTCACAAACACGCTCTTTACCACTGCGACACAGAGTCGGACTTACCTTACAGAAGAATCAAAATCATGGGAATAATGAAATGAACCATTAAGAAGACTGGATTTCAAATTATCCATGTCTTATATTGATATAGCTTAACGGTTAGAGCTTACCCAGATGGCCACAGTTTTCTTCCTGTGGTGTGGTACAGTGGACGCCACTGTTCTGTAAAATATGTTTTTTTGTGTGTGCTGTTATCCACAAGGGTACATATCGGTGTCGTCAATTTCAAACCTTCCATACATGAGATAACTTACCAGTGACAGTGGGCAATCTGATACTGGAAATGTGAGGGCTAAGACAACACAGTTTATATTTCAAGATAAAAGATAGTTATATGTGCTATCAATATTTATTTAAAAACATACTATCAACGATGTATATTGCTGCCGATTCCCATTGGTTAGATTTGGAAAACGTGTTGATCCAATGTGCAAAAAATTCATATTATCTAAACTAGTCATGTTCAAATCTTAGACACGCTGCTACTGCTTTTTAATTGACCTGAAGAAGATCTTTTAATATGAGCTTCCGTGGCACAGAGGTTAGTAAGCAGGTTCATTGTCTAAATTCGCAAAATTGGTCGTGGTTCAATCTCACCGAAGGTCGTTTCGATAATTATGACAAAGAGAGAATAAGAGCGAGCTTCAGAAATGATCTAAGAATGAATTATAAGCGAAACAATATTAAAATATAATTAGAAGAAACGAAACTATTAAAATATAACTAGAAAATCGAAACAATATTAAAATATAATTAGAGAATCGAAACAATATTAAAATATAATTAGAGAATCGAAACAATAGTGAAATATAATTAGAAGAACTGAAAGAGAATCACAACATAGAGTAAGATTAAGCGAGAGAGAATAGCTGAGCGGGAAAGAGTGAGAGAAAGTTGAAAGACATGAGAGAGAATACGAGTGAGAGTAGGAATGAATGAGAGTTTGAAGAAGTGAGAGAGTGAATGGGAAAGAAAGCGAGTAGGTTGGTAAGAATGAGACACAGAAGTAAGAATGAGAAAGAGTTGAAAGAAATGAGAGAAATTAAGAGAGAGAATGGGAAAGAGTGATAAAGTTGGAAGAAATACAAGAGTGGGAAAGAGTGAACGTTTCGTAAGAAATGAAAGAGAATAAGAGTGAGTTTGGAAGGAATGAGACATGAGAAGATAGAGGGAAAGAGAGAGAGAGAGAGAGCGCTGAAATAAATGAGAGAGGATAAGAGTGGAATTGCGATAGAAAAAGATAGTTCAAGAGAACAAGAGCGAGAGTAGAAAAAAGTAAGCTAGCTGAAAGAAATAAAGACAATAAGAGTGAGAGTGGGGATAACTGAGGGAAGAGATGAGAGAGATAAGAGTGGGAGAAAGCTGAAGGGAATGAGATAATAAGAGTGTGAGTGGGAACGAGTGATAATAGTTGGAAGAAATGAAGAAATATGAGCGAGAAAGAGAAAGATACAGTTAGAAAACCGTTAGAGTGTAAGATTGAGAGCAGTAAAGTGATATATATACGGTCTCATTCATGTCTGGTCTAGAAGCTGCCAACGTAATATGAACTCCTGTGAACACGATCAACAGGAAAGAAAATCAAATAGAAATAGAAGACAGAACGAGTTAGGAACAAACATGCAGCCAATCACAGACGAGAATCTCATCTCACGCATGTCAAGATCATTGTGGGTATCCCATTAATTTGCGCATGCGTGCGTTCAGCTATTAATATCCACAATTAATCTGCTCATTTTATTGAATAATGTGATTTCTTTTGAAATCAATTTTAGGGACATCTTATAGAGTACTTCGTCACTTATACAGTTCTGTGGACTCATGAGTGTCATCCTTCAAAAGTGACGCTTCTTGAATTTTCTCATGATGTTCATTCGTTTTCTACACATGTGACCAAACAGGGACGTAGATACACCTACAACAAAAGGGGTAGGGGAGAGTTGCTTAGGGAAAAAATGCAATGTGTTCATTTTTTGTGTAATTTCCTTCATTTTCACGTAATTTGTGGTGACATTTTCCCCAAAAGTGTTAAGGGGCGTTGACTAAATTTCTAGAACTAAAACTAGCTTATTTTATGAATTCATAACGTCATAGGCAGAGAAAAACAGAAGCAGAGAGTTTGTGTCAGTGTACTTGGGTATTTTATTATGCCCCTTTCAGCAGAACAGCAAGCTATCTACCAAGCATATCCATCAACGCACGTAACTCTGTAGCTGAAACTATAGGTTCAAACAACACGCATGGGCAATATTTTTAAACGACGTGAAATCTGGTTACGCGTTGAAGTCTTTGTTGTAATCTACACCAAAACAAAAATCGATTCAATTTTATTTGAAGATCGATGTCGGCAGAGGGTAAGGAAATCAAATAGTTGCAGTGTCAGTAGACCGATCACCACAATCAAGATCATTTTATACAGATCAATAAAACTGCCAATCAAAGGAGGAGAATTTAGAAGCAAATTTGGTTAGATGTTTCTGGGCAATGATTGGCTCCTGTCATGCTATCCCTTCCAATTTCTAGCAAGGAATAGACTAATTGAGTTGTAAATTGCTTCGAGTGTCCGGGGTGAAAGGTCGAGCTAAGAAGGCGATTGTGATGCTGTCTGAACTGTTGGAAGATGTCGATGCGTGTCTCAACGTGGGTGTCTGGTATTGTAAAAAGTGATTAATTAAGTTAAGAAGTGGGTTGAATGTCTGAAAAAGTTTAATATAAGAAAAAGTAATCTTTGAACTCAGCGACTGAAGTTTGCTTTTGTGTTTATTAATTGTGGCAATTTCAGATTTGTGTCACCTTTTGTGTTTATTAAAGGGGGCTTGTTCAGATTTGTGTCACCTTTTGTGTTTATTAAAGGGGCTTGTTCAGATTTGTGTCACGTTTTGAGGACAGAAAGCAGGCTTGCCAAAAATTGGGAGAGGAAAGCGAGAGAAAGAGAAGAGAGAGAAATAGAATAATAAAGAAATCAATATGATACTAGTTGAAACTATGGGCCACCAAATACCGTGTTAGTTTTGATGGTATAGAGGCTATATATATAGTTCTTTCTCCCCCCCCCATCTCTCTCTCTCTCTCTCTCTCTCTCTCTCTCTCTCTCTATATATATATATATATATATATATATATATATATATATATATATATATATATATATATATATATATATATATATATATATATTCACATGTATATTGTATATTTCGTACCGTATATTTCTTACCCTCTCTCTCTCTCTCTCCATACACACACACACACATACACACACACCCATATATATATATATATATATATATATATATATATATAAGCCCGTCGATTAAGGGAATGGGAGAGGTGTTAGCGTTCAACCAATCCTTTTCCTAGGAAATGACAAAATGACATTTAGTAGTAGGAAGCAAGCAAAAAAGGATGGGTTAGCCCACACACTAACACACACTCGCAATCTTAATGAATTACCATCCACCTCACGATACAGATATGATTAAAAACAAACACTATACAACCGACTACATAATTAGATTAGAAGGCAACAGACGGGATTTGAACCAGGTATATACATCTAACACCTGTTCGCCTCGCAACCTGAATCAAAACATTTTTACTTCAAGTTCAACAAATTCGCTTCATCAATGCTTGATATGTATAGTATTCGTTATCTAGATCATTACACCTACTTCTGACCTACTTATTCCTTCAAATCTGTGTATTGTGTATCCCTATCTTGATGAAGATCTTTCGGTCGAAACACACACTCTCTTTCTCTCTTTCCATATGTAAACATGTATATTTCTAACCTTCTCTCTCTCTCTCTCTATATATATATATATATATATATATATATATATATATACATATATAATAGCTACACCACTGAGTTTATAGGTTGTGTATAACTAAAAATGTATAGGGTCTACGACAGAAATATCTTTAGAATCGCTGGTTTAGTAGTTCGTTGTGTTTTGTTTCACGTTTCTTTTTAAGGAAAACATACCGCAAAGCAGAACTAGCGTTAGTAGCAGACTACAGGTCACACCGTAGGAAATCTGGATAGATAAATCCAGGTGAGATCGGCTTCAAGTAAGGTGTAGGTACATTACGGTAGGTATGTGCGAGGATTGGGTCACGTCTAGGTAATCTTATCAAAATATGCAGCGTGCTGATGTGCGCGTATATGTGTTTGTGAACTCACGTCTCTGTGCGCGTATATGTGTTTGTGAACTCACGTCTCTGTGCGCGTATATGTGTTTGTGAACTCACGTCTCTGTGCGCGTATATGTGTTTGTGAACTCACGTCTCTGTGCGCGTATATGTGTGTGTGAACTCACGTCTCTGTGCGCGTATATGTGTTTGTGAACTCACGTCTCTGTGCGCGTATATGTGTTTGTGAACTCACGTCTCTGTGCGCGTATATGTGTTTGTGAACTCACGTCTCTGTGCGCGTATATGTGTGTTTGTGAACTCACGTCTCTGTGCGCGTATATGTGTGTTTGTGAACTCACGTCTCTGTGCGCTCACAAGCTTGTATGTGTTTGTATATGTCTGTATGTGCACACGCTTTTTCGCAAAAGCATGCGTGTTTTTGTATACATGTTTGTTTGCCTGTACAATCTTGTGTGTGTGCTCGCGTGCATATGTGAGTACTCCCTCGCGCGTGATTGAACCTCTTACATGATGTTCTATGAGACACGTGATGAAAACACACTTTTATTGCATTAATACACACGGTGTAAACATTATTTTTTTAAACCCCCACATTTTTATCCTTCCCTATCTGCTCGTAAGAAATCTACATTTTTTTCAGACACATTTTTAAACATACCCGCTAAAGAGGTTGTTTAGACCCCCGCTTAATGTGTCACGATATTCATATTTTATAGAATTCATAATGTCGAGTGAGGAGCGCGGTAGCCTAGTGGATAGTGAGCTTGCTTGCTATCATCTGGTTACAGCGTGCCAGGTTCGAAACCACGTCCGGACATTAAAAAAAATCCGGGTTGTGATTTCTCACTTGACACGACCATTCCTCCAGTCGACTGTAAATGAGTACCTGACGCATGAGTTAGGGAAGGTAAAAAAAAACAGCAAGGAAGGAAACTGGCCACCCCACCTAATAGTTGCTGCGGCTTAGTACATGAAGAGTTATCTTCATCCCCGACGGCAGATGCCATGGGACCTACCTTTACCTTTAAAATGTCGAGTTGAGTTTGTGAATTGTACAGAATTCGCTGTAAGATGCAAAATTGTATGCCAGAGTTTAACACTTTTAATAGCAGATTGTTGAAAAATTACTAGTTATGTATAAGATTATTATTATATATATGTACGCATGTGGTTGCGTCCGATGGACTCATCAATGGCCCACTAGACAAACCACCAATGCAACAGAAAACATTAGTAGATGACATGCCGTTATATTTAGACTATTTATGGAAACGTAAACTTTTTGCCCACTGAAATACTACAATGGATACATGTATGCAGGCACGATTCCTTGTCAAAAACAATACTGCAGGGAACTGTCGAGGGTGGAAGAAGCAGAGGAGGAAAAATAAAGGCATGGACAGACAACATCAAGGAATGGACAGGGCAAGATTGTGTGCTGAGGCATCCAATGTGGTACCCCTACGACCCTGAAGGGTTACGGGCTTATTGATTGATGGAATCTTTGTAGCATATCATCTATACGATTGACCCCTTCAATAGTAGAAGGCTCCTTCAATAGACATTGCAATTGACACCTTCTGAGTAGAACGCTCCTTCAATAGACATTGCAATTGACCCCTTCTGAGTAGAAGGCTCCTTCAATAGACATTGCAATTGACCCCTTCTGAGTAGAAGGCTACTTAAATAGACATTGCAATTGACCCCTTCTGAGTAGAAGGCTCCTTCAATAGACATTGCACTAAAGCAAAAGCTGAAGTCTTCTGGGTATAAAAGAAAGCTCAGAAAAAGCACTCACTGCTCACAGGAAGTAAGAGCTAATCGCTCGCAGTTCCTTGGGTTCTCAAACAAACAACAAATCTCATTATTATAATTTGGAAATATACTTAGAACATGAGTTAATATCGAGAATGCACGATTTGGGAATGAGTATAGACATGACCCGTAGAGAGCACCTAACAAAGATTTCAAAAAGAGTGCTGACCCACATAGAACCGGAACCATCAGCCCTTATACCTTGAGAGATTTACTGAATTGGAGATCTGAGCACATATGGACATGTCCGGTGTGCGAAGAGGATAATAAACATACCTAATATAACAAGGCAATGTGACGTGACGTGTCTTTAACTGACGTGTCAAAGGAGACATATGTCAGGCCGAAAGGCCGAGAACTGGAAAGACCGACGAACTGGTGAAGAGATACCGGAGCAATGGTAAATCCTTCTAAGGCATTCGTGATGTGGTTTTCCTTGAACAATCACATGGTAAAGACACCCATGGCACATGTTTCGTTCCCCGGGAACAGGTTAGAAAGAACCAGCACAATAAGATACCAGGGTGTGCTGTTTGACAGAAGTCTGAGTTTCAGGAAACATTTTTAATACGTTATTATAAGGGCAAGCAAAGGCTTAGCAGCAATGAATGTTATGACTGTTGCGCATTGTGAGCAGAGGTTGTTATTTCTTTTGTAGTAGGATTTGGTTGTGGCTGTGGTGGAATATGCACTGGCAATTCTGACTCTTAGCCAAACTCAGATCGAAAGACTGGATAGAATCAAGAATGCAGCAATTCACATCATTCTTGGGTGCACAAGAGACACATCGACAAGAGTTTTGCGGTACCTACACGACTGTCCTACGGCATAGCACAGATTACAGTATTGCCGTGCATGGACGTACTTTCAGCTACATGCAGATAATGAACATCCATTACGTTCTGAAATCCAGAAAGTTAAAGGTAGCAGACTTAAGAGAGAGAAGGTCGTGGATGGGAAGTGCTGGGGATGTCATACAAAGCGTGTGCAGATTGCAATATGTGGCAACCAACATGTGTGGAATGGATAGGTCTACCCACATATTTCGAAACTTGTTTGAGAGTAGTAATAACACTTAGCAGGCAATGCAGAGAATGGTGTCAAACGGTTGTGGGGCAAGATGTGCAAGCTTTGGTCAGTGAGAATGCCAAAGAGGGGGATGTGATTATATTACACTGATGGATCTGTTACTACATATTTTCACAGTACTTGGGCCTTCACAGCTCAGTACGCAGGTAAAAAGATCAGGGAGAAGAGTCATTGCTGTGACTACGAGTAGCACGAGCATGGAGATTATGGCAGTGACCTAGATATTTGAGTGGGTAGGCACACAGAGGCAAGGGGGCAAGGGGCCCGGCAGAATGTTTAGCTGGATAAAAGATTTCCTCTGCTACCGCACTGCAAGAGTAAAAGTAGATAGTAAACTAAGCAAACGTGTTACTCTGCAACAAGGAGTACCTCAAGGAGGAGTGATCTCTCCTACCCTCTTCCTAGTATTCATCAATGATATGGGAGAGAAACTGTCACATCATATTTCAAAGGCTCTTCATTCAGATGACTTTGCTGCCTGGAGTGCGGCAGGAAACCTATCCACTGCAAAAAAACAGAATGCAGACAGCACTTGACACCTTAAGTTTGTTTGTTTGTTTGTTTTTCGTTCGCTCCATTGTAACCATCACGGATATCTGTGTGATTTGCGCCGGGAGCGTGATTACGTTGTGCCACCGTTATGCGCCTTGTAGGCCTAGCACATCCGATTTCGGCATGCCTTGACAATTCGGGTGCGCTACCCTTAGCCTGTGACAGCCTCTATATCTGTCTCCAGGCACACGTAGTGGAGACTCTTCGCCCAGACGATTTTTTGCTCTCGTCTGACTCGAACGAGGTGTTCCACTGTCTATGAACTTGCCTCGTGTAATTGGACGTGCTGTGCCTGTGCCCATTGGGTACTGAACCGTTTCTCATCCGTGAGCCTGGTTCCTTAAGGGGAAGAACTCAGCAGAGGTGTTGGACCCTGGCTCTTCAAGAAAACCACCAAGAAAAAGCAAATCTTAAAATAAATGGAAGTGAGCTAGCACATGTGGAGAACCCTACATATCTAGGGGTCACACTAGACAAGCGAGTCACCTGGAAACCACACATAATAACCACCGAGCAAAAAGCAACCAGGAGGCTATCCTTGATGAAGAAACTTGCAGAAACAAGCTGGTGAGCAAATGGAAATATTCTCCGAAAAGTCTACATGGGTACAATCAGACCTGTAGTAGAATATGGGATGACAGCCTGGGCATCAGCATCAAAAACAAACACTAATCGCCTATCTAAAGTACAAAATGCATGACTTCGACTTATCTCTGGAGGGATGAAAACCACTCCAATCCATGCAATGGAAAAACATGCAAACATCCGCCCACTGGATGACAGAAGAGAAGAAAGAGTGCTTGTTCAAAAGGGAAAAAATTAAGCGCATGCCAAACCATTCGATGTATGCGCAAATTTCTAGATCAACCACAAGCAGGTTGAAGAGAACCAGCTTCTGTCACATCTCTAAAGATATCCATGAACAACATAAAGAAATCCTCACAAACTTCCCAAATTTCCCAAATGAAATTACAACACTAACGGACTTTGAAGAGCAAGGCAATAGTCTCCAGAATGTCTCCATAGTAACACAGGTTCCTGGAATAATTAATAAGGAATACCAAACTCCACCTTAACTAAAAGCAGTGACACTGGAGATGATAGAAATAAAATACAATCCCAAGGATTGGACACATGTCTACACAGATGGATCGGCAGAAGGAGCAGTAAGGAATGGAGAAGGTGGAATTTTTATAAGGCTCAAAGATGGGAAGACAATATCAAAAGCTTTTCCAACCGGGAAATACTCCTCTAATTTTAGAGCAGAAGCAGTTGCACTCCATCAAGCACTGAAAGCCTTCACTGAACCAGGACTGCCAAGACCAAAGAAGATAGCCATATTCACAGATTGCAGATCCCTACTGGAATCAATCCAGAGCAACAGAAACGAAAGCCTTCTGCACAACATCAGGCATGAGCTAAGACAGATCCAAAAATCAATAGCTATTGCCCTTCAGTGGATACCATCACATTGGAATCATGGGAAATGAGAAAGCGGATGCGCTGTCAAAGGCAGGAAGTGAAATAGAGCAACACAGACACCCACTGTCTTACGGAGAAGTAAAACCAATAATCCGCAACACATACACAGCAAAGTGGAAGAAAGAAATGGAAGGGGAATACGAACATGATGCAATACATCTCCTCCAAAGATATCAACAGACCACAATATTTCGCCTTAGAACAGGCCACTGCAGACCGTTGGGTCACCTTTATCGATTAAGGATCTCATACACAGATGAATGTCCATGTGGATCCGGAACCCAGATCCAGAACACATACTTCAGGACTGCCCAACATGCAAAGAGCAAAGACAGCAGGCCTGGCCAGAGGATGCAGACTTGAGGCAAAAGCTATGGGGCAGCCGCTTTGACCTGGAGAAGACAGTGGACTGTCTTGATGACAGGTCTGACGGTATAGCATGACCACATGCTGAACGCAGAAGGAAGAAGAAGAAGGCACACAGAAGGTAACACTGGTTTCAATCTTGAATGACTTTATGAGTATAATTAGGAAGATACAAGTGGGTCTCGTTCGCGAACAGTGTATTTAGGCCTCGAGAAAAGCGAGTTTGAAAGTAGCTACATTTATTTTCGTACCGGGACATGTTGCATTTCGAGGCAATTAAAGAGCAGATCAACTGGCGTCATGCACGATTGTGGCACAGGGCGATGGGGCAATGGATCGAGCTGATGTTTTGATCTCCTTACGAGATATAGCACACAATAGTGTGAATGATGATTCCTTTTCAATGGTTAGGATTAAAAATCGGATTGAAATGCGGTGTTGTTAGAAGTGAACATTTTGCAGGTTGCAGAAGAATGATAGTCAACCAGCAGAGGACCGGTACTGTCAGCAGAAGTGTAATGGTGGATACACTCAGGGAGAGATCAGATCAACTATTGACGTCCAGTTTTCAGTGATGATGATCTGACTACTAACTATTTAACTACCGTAGGCGTGTGAGATTTTAACGATATTACATTGCAGAGCCTCTGTTATATGAGGGCGGTAGCCATCTCCTCTTCCTCAATTCTCGGACTTATCCAGTAGCCAATACAGGCTAGGACGACCCGAAAGTCGTTTCGTTCTTGAAAAACAGTTTCGCCTCAACTGACGAATGGTAGTCTGCTGATGTGTGCAAACCATTCTACCCGTTGTCTCTTAATATATTCCAAGATTGGAGTTGTACCGGTCCTTTGTCTAATGTCTTCATTTCTAAATCTGTCTCTTAGCGATATTCCTAGGATTCTGCGCAAGCATACCATTTCAGCTATCACAAGTTAACGTTTATCTTGTGCTGTCGTTGTCCAATTTTGGCATTGGTAACACAATGTTGGTATAATAATTGTTTTGAGTAGTATTATTTTTGGTGTTTAAATCTAAATTTTTGTTTCTGAGGATTGGTGTCATTTGTCCCAGGGCTTGGTATGCATTACTACATCTAATGTGCGTTTGAATCCACACATTGATTGTAGCAAATTTAATGTTGTTTTTGCCTTATAATTTTTATATATGTTATATATATATATATATATATATATATATATATATATATATATATATATATATATATATATATATATATATATATATATATATATATATATTAAAATACATGATATCTTGCTTTCTTCTTGATTAGAAACTGGCCTCACAGCACGTGGGACATTCCCATAAGTGCTCCTCCCTCTGTTCCAGCAGCCATTCGACTCGATGGTGTTTCGAGTCCAATGGTGCCGAAACAGACGTCGACATCAGGGCACAACTCTAGCCCTTGCGAAAGGTTTCTTTGTTGTTCCGCCCACCCATGCCGTGCCCGTAACTAGCTCAAGCACAACATCGGTCTGTCGGAACAACATGGCAACTGTTATCGACTACGTGATTGTATAGATGACACTTCTATAAGAGACGTATTATATAAGTGATTATGAAACTTCTATAAGAAGATAACCTCAATATAAAGGCATGTAATCTACTAAGGTTTTCTGTTGCATGGTTGGTTTGTCTAGTGATCCAATGGTGAGACCCACAGATGCATTGCTTTCTTACTTGAGGGTAGAGATTAGTGGAGGAGTAAGATGTAGGCAGAGATAGAACTCGGATGGAAATATCACGAGACAGGATAAAGTCTAGTGATTGTACCACCAGAGAAAGAGGCAGAGTATGAGGCGGTTAGCTGCAGCCAACTTTCGTTGTGGAGACGGCATGGGATGATAGTACGAGTTAATTAAAGTACATACTAAAGATAATTGGAACACATGTTTGTTTTAAAGTTCTACTTTAGTAATGAAACGATCGTTTAATCTGACTACTTGTACTCGAGTGCCGACCCATTAAGTGGGAGGGGGGCGGGGGGGGGGGGGGGCGATCACCATCGATATTTCGTATCAGTGTACTACATAATTTGGTCACCTAATACAAGTAACCAACCAACCAATGGTGTAGCAGCATTCTGTCACGCCTATTTCTGAATGTGGCAGTTTGAAAGGATGAAAGTTTCACCGTTAAACTTGTGCCCTGTAAGATCAGGGTAGAAAAAATGAGGGAAGGGGGATATATATATATATATAACACAACATGACATATACCAAGTTTCTGTGTTTCACATTTTTACACCTAATCATTTCACATTTTGTTACAGCTTGGAGTACTCGTATGTTACAACAACTGTTTGTGATAGTAATTACAGGTTTAATGTGAGGTATTTTTTCCGTGTTAAAGGTCTTAGCGCTGCCGGTGCAGTGTTAATTTTATACCCCGGTATATTTATATCCGTGAAGAAAGTATTGGTAGCAGAGACATACGTATTTATGAGATAATTTGTAAGATAAAACTTAATTATATAATTTAACTGTTTGTTGTTTCGTCTCGAGGAATTACTGCCAATAGATCTCATGGATGTAGGTACGACTTTGGTAAGCGGAATTGTTTCCCCATTTAAAATGGCAGCCACATATTTGTTTTGGGGGTGTTTTTTTAAATTTAAGGAAGGGGTAGACCTTTTAAAAAAACAGGGTGGGGGGGGGTGTTCTCTCTGATCCACTACTTTATAAATACTTAATATAATGATGTTATACTTCTACGTTCGCTCTCAAATTTGTGAAGATTAGCAGGATATACTCTGTGTTGTGGTTTACAGCTTAGCTACGATATCTGAGCATTTCAACCTGACACGTTCAACTTCAACTTGTTGAAGTCAAATAATTACTTGTATAAGCAATTATTTGAAGCAAGAATTGTACTGTCTATATAGGCCTATGTTATCCATGTTTACTAGAAGACCTATCGGCCCTTGTAGAACCAATACGGATGTTATATGTTTGTTGTTACTGAGGATACTTCAATACCTGTACGGGATGTTCGTTGTTGTTGTAATAGTCCTTGTCTCGATTGGTCCTTTCTCAGTGACTTGAGTGCACAGTTTGAATGTCTTGACAAAATCGCATCTTTCTTTGGAGATGCCGTTAGTCAGGTACGGAAAAACCCGTGTACGAGAGTTGCTAGGTGATTTGGTGCTGTTGAACGGACTGGTTCAATTCCCGTTAGACTCAAGAACGTTCAACTTCAGTGTTTCTTCTGGGTCATCATGACCCTGTATTAGATAGGACACCTAACTCCATCTCAAAGCCGACTTGGTCATCTCGAACGATATGCACGGAAGGGAAAGAGTGTTGCTTTCTTTCTTTGTGTGTGTGTGTGTGTATATTCGCTTTTATATCTACATCGGCAAAGTCTTATGAATGAACTCCACCTTCGTCTGAAGCTCTTACTTGCTTCCATATAGCTTTCCTTGATTGATTTCCTTGCTGGGCTGCTCTATGGGCAAGTGGAGGAACTCCACCTTCGTCTGAAGCTCTTACTTGCTTCCATATAGCTTTCCTTGATGGGCTGCTCTATGGGCAAGTGGAAGAACTCCTTCTTCGTCTGAAGCTCTTACTTGCTTCCATATAGCTTTCCTTGATGGGCTGCTCTATGGGCAAGTGGAGGAACTCCACCTTCGTCTGAAGCTCTTACTTGCTTCCATATAGCTTTCGTTGCTGGGCTGCTCTATGGGCAAGTGGAGGAACTCCACCTTCGTCTGAAGCTCTTACTTGCTTCCATATAGCTTTCCTTACTGGGCTGCTCTATGGGCAAGTGGAGGAACTCCACCTTCGTTTGAAGCTCTTACTTGCTTCCATTTAGCTTTCCTTGCTGGGCTGCTCTATGGGCAAGTGGAGGAACTCCTTTTCGTCTGAAGCTCTTACTTGCTTTCATATAGCTTTTGGTGTTGGGCTACGCCATGGACCAGTATGTCCTCCTAATTGTTTATGCTAGGGACAGTTCTGGAATTGCCCACAGATAAAGGGGGTGGCGATTTTGACCCCTTTCCACAGATAAGGAGTAGGGAGGGCATTTTCGAGCATGACTTTTAGTCCTCGAAATAGTTTTTACCGAGTTTTTGGTTATTGTTGTAGACTATTGATACCGTTAGCTGTTATTGTTATTCGCAGTTATGTTATTGTTATTCGCAGTTATGTTATTGTTATTCGCAGTTATGTTATTGTTATTCGCAGTTATGTTAAACAGAATCGTTGGATAGACTTTAGCAATGACGAATCTACAATAATGACGTGTACACAGAAAACGTAAGCAATACCTGGAGAGCTTATTTGTTATTATTTACGTGAATTTCGTTGGTCGGTCTTGGCTTTTTTGGCATGTGACTCCAAGTATATCAATACTGACCAACGAAACCACGACAATAATAAACAACGTAGCAAATGACGTGTTGTTTACTTTCTGTGCAGGTGTCTTTACCGCCTACCGTCTCTCTTTAGCTGTGAAGTCTTCGTCTTCTGCGTTCGTTCTCAAACTCCTGCAAATCAGTAGGATGTAGTCCAGAGAACGGAATGCGTTGTGTCATGGTTTACAGCATTGCTGTGATATCTGCGCCTTTCGGCTGGGCACATCCGACTTCAGCATGGCTTTTGGGTCACTGACCCTATATGGGATGGTGTATCAAACTCCATCTCCAAACCTCCTTAGTCGCCTCGTACGAAATGTATGGAAGGTAAACAGTGTTGCTATTCTTTGCTCCCCTTTCGGGCCCGACAACACACGGGTGAGTTGTAACAAAAATGGCAACTTTTTTTTTAGCAGTCATCAGTAGATTTCATCATAATGAAATTGCTGATCTGATGCTAAACATAATGTAGTCGTGGCCATTCGCTAAACTGGCGATTGGTCGCGATGTAGCAGCCATCACAGCCTTTCCAAAACTCCTGCCGATCTTGAGTCAATCTTCATTCTTACAAGATTAACAAAGTGACATTTTAATTTTAATTATCTCGTATCTAATCCATGCTCTTAAAACATTTATACTTTTTAATTAGAGTATTATGAATCATGACCGTTTCTAATAGAAGACATCAGCACAGAATTAATTAGGCCTTCATTTGTTACTTTTTAAAATTATTGTTGTGTTTTTTTTCGTTGGTAACTATTTATATACTAGGAATCGCATGCCAAAAATAGCCAAGACGACTCCAGATATTTAAACAGTGACAGAAAACACTACAATAATAATAATAATAATAAAAGAAAGTATCAAATGAAGTCCTAATTAATTCTGCGCAGAAGTCTTCTATACCTCAGACGGTTTTGTTAAGAATTAATTTGGATAACGCAGATTATCACGCTTTGGTGAGTGCCTTATTTTTTAATGTTAACTTGTTTGATGGTATATTTCACCTTCTGATTAAAGAGATGACCCCCCCCCCCCCCGACCCCCTAATTAGCTGTAGCTTTTGAGATATAGAAATACATACAAATAGCTATCTATGTGACGTTTCCATTACAGAACGTTGTCCTCGCTGCAATTCTGTAAGCCTCTAGGTTCTGTGCACGTTGCCCAGCTTCGTCTAGTGTTATATTTAGCAGGTTTTCCATACAAATATATGTATATCTAAATATATATTTGTATACCCAAAAATATGGCTCAAAATGAGTAAAGGATTGATTTTATTGTGCTCAGGTTTCCCAATGTGTGCTCCGTCCCTATCAGCGAAGCGGCATGTCGATGGCAGAGAGTATCACGCATAGCACGTAACTCCGTAACGCCACGAGATAATCACCAAAGATCTTCGAAAAATCCACCTTGCAAACAAGACAACACGAACCGAACTTAAATCTATAACCTCTTGAGTACATGGCGGATAGCTTAGCCACTATGTTAGGGAAATCTCCGTATCTAAATAAATTAGACCTGATCGGGGGAAAAAACCAGTGCTATTTGTGGAATCAACAGGTTAAATATACCAGAAACAGATATAATATTTGAGACACACATTTACAAGTATTTTTTCCAGCGTCATGATTGAACACTCTTACTACAGAGTCTCAAGTCTTCATACTGGCTGCTTGTAGGAATGTTCACGCTCAGGCACTTCAGTAACTTTCTACGTAATCTTTCTGTGGATATATGTTCTCTGGGACTTGCACTCCGAGTATTAGTAACCCAGAGCTTGGTTCTGCATGACAGCTGGACATTTTCTACAGTGAGACTCTACAAAGACTGTCTGGGCGAACTATGTGTTGTCTGGTAACAGCTTGTCGTCTGGTCGTGTTCATGTTTCGTCTGGTGCCACTCTTGATGTTAACTGTACGTCAGACAAGAGGTTCTGGTCTATTTCAGCTACAGGCGAGTCTTTATTTTCAATAGTATGATGATGATTAATGATAATTTTGATTGATGAGATTGATGATCATTTTGGATGATAATGATTTATGATGATAATTCATGATTATTGATGATATATATTTATATAAAATTGATGATTATTTATATATCAAGTGACATATTTTTTTCTTGTCTTCACCGCGGATACCCTTAACGTCTCTCTGTCCCGGTGCACCAAAGCAGGCCTGCATTGATCAGAGACATGTGAATACATTCTTTCATGCCGCTGGTCAATCGTCTTCTTGGACTTCCCTTCTTCTCTCGCAAGGCATCCTGCCCATTAGAATCAGTTTTTTGATACCATCATGTTGCTTTAAGTGCCCAAAATACTGTAGCTTCCTTCTTATGATGGTATTTAGAAGCCACCCTTTATTTAGTTTCAGTAAATTCAAAATTTCAATGTTCTTCTATTTCTCTGTCCATAATATTCGTATGATCTTTCTGTAGCTCTTAATTTCAAATGAATTTATCTCTTCTGGATATTATCTTGTTTAAATTTGATGATATTGATGATTGATACTTGGTGATTATTGATTATTGATTATTGAAAATGCTTAACGATGAAAATGATTGATGTTGATTGATGAGAATTCATGATGATTGATGGTGATTATTTCTTTAGCTGTAACCATGCAGCTCTTAACAGCCCATATTCTTTTTAACAAAAGCATAAGTCCTTCTCAGTTGAGGAACCAAGGTGACACCAGAACTATAAGGTTTGCTGGCTCAAAAGAATGGCGGTGTTTGAGGGTTTATTAGATGCATGTTTAGTCTCTGAGTGGAGACATTGAGGTCCGGCAGTATCACAGGATCGGCACGTCTTACAAACAGCATAGCACATACTTCTATGATTTGTATAGCAAGAATGTCCGCATGTACTACTACTGTAAACCAACTCTATGAAGTGGAGATGAGGCTTAGTCCTGCCAACAGAGGCTGGAAACAGACTGGTCATCCGTGATATCGAACAGAACCACAATCCTGCCCAAGCAAGCACTGGTGTTGGAATCGAAAATGTCGCCCCCAACAACCATGGTATCAATGTAACACGTCTAGGTAACATGTCTTCACAACTATTACTGTTCAGCCGAGTGTTGCCTGGGCTCGAAGGGGGAGAAAATAATAGCATGACTAAACTGTCATGCATATCGTAAGAGGCGACCAAGCTGATTTTTTTTTAGATGGAGTTGGCTGTTCAATCCTATAGAGGTCCAATGTGATCCAGAGCATGCTGAAGTTGTATGTGGTAGATTGAAAGCTAAAAGCTTTGTAGCCATGAAGTAAATCATGACACAACGCATTTCGTACTCTGGACTACATCCTGCTAAACTGCAGGAATGTGAGAAGAAGTGCTACTGCTTACCAGTGTGTTGCAAAGAATAGTAACACTGTGAATTGCCATGCCTGGCATACGAGACGACTGAGGAGGTTTGTGAAAGTGGTGTTGACAGTCATATCTTATAGATGGTCATAGTAACCCAGGGGCTAATGCTGAAGTTGAATATATCACCACCGAGGACAGATGCTTCGGACCCTTGGTGCAAATAAAACGTCACCACAAAGCATTTCCATTCTCATGACTAAATCCTGCTGGAAATCTAGTAGGACCATTGCCATGTTACAAGAGAGATCCAGCGGGAGTTTGAGAACGAACACTGAAGAAGAATATATCGAATATTTGTCACAAATATTACCATGAAGCTGGGCATCACGTAAAACACTGCCACTGCAGGTTGAGGCTGTGCATCACGTAAAACATTGTCACTGCAAGTTGAAGCTGTGCATCACGTTAAACATTGTCACTGGAAGTTGAAGCTATCCTTCAGCGCCGAATACGGAGCATAGGGCAGAAATAGGGCAGAAACCAGAGCACTCCAGTTTTAACGATGTGATGTTACTGTGTGTAGTTCTTGTATGTTATTGAGACCTATTATCAAGTAGGCGATCCAGTATTCCTTTCAAGGTCTCATCGTTGTCCATATTCAAAGTGTTTACCACAGATGCTCTTGTAGCCGGCGTGTCAACTCGCTTATTTCCGTGCACTCAAGCCTGACCTGGGCAGTAGTTACATACGAGTTCTTTAAAGGCAGATGTATCTATATATATGCTTTCCATTCACGGCACAGCCATCTTCGGAGGCCGTGGTGGCTGAATTACCAGAACTACGACCTACCCTATTTTTGATAGTTGCAAAGCTCTGATAAATCCAAATTTGGATAGCTTCCGCGGTCGAACGAGTCGTACCTCAATATTAAAGGCACAGTTTACTTAACCAAACGCAGCCATTCGCTTTGGGACTTTCGAAGCATGGACTGGTATGAATTACAGCTGATTCTTGTATTGATTTGGTATTGGATTAGAACAGGAAAACGGTTATATTCGAAGACATTTAATCTCACGCATGTGTATAACATGAGCAATTCACATTTATTTTATCACAGATTGAAAGTGTAAAAAACATCCTAGGAGAGACAGCTTCAGGGACTTGTTGCGATGGTGGAGAGGTTAGTATAGATGTGTGCAAAGACCCATGTGAAACATATGTCCGGGTCTGTCTAAAGGAATTCATGGATCGTGTGTCTATGGAAGGACTCTGTACATTTGGGAATTACACAACTGGTGTTCTTGGAGAAAATGAGTTCAAGTACCCGCTGAATAGTTCAGAAACGTTGATACAGTTGCCATTTGACTTTGCGTGGCTAGTAAGTATCATTTCTCATTATTGTGTTTACTTTTGACTTTGTGTGTCTGGTAAGTAATATTTCTCATTATTGTGTTTATTTTTGACTTTGTGTGGCTGGTATCATTTCTCATTATTGTGTTTATTTTTGACTTTGCTTGGCTGATAAATATCATTTCTCATCATTGTGTTTACTTTTGACTTTGTGTGGCTGGTATCATTTCTCATTATTGTGTTTACTTTTGACTTTGTGTGGCTGGTATAATTTCTCATTATTGTGTTTACTTTTGACTTTGTGTGGCTGGTATAATTTCTCATTATTGTGTTTACATTAACACGAATTTGTATTTGGCGTTACACCTTGTTAGACACTATTTAAGTCTCTACAGTTCCAGAATTGAGAAATGTCAATATAATGTTTACTTACATTTCTTCTTCTTCTGTGTTTGCTCTCAAACTCCTGCAGATGAACAGGATGTAATCCTGAGATGTATGGGACAGAAGAGGTATAAGAACATCCACCAAACTACAAGTATTTCATGCTGCTGTTATACCAACCTTACTATACGCCTGCGAAACGTGGACAGTGTATGCTAGACATGCAAGAAAGTTAAATCATTTCCATCTTACCTGCCTACGTAAATTACTAAACATCCATTGGTGGGACAAAGTACCAGACTACGAGGTCTTGGAAAAATCAACTTCAATAAGCATCCACACAATACTTATGAAGGCGCAGGCACGCTGGGCAGTCCATCTTGTGCGTATGGAGAAATCGCGTTTGCCAAAACAAATATATTATGGAGAACTCAAGGCAGGATTTCGAAAAGCTGGTGGACAGAAAAAGAGTTTCAAAGACACGCTCAAGTCATCCTTGAAACATCTTAACATTGACGTAGGCGCTTGGGAGAGCCTCGTTCAGTATAAAACAGCATGGCGTTACAGCATTAGAACGGGAGCACTAGCGGCGGAAGAATTCAGACATGAAACTGCAAGACAGAAGCGGACACGTAGAAAAGAAAAAACATCTCAACCTCACACAGATACCTTCTATTGTTGTCAATTCTGTGAACATTTTGTGCGCGCATTGGACTTGCTAGTCATTTAAAAACGCACTATTAACTTTATTATTTTATTATTTATTGTTATTATTATTATGGTTGAGTTTTTGGTCATCGTCGATCACGACGGACGAACATCATCAATCCTGAGAACAGGATTGGCTGTGTCATGGTTTGCAGCTTAGCTGCGTTATCTGCGCATTTTGGCCTGACACAGCCGCTTCAGCATGAACTCATTTTACTCTAAATGGTATGGGGAAGCTTATTTCACACTAGGCATCCAATTTGGTACCCCTGCGACCCTGACTCTGTGTGCGGAAGCATACAATTTGGTACCCCTGCTACCCTGACTCTGTGTGCGGAAGCATACAATTTGGTACCCCTGCTACCCTGACTCTGTGTGCGGAAGCATACAATTTGGTACCCCTGCTACCCTGACTCTGTGTGCGGAAGCATACAATTTGGTACCCCTGCTACCCTGACTCTGTGTGCGGAAGCATACAATTTGGTACCCCTGCTACCCTGACTCTGTGTGCGGAAGCATACAATTTGGTACCCCTGCTACCCTGACTCTGTGTGCGGAAGCATACAATTTGGTACCCTTAGAACCAAGACGGAATAGTAGATTATATGATATTAAGCATTTGTAGTTTCATAACATGTTTGTTTCTTTTATTTGTTGCAATCTCCAGCAATTACTATCAATAGATCTCTTGCATCTGTTTGTACAACAAATGGTTTTATTTAGAACTTTATTTAATATCAAGAAGAGCAACTCTCAGAGGTGTGCACCAACTCTCAGCGGTGTGCACCAACTCTCAGAGGTGTGCACCAACTCTCAGTGGTGTGCACCATTCTCAGCTGTGTGCACCAACTCTCAGCGGTGTGCGCCAACTCTCAACGGTGTGCACCAACTCTCAGCGGTGTGCGCCAACTCTCAACGGTGTGCGCCAACTCTCAACGGTGTGCACCAACTCTCAGCGGTGCGCACCATCTCTCAGCGGTATGCATCAACTCTCAGCGGCTTGCACCAACCCTCAGCGGTGTGCACCAACTCTCAGCGGTGGGCACCAAACCTCAGCGGTGTGCATCAACTCTCAGCGGTGTGCACCAACCCTCAGCGGTATGCACCATCTCTCAGCGGTTTTGGAAGAAACCACTTACTCAGAGAAAGCAATGCTTCTTACCACAAACAGTGATTACCACAGCTGAACATTAACTGTGATTTTCGCCCGTGTTTTGCCAGGGCCCGATAGGGGAGCAAAGAATAGCAACACTGTTTACCTTCCACGCATGTCGTAAAAGGCGACTAATGAGGTTATGGGATGGAGTTGGCTGTCCCATCCCATATAGGGTTAGTGACCCAAAGGCATGCTGAAGTCGGATGTGTCAGACCGAAAGGCGCAGATATCGCAGCAATATTGTAAACCATGACACAACGCATTCCGTTCTACGGACTACATCCCGCTAATCTGCAGGAGTTTGAGAACAAACACAGAAGAAAAAGAAGAAACTGTGATTTTCAATTAAGGTAAAGTGATTATTATCAATTTACCGTAAAAAGGTCATTCGCTCATTGTATTGTACAATCCCACATTTTAAATTTCTTTTTCTAATTTTTAATGACCCTTGTGCACGAAATCGTTAAAGGAGGGGGGGGGGTGGTTACTTACCTTTTGACTAAGTTCCTTGGACTAAATGTTATGTTTCCCCCTCATGTCTACGATCTTTAGTGCGAATATTTTGATCGACAAAGTATCATTGAGGAATTTTATTGAAATTCCTGTTCAGTTAATAATTAATAAATTAAAGATTTCAAAAAATTTATACCTATTGCTATCAATCTTTACTCTGCTTTGCTTGCAACCAAATGGGTCGAGTGATTAGTGTAGTAGTTTGTTTATTATAAGGTTCTTGAGTCTTGATTAGAAAACTGGCCTCACAGCACGTGGGGCATTCCTATAAGTGCTCCGCCCTCTGTTTCAGCAGCCATTAGACTCGATGTTTCGAGTCCAATGCCACCGAAACAGACGTCGACATCAGAGCACAACTCTGGCCCTTGCGACAGGTTTCTTTGTTGTTCCGCCCACCCACGCCGTGCCCGTAACTATTTCAAGCACAACGTCGGCCTGTCGGAACAACATGGTAACTGTTATCGAAGGTTACGACTACGGGATTGTATAGATGACGTGCCAGCGACCTTATTATAAGGTCACAGCAAATGTTTAAGCTGTTTCATTTTCAATATAACAATTTAGTTTTGCAAGAAACCCACTGATTAATAAATATTACGTCAAAAACGAACAATCTTGATTTTCTACGGAACGAAACATTTTTACTGTTTATGCATTTTCTTTCACGAAAGTTAAAAAAGAAACCAACTTACATAACTTTGAACTACAAGATCACATTTATGCATTAGTCGTTAGGGAAAAGAGAAGTTGACTGTGAAAGATTCACATTGTGCCAAACCGACCAACGTTCTGTGCGAGCGAATGGACAAACAGATTGTTGATAGATGGTATACATTTTATATGTGCTGTATTTTTTAGTTCACAAATTTATCGTGGCTAGTAATCAATTTTCACTATTTCGTTGAGCTACCCGGTGTCGTTACTCGTAATTACAATAAGCCCCGGCGCTAACAGCCTGTATTTAGCCTGTAGAGAATCACCCTGTATAATTAAGCTTATCACACTACACCTCTTAATAATGGAGGAAGTTCATCACACTGCACGTACCAACTCCTCATCTGGTTGTCGGGGCACCATGTACATACTGGCAGATAATAACATGTTCAGGATTGAAACTCATTTTTGGTAGGAAAAAAAGCAGCTTGTAGAAAATTACAATTCCATGGGAAAGCCCAGCATCAGGCAACTATGTTAGGAGATAATTGCAAAATTTATAAAATTGCATAATTGGAGAGTCCCCTTGGATGGCGAGGAATGCATACCAGTTACTATGATCGATCCAGAGTTGGATGACTATGAACACCTGCCAGGAGATGTTTGACAGGGGAGCTGAAATCATCACTCCAAGTCTGCATGTTATGGTAAGGTAGAAAATCCACAAAATCCCTAGAATTTACCCCCTCCGAGTAGGTGACTTCTGAAAGTACTGTACACCGGGGCTGAGAGTTAGTCTTCTGGGTATTAAATAAACCAGCCCATTGTATATAGGAAGTAAGAGATAATTGCTCGTAATACAACAACAACAACAACGATAACAACAACAACGATAACAACAACAACAACAACGATAACACCAGCAATAAAGTTCATCTTTGTCCCTGTATCTACAATATCAGCTGTTGTATAGAAGACATATAGCAACACTCAGATTTTTGTTGCAATCGACAACAGCAGTTCCATAATCTATTTATGTACCCCCAGCGCCGAATGCAGTGCATAGGGCAGAATCCAGGGTGCTCTCCAGTTCGAGCGATGTGATGCTACTATGTGTAATTCTTGCATTTTATTGAGACCCATATTCTTACCCTCTTTAATGGTTATTCTGTGAAGAATCTCTCTTTGTCTTACTATTTTTGTCTTTTACCCATTTTAAAGCTTTAATGGCAGTCTGTTTTCATTCAATCTAAGTACATGACCGATATAAGTCATCGTTTTCTTATTGTTATAAAAGTTATATTTTAAATAAAAACTGTAAATACTTGTTTTTTTTCGTTATGGAGTTAAAGGAGATTGTGAGTTGCATGTGTGATAAATGTCACATGTCTTTTCTGTCGCCACGTCATGTTCAGGGTGGGTATTTTTTTTAAAATTTGCACTCCGACAGAAAAAAAAATCCAGTCGTTACAGGGGATCGAACTCTCGATCTCACGCGTGTGAGACCAGACAAATACGGCACACACACACACGCACACACACAAACATGCACACACACATACACACAAGCATATAACCCATTTTCTATGCACGTGCACGCTCGCACGCATGCACATAGAGAGAGATAGAAAGGGTATATTAAATAGGGAAAGGCTGTTTGTGTGTTTCCTTGATTCATCTTCTGCCTTCAATCTCAAACTCATACAAGTTAACAAAATGTCCCGAGTATGTAGTGTGTTGCGGCATGGTTTTCAGTGTTCCTGCGATAACTGCGCCTTTCGGCCTGACACAACTAACTTTATCATGTGTTTCCATATATAATTGTTTTACCGTATATTTTTTTATTAGAAGTTTCCGTTTCCATCATGTAATTTCGCTCGTGTGTTTTGTGTGCTTCCATTGCTAATCTCCTTCTCACCTTTGCTGATCAACCTCCATTTGTATGATGGTTGACTTGAGGCAATTCAAAGTTGTTGATATGCTCTATTTCCTTATCAATAACTATTTTAATTGTGAGTTAATTTCTGCTGATATGAGTTATTTTCTTCTTCTTCACAACCTTTTCTTCAAACTACATCAAGTAATATTCATTTGAATATAGCGATCTTTTCACACCCTCGCTGTCATCAAAAGAACGGCCCTTATGGTTTGCTATAGAAATGATAGCCGGTGAAAGATACTTGTATCCAGGAAAAAGTGAGTCATATTTCTAAAGAAGATGTGACACAATAATGAAAGACCAATCAGGCGTTCATTTCATATTAGTTGCTTTATTAAGCAATAATCTTCTTAGCGCATTTCCTGTAAAAGAAACTCTATGAGATTACCATTAGGTAAATTTATCAGTTTTTCACGTTCCGGTAAAAGTTACTTCTGAAAATTTCAATTAAATTGTGATTTATGGCACGTTAGAAGCTAGTTAGTAGTTCAGTGTTAGGTACACAGCCTTATTAGTTGGGCGGTTCAGATATGACTGTTCAGTTCAACTGAAAACATTCTTAGAGAATCGACGGCGTGTTCAATTGATGGTAACATCAAACCGGGATCAAATGGAAAATATGTGGCAAGACAACGGTAGTCAAGCTAAATTATCGGATTGATCAGTTAAAAAAACATATTGCAAATTATTGATGTGCAACATGGTAACATAATAAAGTAGTAGCGAAGATAATTTATTCAAATGGGATATTACAAACAGCAAATGGGATATTACAAACAGCAAATGGGATATTACAAACAGCAAATGGGATATTACAAACAGCAAATGGGATATTACAAACGGCAAATGGGATATTACAAACGGCAAATGGGATATTACAAACAGCAAATGGGATATTACAAACAGCAAATGGGATATTACAAACGGCAAATGAATATTCCAAACAGCAAAAGGGATATTACTAGTGGAAAATTGGATATTACAAATGGTAAATTGGATATTACAAAAGGCAAATGGGATGTTACAAACGGCAAATGGGATGTTACAAACCGCAAATGGGATATTACAAACAGCAAATGGGATATTACAAACAGCAAATGGGATATTACAAACAGCAAATGAATATTCCAAACAGCAAAAGGGATATTACTAGTGGAAAATTGGATATTACAAATGGTAAATTGGATATTACAAAAGGCAAATGGGATGTTACAAACGGCAAATGGGATGTTACAAACCGCAAATGGGATATTACAAACAGCAAATGGGATATTACAAACAGCAAATGGGATATTACAAACAGCAAATGGGATATTACAAACAGCAAATGGGATATTACAAACAGCAAATGGGATATTACAAACAGCAAATGGGATATTACAAACGGCAAATGGATATTCCAAACAGCAAAAGGGGTATTACTAGTGGAAAATTGAATATTACAAATGGTAAATTGGATATTACAAAAGGTAAATGGGATGTTACAAACGGCAAATGGGATGTTAAAAACGGCAAATGGGATGTTGAGAATACGTGAAATATACTGAGTGAAATAATAAGCATATGAGTTGTCTTTCTCTACTGGCGGCTTTGCCAGATAGACAGATCCTGTTAGACAGAACGAGCAAGACAGATCCAGTTAGACAGAAATGCACCAATATTACAAGTTAAGCAAATTAAGCTTGTATGTTTGATAATTTAGCGAGTTTAGCTATGTTGGCTAATTTAGCGATTTTACCAAGATTGTCTAATGTAACCAGCCTAGCTCGATTGGCTATTTTAACGAACTTAGCTAGGTTTACTAATTTAGCGAGTTAAGTTAAACCCGCTATTTTTGCGAGTTTAATTAGGTTGGCTAATTTAGATAGTTTAGCTAGCTTAGCTTATTTAGTTAGTTTACCAGATTAGCTAGTTAGTTAATATAGTGTTTTGCGTGGTTCGTTGGCTAGTTGGTTGGTTGGTCGGTTGGTTGGTTGGTCGGTTGGTTGGTTGGTTGGTTGGCTGGTCGGTTGGTTGGTTTGTTGGTTGGTTGGTTTGTTTGCTGGTTGGTTTGTTGGTTGGTTTGTTGGTTGGTCGGTTGCTTTGTTGGTTGGCTGGTTTGTTGGTTGGTTGGTTCGTTGGTAGGTTTGTTGGTTGGTTGGTCATCATTATGACACCCCTGACATGTCAGATCTCAAATTAATCTGTCTAACTGGATCTGTCTAGCTGGATCTGTCTAACTGGATCTGTCTATCTGGCAAAGCCGCCAGCAGAGATAGACAACTCGTATGTTTATTAATTCACTCAGTATATTTCAAGTATTCTCAATGTCCCAATGTAACGTTTGTAACACCTCAGTTGCCGTTTGTAATATCCAATTTACCATTTGTAATATCCCATTTTCCGTTTGTATTATCCCTTTTGCTGTTTGTAATATCCCATTTGCTGTTTGTAATATCCAATTTTCCACTAGTAATATCCCATTTGCTGTTTGTAATATCCCATTTGCTGTTTGTAATATCCCATTTGCTGTTTGTAATATCCTATTTGTAATATCCATTCTATTCTCTATCTTCTAATTTTTCCTTGTAATTCATCGAAACTTTCTATTTTAGATCTCATTCCAGCAGAAATTTTTGCACATTTCAAACTTCATTATCTAACCTGGCTCTGTGGCTGAAAAGTATACAGCGTATCGAGGAGCGGTCAATGTCCTAGTTTGATTTCAGTCATAGGTACATGCAAATCCCGACCGTTCAGAAAAAAAAAACCAGCAAATTACTGAGTGTAAATCTTTCACACAGATCCGGCTTTGTGACGAAGTGGTACAGAGCGCGTCTGTGACGGCCAATGTGCCGAGTTCGATCCCCACCACTGGCAATTGTGCATCCGTTTCGTTCAGAAAGCAATGGCAAACTATTGAACGTATTTATATTGCCTAGAAAAACACCACAGCTAACAAATGCTGGGTTGATAGCTAAGTCTTGTAAAGGATATGCTACCAATTTTGTTAAACTCTTTATCTAGAAAATCAACATTTGCGGTCAACATTTAACGTTGATTGCTAAATCTTGAAAAGGATACACAACCAACATTTAACGTAAATCGCTAAATCTTGAACAGGATACGCAACCAACATTTTCTACTTATTAATTCCCATAAAAATTGTCTATTCTTGCAAATTTAAAAACACAATTCTCATGAAAAACTCAATGTACAATAACCACAACCTTCGTTCAAATACACCTTTACATTTTCCATCAGAACAATCATATTAAAATGAATACAAAAATTCAAAGACATTCTCTGGAATTTTACCCACAGATTTACTAGCACATGAACTGTTTGTGTGAGTGTAAGAACAATATTATACCTTACCGAATTAAAAAGCAGACCTATTCAATAGTCTGTTCTTAGACTGTTTGTCGAGTCTCCTTTCGAGAGCAATATAACGTTCGCTTGAAAGACTTGTTTTGAAAGAGCAAAGAACTAGCTAGCCCGAGTACGTTATAATCCTTGAATTCTGGGTAATACACTGTTTATAAAGACCTTCTTGAAATCCTTGACCGTTTTTGACAGTTCTTGTAGAAAAAAATACTTGAGATTTCAGGCTTGGGTGATAATATAACGTTTTAGTTCTTTAGTTTGGAAGTCCAGAAGTACAATTTCGTTTGGAAGACCATAAGTAAAATTTAGTTTGGAAGTCCATAAGTACAATTTCGTTTGGAAGTCCATAAGTACAATTCAGTTTTGAAGGTCCATAAGTACATTTTAGGGTGAAAGGTAAAGTTTGGAAGTCCATTAGTACAATTTAGTTTTGAAGGTCCATAAGTACAATTTAGGGTGAAAGGTAAAGTGGCGGAAAAGAAAATCCTTGATTGGTGCAGCAAAGAATTAGCAGGGTGTGATTTTTCCCCACATTCGTATGTATGGGGGAAATGGAAAAGGGGGGGGGGGGGGAGGCTGCTCATTAATTACGTAATGATGTTTTGCCAAATTTCTGACCCCCTTACCACCCCCTTGCCTTATCAACAATTGTTAAGAATGCAGACGCCTTGTTTAAGTATTTAAACACAAAATTTACCCCTCTTCCCCCCCCATATTTTAGGAGAAAAAAGACGAGAAAAATTAAAATTGGTTCACGTTATGAAAGTTGTACATTTGCCAGAAGGGCTATGGGCTGTCAAGAGCTTCCTGCTCACAGCGAAAGGGATTGAATCATCATCATCGTCATCATCACGTTATGAGCACATCCTCAACCTCAACCTCAATAAGCATCCACACAATACTTATGAAGGCGCAAGCACGCTGGGCAGGCCATCTTGTGCGTATGGAGAACTCGCGTTTGCCAAAACAAATATATTATGGAGAACTCAAGGCAGGATTTAGAAAAGCGGGTGGACAGAAAAAGCGTTTCAAAGACACGCTCAAGTCATTCTTAAAACATCTTAACATTGACGTAGGCGCTTGGGAGAGCCTCGCTCAGGATAGAACAGCATGGCGTTACAGCCTTAGAACGGGAGCACTAGCGGCGGAAGAATTCAGACAAGATACAGCAAGACAGAAGCTGACACGTAGAAAAGAAAAAAACATCTCAACCTCACACAGATACCTTCTATTGTTGTCAATTCTGTAAAAGAACATTTTGTGCGCGCATTGGACTTGCTAGTCATTTAAAAACGCACTATTAACTTTTATTATTTTTATTATTTATTGTTATTATTATTATTATTATTATGGTTGAGTTTTTGGTCATCGTCGATCACAACGGACGAACATCATGAGCACATCCCCCCCCCCCCAATGTCAACAATTTCATTGGTGTATAATATATATCATTTTTGAATCCCATTCACCCACCCCCCTCCTAATTTTTCAGGTTCTGGCTACACACGCGCTTCACCCTTTTTAAAGTGATATATTTGACTTTTTTGTGATTTCATTGGCTGTAAACACAACTTAAACTCAAAATGACCAATGAAAATTCTGGGGAAAATGAAATAGCGTCACTTTAGAACACGTATTATTTCATATGAGCCATCAGGTCATATTATTGTCGATGGCAAACAGTAACAGACACAATAAGCAGTAGACAAAAGTATCTCCTTAAAAAGTGAGTGTATAGTGGTGTTTTTAGTGTTTAGTTGTGTATTTGAGTATTTAGTTGTGTATTTGAGTGTTTAGTGGTGTTTTTGAGTGTTTAGTGGTGTATTTGCATGTTTAGTGATGTTTTTGAGTGTTTAGGAGTTTTTCTGAGAGTTTTGGAGTATGTATGTGTGTTTATGAATGTCTTTGAGTTTATGAGTCTTTCAGAATCGGATTAGTGTGCTGTAATTTCTGTACGTGATATTTTGGAAATTTTAGCTTCTCCTTAACAGTGTGCGGTATTGTTGCATCTCCTTATAAACTTGGTTTGGAGAGTGTTTCCTCATTAGAATTCAGCTTTTTATGAATATTGCGCCTATTTGTTTTCTTTAAAAAAATTTATATCATAAGATCTCTATAAGCTTCAACTAAATCATTAATTCTAACGCCCGTGTGTTGTCGGGGCCCGAAAGGAAAGCAAAGAATAGCAGCACCATTTACCTTTCATGCATGTCGTAAAGGCGATTAAGGAGGTTATGGGATGGAGTTGGCTGTCCCATCCCATATAGGGTCAGTGACCCAAAGCCATGCTGAAGTCGGATGTTTCAGGCCGAAAGGCGCAGATATCGTAGCAATCCTGTAAACCATGACACAACGCATTCCGTTCGCCGGACTACATCATGCTAATCTGCACGAGTTTGAGAACGAACGCAGAAGAAGAAGAAGACTCCACATAAAAAGGTGGTCGATTAATGCGCAAGACGTCTCACTTCTAAAACATACCGCAATTGAATTCCTTCTCAGTTTTGCTCTAATTGAAGTTCTGGCTACTATTTTCATATCAACAATGGTTGACAGATTATCTCCAAGATCGCATATATACATTCTTCACAGAAATTTCAGGTTTAAAAGTTCAGCTTCTACCACATCACTGACGCATGACGGTCGGATACTACAATTATTCCAAAAGTAATTAATAGAGTAAAACACATTATGACTAACTTTTGTACAAAAATAATTATTGTAATAATTACCGTCGTCTGTTGTCACACTTGTTACAAGAATATGTGATGAAAGGAATCTAGATTGATCGTAGATTGACGCTTGACTGGGTATCGTGGGGGAATATATTTCTCCAGAAATTAGATTCCATAATTATGTTATCGATTAGTGTTGACTTTGATCTTGCAGGATCTTAAATTGTCTAATGAAGCATAAATTAAAATCGGTACAACCGCCATATCAAGGAGAACAAATTAATATTTTTATAAGCAGATTGAGTGTGGCGCATGGGAGGAAGGTTAGAGCGTTGGTCTCACATCTATGAGAAGCAGGGTTCGTTTCCCAGTAAAGAATGAGATTTTTTCTTTCCGAAGGTAAATTTTAAAAAAACAAATCTACCATGTACATGTCGTGGCGATAGAAAAGGCATGCATCCTTTATGATAAAGCCACATGGAAACCCTAGCGGGAAAAATGTAATATTGACAGTCTTTTTTTTACAAGCAGATTATATAAATAAGTAGTGGTACCTGCAGCATATCCAGATAAATTATGCGCGCTGATCATTCACGGTGTTAACTTTCTTGGCTGATTCGACAGATTCATGCTTGTCATTGGTTATTTTGGGTATACTTTAAATCGTCATCCAATGAAACGTTCTAGATGGATCAAAGAAAAGTTGTTTGGGCGTGATTTCGAATCTGGCACGCTGTGACTCGTGTATAGTAAGCTTGATATGGCACGCTGTGACCAGTGGATAGTAAGCTTGATCTGGCACACTGTGACCCGTTCGTCCGTCGTAATCGACGATGACCAAAACTCAACCAAAATAATAATAATAATAATAAGTAATAAAGGATAATAAAGTTAATAGTGTGATTTTAAATGACCAACAAGTCCAACGCGAGCACAGAAAATTCTTCCACACAATTGACATCTATAGAGACTGTCTATGGCAAGTTGATATGTGTTTTTCCTACTTGTTCGCTCCTGTCTTGCAGCATCTTGCCTGGTCTCTTCCGCCGCTACGACTCCCGTTCTAGGCTGTAACTTCATGCTGTTCTATCCTGAGCTGCGTAAATTTTAAGATGTTTCAGTGAGGACTTGAGTGTGTATTGAAACGTTTTTTCTGTCCATCAGCTTTTCGAAGTCCTGTCCTGAGTACTCCTAAATATATTTGTTCTGGTAGACGCGAGTCCTCCATACGCACAAGATGACATGTCCAGCCTTCCTGCGCTTTCATAAGTAATGTGAAGATGCTTGTTGAGGTTGATTTTTCCATGACCTCGTAGTCTGGTACTTTGTCCCACCGATGGATGTTTAGTAATTTACGTAGGCAGGTAAGATGAAAATGATTAATTTTTCTTGCCTAGCATACACTGTCCACGTTCATAAGCGTATAGTAGGGTTGTTATAACAGTCGCATGATATACTTGAAGTGTGGTGGTTGTTCTTTTACCTCTTCTGTCCCATACATTGCTGCGTAATCTACCACATATAGCACCAGCTTTTGCCAGTCTATTGTTAATTTCCACATCAATGTTGACATCCACAGACAAAGGAAACACATATGCATGTAGGATATAGTCACCCGTACACATGTACACACATACATGTAGAATAGAGCCGCCCGTACACATGTACACACATACATGTAGAATAGAGCCACCAATATACATGTACACACATACATGTTGAATATAGCCGTCCGTACACATATACACACATGCATGTAGAATATAGCCGTCCGTACACATATACACACACACATGTAGACTATAGCCGTCCGTACACATGTACACACATACATGTAGAATATAGCCGCCCGTTCACATGTACACACATACATGTAGAAAAGAGCCGCCCGTACACATGTACACACATACATGTAGGATATAGCCGTCCGTACACATGTACACACATACATGTAGGATATAGCCGTCCGTACACATATACACACATACATGAAGACTATAGCCGCCCGTACACATGTACACACATACATGAAGACTATAGCCGCCCGTACACATGTACACACATACATGTAGAATATAGCCGCCCGTTCACATGTACACACATACATGTAGAATATAGCCGCCCGTTCACATGTACACACATACATGTAGGATATAGCCACCCGTACACATGTACACACATACATGTAGAATATAGCCGCCCGTACACATGTACACACATACATGTACACACATACATGAAGACTATAGCCGCCCGTACACATGTACACACATACATGTAGAATATAGCCGCCCGTACACATGTACACACATACATGTAGAATATAGCCGCCCGTACACATGTACACACATACATGTACACACATACATGTAGAATAAAACCTGTCATACACAAGCGCATGAACAAAAATATTTGAAGAAATAGGTGATAAAATTAGAAATTTAGCTGTGCCAGATGTATTTCAGGCCTGCTACCTGAAAACCGTGGGAAGCTGTCGCACCTGGATCACACCTTGGTAGATAGGTTGTATATATTTTTGAAATTATCACCTGAGTTTCTTGTAAGATTCAAGGATGAGAAAATGCGTATTTGCTCACCTGGAGGTTTACTGTAGTACTCACCTGCAGGGATTCTCGAAATAGTGAAGATCGTGAACGCATACAAAAATATATTGAAATTATCTAGAAACACTACAATGGTACTGCAATGAATACCTTCAACCGTGACATCCCTGGTAACGAAAAAGCAGAGAAATTGGCAAAAATAGTAGGTAACCTCACTTAGATCCGCGTACCTCAAGATTCAGGGAAGTAAACTCTCTGCTAAAACAACATTTGCGGCTTCAGTGGAGAGTACTCAACGGAAACTTTATCCCCGAGTAGATCTTGTATTGTTTTGTCCTAGCCACTAGTGCCGTGAAGCATTGTGGCGAGGTTACGTCTTCTATGTCTTGTCCTAGCCACTAGTACCGTGATTCGTCGTGGGGAGGTTACGTCTTCTATGTCTTGTCATAGCCACTAGTACCGTGAAGCGTCGTGGGGAGGTTACGTCTTCTATGTCTTGTCCTAGCCACTAGTACCGTGAAGCATTGTGGCGAGGTTACGTCTTCTATGTCTTGTCCTAGCCACTAGTACCGTGAAGCGTCCTGGGGAGGTTACGTCTTCTATGTCTTGTCCTAGCCACTAGTACCGTGAAGCGTCGTGGGGAGGTTTCTTCTTCTATCATTAGCCAATTATTTTGAGTATGTTGTTGTGATGCCATGTTGCTGTAGTATGTATCAGGTATTATCAATCCATCTACCTCTTGATCTTCCTATTGCGCTGTAACCAGAAATTCTTTTGCTGAATTCTATAGATGGTAGGCGATCAGGTTCCATTCTCATAATGTGACTGAACCATTTAATCTGTTGTCTCTCTATGTATTTGATGCACGGAATAGTATACAATTTATGATGCCTTCATTTCTTATTCTGTCTTTTCTATTGCCTCCACTGATCCTACATGGACATCTCATTTCACAATTTGCAATCTTTCTCTCATGTATTTTGGACAATATCCATGTTTGATATTGGTAATATTAAGTTGGTATAAATATGATGTTTATCAACGTTTGTTTAGTAGCCAGATTTATATGTGGGTGTTTGGCCAGTGAGGTCAGTTGGTTTGACACAGCATTGGATCTTAGGCATCGTGTATCAATTTATTTATTGAGTTTGCTTCTCGTCAGTGAACATGTTTCCTAATCACCCAAGTACGCCCGTGTGTTGCCGGGGCCCGAAAGGGGAGCAAAGAATAGCAACACTGTTTACCTTCCACGCATGTAGTAAAAGGCGACTAAGGAGGTTATGGGATGGAGTTGGCTGTCTCATCCCATATAGGGTCAGTGACCGAAAGCCGTGCTGAAGTAGGATGTGTCAGACCGAAAGGCGCAGATATCGCAGCAATGCTGTAAACCATGACACAATGCATTCCGTTCTCCGGACTACATCCTGCTAATCTGCAGGAGTTTGAGAACAAACGCAGAAGAAGAAGAAGAAGAAGATCACCCAAGTAGAGCAACAATAACACATTAAAGAGAAAGTAACAAGTCATTATATTTGAACTGAGAACGAGAAACTGCGGTCTAAAAGCACACTTAAACGGAATCGGAACCATCGACTCTGCGGCCTGTATCTACGGAACAGCAGCACAGATACTAGATACAGGATTGTCCTAATTTTGCTGTTTACAGAACGACAATCTGGCCCACGGGAACTTCTCTGCAACACAGATTGGGGGTGGAGTGGACAAGATGACCTAAAATAAACCGCTCTAGGCACAGCTAACATTGGACTGAATGTTACACAAATGATTGCAGAAGAAGATGTGGATTGGAATAATTTACAATATTTTTCCCCAAGTGGGCACACAATTTGGAACGCAATAATTGTTACATGACATTATCACTGCGTGAAGTAAAAGTAAATAATATATAGAAATTATTGTGAAAATATACGGTAGGTATTCGCAGTTATATTTTATAAACGATTATGAAAATATACAGTATTCATATGTATATATTTTTTGAAAACGATGTTATTTGTGTTTATTTGATCTTACACATTCCTTGATTTTATTGTATTTATTTGAGCTTACGCATCCATTGATTTTATTGTGTTTATTTGAGCTTACGCATCCATTGATTGTGTTTATTTGATCTTACACATCCGTTTATTGTGTTTATTTGAGCTTACACATCCGTTGATTGTGTTTATTTGATCTTACGCATTCGTTGATTTTATTGTGTTTATTTGAGCTTACATTGATTTCGGTTTGAACACGTTTCACGGTTCAGTAAAATGTACCACCTATGGTGAGGTGCACTTCCATCTACTTCTTCTTCTTCAGTGTTCAGTCTCAAAATCGCAGTGGATCTCTCTTGCAGCAGGATAATGACCCTACTAGATTTCCATCAGGATATAGTCCAGAGAATGGAAAAGCGCTGTGTCGCCAATGTCCCGACGCATCAGTCTTTATCAGAGGACGTTAGTCCAATCTGATTATATCAAAGATTTACAACCATCAACATTAGTGGAGGTCGCAGTTCTGGTAATATAGCTACATCGATGTGCTGGAGTTATGATTTGTTTTATGGGTGAGGGGTCTTTCGGAGATCCCTGTGGATTATCACTTGAAGATACGGAGTTACGTGCTATGAGTGGTACTCTGGGCAGGCGGCGTGCCGCTTCGATGGAGAGGGACGGAGTACATATGGGAAACCGAGTACAGTGAAGTCAATCTTCTACGGCTTTTAAACCTTTTAAACCCTTTTATATTTAAACTAATTCCAATAGGATACAGGTCCGACTGTTGTCTTTATTTTAGGAGGGATTTCTAAAACCAGGATTTCGAAATGTCAATGAAAAATGGTTTCTATTTTGTCTGTATATCAACCGTGACCTTCCGTTCATGCTATTATCCCCTGGGATTTCCCAATCTGTGAAACTGCGTCAGTGTGAAAATTGCTTTGTTAGCAGAAGATTAATCTATTTCTATGTGTCTCTTGGATCTATCTATCTATATGTCTGTCTATCTATCTTTCTGTCTCTGTTTGTCTGTCTCTCCATCCATCCATCCATCCGTCTGTCCATCCGTCCGTCCGTCCGTAAACCCACCAAACCCAAACCATTCTATCTATCTATCTATCTATCTATCTATCTATCTATCTATCTATCTATCTATCTATCTATCTATCTATCTATCTATCTATCTATCTATCTATCTATCTATCTATCTATCTATCTATCTATCTATCTATCTATCTATCTATCTATCTATCTATCTATCTATCTATCTATCTATCTATCTATCTATCTATCTATCTATCTATCTATCTATCTATCTATCTATCTATCTATCTATCTATCTATCTATCTATCTATCTATCTATCTATCTATCTATCTATCTATCTATCTATCTATCTATCTATCTATCTATCTATCCATATCTCTGTCCGTCTGTCTGTCTGTCTGGCTGTCTGTCTGGCTGTCTGTCTGCCTGCCTGCCTGTCTGTCTCGGCTGTTTGTCTGGATAATATGTATGTCTGTCTTTCTGTCTGTTTCGCTGTCTTTCGCTCTGCCTGTATGTCCGTATATTAAGATCTGCCAATCTAGTCTGTTGGTCTAGTTTGTCTGTATAGTCTGTCTGTATAGTTTATATGGATGGCCTGTGTAGTTTGTCTAGTTAGCCTGTTTAGTCTGTCTGCACACCTGATCTGTCTCTGTCTGTCTGTCTAATCTGTCTAGCTTGTGTATTCTGTCTTGTCTCTCTGTGTAATCTGTCTAGTTTTTGTAGTATGTCTGGTCTGTCTAGCTGATGTAGTCTGTTTGTCGTGTGTGTCTGTTATGTTTGTCTAGTCAGTGCAGTCTGTCTGTCTAACCTGTCTGTATATTTTGTGTTGTCTGTCTGTCTAGCCTGTCTTTCTAGTAGAGGTGTACCGGATTTCGGCTCCGTCTCCGGCAAATCCGGAATCCGATCATTTTTACACATCATAGCACACTTCTTGCATAAGTGAGCAGCTTGCATTTGGGACACGTGTATGTATATTTGAACATCTGTCCTTTTTTTGGACAGCACGTTTTCTCTGTTCTTCTGCAATGTGATGAGTCTCAGAGATGTGACTCTATGTTCCTCTAAAATGTAATGAGTCTCAGAGATGTGATTCTCTGCTCCTCTACAATGTAATGAGTCTCAGAGATGTGATTCTCTGTTCCTCTGCAACGTGATGAGTCTCAGAGATGTGATTCTCTGTTCCTCTGCAACGTGATGAGTCTCAGAGATGTGATTCTCTGTTCCTCTGCAACGTGATGAGTCTCAGAGATGTGATTCTCTGTTCCTCTGCAATGTGATGAGTCTGGGAGATGTGATTCTCTGTTCCTCTGCAATGTGATGAGTCTGGGAGATGTGATTCTGCAATGTGATAAGTATCAGAGATATGATTCTCTGTGCCTCTGAAATTTGATGAGTCTCAGAGATGCTGAGTATCGCTGCGTTCAACTTGTACCCTTTTCATGTGTCCAAATAATGTGCAATGCCTTCTTCCGCTGCAAGTAATAGTTCTCTGAGTGATGTAACAAATTTCAAGATATCTTCATTTCACTGTTTAATCTATCCATTGCGTTCTCACAATTCTTCATTAAATTACATATCACCTACTATCACATAAATTTGCTGTATTTTTCTGATTGTGATAGAAACATTATAGACAAAATATATTGTGGAAGTAAATTAGAGGATGACAGAAAATAATGTGGTATTGTTTTATTCAAACAATTTACCTTTTTATTTTGATGAGGTGGAATCAAAATAGAACCACGACATCTGGTGTATATGTGCATTTCTGCCCCCCCCCAATCAATTAGGTTTATACTTTGACTGCGAAGTTATGTGCTCCTATCGGTACACAATGCAGATTGTTTGCAGTTCTATTGAGAGAGGCAGCCGTACAACGGAAACTATCGAACACAATAGTCCCTAAGGCTTTTAAACCTTGTTTGAGCTCTCCCATTCTAAAAGACAAATTTACCACTGATCATGTGATATTAAACAGTGATCCATCACTTTTGACTCCTGTCTAAAAATGACTGTAAAGTCAACAAACTACAGTTCGATGTCTGAAACTAGAAATTGGAAGATTTGTACACATATGAATGAGTTGATTGATTAATTCACCAAGATCTCGTAGAGGATACAAACGAAATGAGTTACTATGTAGAACAAAGTAATAACGATCTTTTTCAGCCATTTTGTATAAATATGTTCATATATTCTTGACACCAAGTACAGTGTGTCTATAGTCCCGGTGCACAAATTTACAATGCTGTTGACATGCTTTTGTGGGTATTTAATGGAGATCTGTGTGACGTCATTAACGCAACAACATTTATGAAAACAGGCAGTACTGCTCATTGCAATCACGTTTCGGGTAAAGTGGCTTGCACCAAAACATAGGTATTTATTAGTAAGCGAATAATAAATGCCGTGTGATTTATTAGTTTATAAAACAAATGTGAAAAGAGGAGAAGCAGAAAGAAGAGCCAGCGGTAGACCTAGAGTACGCTGGTTAGACAACATCAAAGAGACATTACACGAACACCAAATAACATTATCTGAAGCTGCCAGAAAAGCGAGAACTAGAACATAGTATATCTATCGACACCCGTAAAGGGTAAAAGAGGAAGGAAAGAAGAAGCGAATAATAAACAACCTCAGATATGCAGATGACACTGTTCTTGTAGCAGAAAGTGAGCATGAACTACAAATACTAATACATCAAGTTAGTAAATCAAATAATGAATATGGACTGGATATAAATATTTTTTTTTTAAAAACATGATAATCAGCAAAGACACAGAAGAACAAGAGTTAAACATAAACATACATGGAGAGAAACTATAACAAGTAAAACAGTATCAATATCTTGGACACATGGTCACAAATGGCGGCAGATGTGAAACAGAAGTTAAAAGGAGAATAGGAATTGCTAAATGTATTTTCAGTAACATGAGGAAAATAGTAACATCTATACAAATTACAAACAAATTAAAAATGAGAATTATAAAATGCTACATCTATTCTATAATAATGTATGGCTCAGTAACATGGACACTAAATAAACAATTAGAAGCAGAATTGATGCCTTTGAGTTGTGGGTATATAGAAGAATAGGGAGAACATCATGGAAAGAGAAGAAAACAAATAAAGAGGTGCTAAAAACACTTAATATGTAGAAAGAACTACTAAGAGAAATAAAGGTCAGGCAAATAAAATATTTTGGACACATTTTAAAAAAGGCATGATACTTTATTGAAGACCTAACTTGAGGGTAAAGTCAAAGGGAAGTGAACAAGAGGAAGGCAGGGATACAAGTGGGAGAATAATATCACACGATGGATTGGTTACAGTCTAGCAGAGTGCACCACCAAAACAAGAGACAGGGGAAGTTGGAGATCTGTTGCAGCCAACCTTCGTTGCAGAGTCGGCACTTGATGGTAATAAGTAAACGAAGAAAATTTAACTCTGCAGGCAAACAGCAATCATGTGTGTCACGTTGTTGAATGGACATGGAAATACACACCTTTTAATGACGTCATATTGAGCGTATGAATTATATATATATATATATATCATTTCACCACACAATAATTGTATAAACACCCAATATAATTATGTTTTATTGACAGAGCGAGGGCAGGGTTAGTGATATTAAATTGTGCCGGAGATAGTTATATCCTTCGGAGACATGCCGACATAGAAAACAACAGATTTTCTTTCAACTAGAAAAGGCGTATTAAAAATAAAGGAAAGAAGATAACTGCGTAAATCATTGTATATAATACTGTACTATCTATCGTCTGTCTATCTATCTATACGTTGCGGTCCTTGTTTGCCTTGCGGCGTCAGGGGTAGAAGAGTTCTCTTGAGATGACCTTCCTGTGTGCTGTTTGCAAGCTTATTCCTGTGGCTTCTTTTATTTATGTGATCCATCTTTTACATGGTCTGCCATACGGCTTTATAGCCGTTATGAATATGTGTCATGGCCATCTGTAGCATGCTGTATTGGTAGTCTGCTAGCGTGTGAAAACCACCTACAAAATCTTTTGATGGGTTCCAATACTGGTATTGTTTTGGTTATCTTTCTGATGATGTTATAATTTTTTTATTCTATCTCTTAATGACACTCCGAGTATTCTTCGTAGACATGTCATTTCTGGTGTCACTGTTTTTCCTTTTGTTCTGTGCTGTCATTGTCCAGGTTTGGCACTGATAGCACAGTGTTGGGCACTACTTTCATAGTGTGGGACTCTACTTTCATGGTGTGGGACTTTTCATGGTGTGGGACTTTTCATGGTGTGCGACTCTTCATGATGTGGGACTACTTTCATGGTGTGGGATTCTTATTTCATAGTTTGGGATTCTACTTTCATGGTGTGCAACTAAACTTTATAATGATGACCTCTCCTTTCACGGCGTCTAACTCATTCAAAACTCGAACGTTAGCAAGATTTAGTTATATCAAGTCGTGATCATGAACAAATAATGGAGGTCGCCACAAACTCTGAAGAAGAGTCATATATTTAATTTCTTTTAATTTTCCCAGACCACTTATTGACTCCGTGTTGACTCAAGTTGCACGGCGAGTAGGTGTCATCTAAGCGGACTTGGCTCAAATCCCGTTTGCCGCTTTACGATTTTTCTTGCAGAGCACTTAAGAGTGCAGCGCGTACTTCCAGTGGTACTTCCAGTGGTACTTCCAGAGGTACTTCCAGTGGTACTTCCAGTGGTACCTCCAGTGGTACTTCCAGTGGTACCTCCAGTGGTACTTCCAGTGGTACCTCCAGTGGTACTTCCAGCGGTGCTTCCAGTGGTACCTCCAGTGGTACTTCCAGCGGTGCTTCCAGTGGTACTTCCAGTGGTACCTCCAGTGGTACTTCCAGCGGTGCTTCCAGTGGTACTTCCAGTGGTACCTCCAGTGGTACTTCCAGTGGTACCTCCAGTGGTACTTCCAGTGGTACTTCCAGTGGTACTTCCAGTGGACTTCTCAGTGAGCTCAGGTTAAGAAACAATTGCTCTATTTCTGATGCCAATTTTCTGCATGTAATATTATATAAAGAAAAGAGATTTCTACGAGAATTACATTAGCATCAAGTGTGTTCAACCAAGCAACAAACATCTGGAAATCAAAAACAATAAATAAAGAGACTGTTCAACTCCAACGTGATATGCATTAATATCAGAAAACAAAAGTTGGAAAATAAAATCACTGGAGAAGAAATTAAATTCATTTGAAAGTATATGTCTTAGAAAACTCTTAAATATTGATAGTGGAGAATTCAAGTCAAACAAGCAAGTAAGAGAAGACACCAAACATCAATATGTTTCTACAACAATGGCAAGAAAACAATGGACTAATATCGAACATGTACTTAAAATTAATGAATGCAGACTGCTACTGAAAGCATTAACATGGGTACAAGATAGCAAAAGAAAAAAGAAGACGAAGAGAGACTCTTCACAGAGCAGTCATTAAAGAGGGTATGTCTTTATGTCTCAAAAACATGTCAGAATGACACACAGTAGCACCAATCACTCGAACTGGAGAACTCTGGTTTCTGCCCTATGCATCATATTTGGCGCGGAAGGAACGTAGATTGATAGAATATTATCTTAGAGACGAGTCTCTAGTCAAAAAATAAAACAAGAGCACTCCAAAATATTTTTTTTGTTGCTAACAAATGTACGTGCTCTTTGTGAACACTCCTACAAATATTGCCTTCGCCTTGAAGGAAGAATTCTTTCATTTCGTGTCCAAGAAGTTTAGCAAACATCTTCAATAGCAGGAACGGAAATTTCATGTGTTTTGCCCACCAGACCTGTCAATTAATTTCGAAGTTCTTTTTCTTCTCTGATTCTTTTGAGAAAGAAATTTACATCGCCCCACCCCCCAACACGTCAAATGATGCTAGATAATGAAATGAGAATTAAATCCTCGCCATTGCCCCCCCCCCCCACACACAACTGTAAATTATGTTAATGAACTTTTTAAAAAAAGGAAATCAAGGTTGCCTAATAGTTGGATCTATCTATTATTGACCAATTTTGTGTGAAAATTTCCAGAAATTGGCCTAACTCTAAACTATGCATACAAACCGCTGTAAACATAATAAAATAAGTTCAAGTACATTGAAATGAAGTTAGAGGCTATAGTTCTAAAATCGTCATCTTGGAGATTTCATTTAATTTAGCTTCTTAGTTGTACTTTAACAACCCAGTCAACAACAATATTACTTGCTGTGTAACCAGATTGTTAATATTTACATATATTTAAGTAATGAAATATATAATAGCGGATAAATCTTCGAGGTTGCCAGAATGTAAAGAAGTAACGAGAGAATATATTTTATAATATTAACATTTGAAAATGGCCAAATTTGTGAAATATGGTCACGAAATGTCCAACATGGCAACTTTGATGCGAATACCAGATCACAGGCTGAAATTACAACACCCAATGAAACTCGGACTGATTGAAATTGATATTTGTGGGGATAAATGGTGCTTTAGAGGAGAAAATGACAAGATCAAGGAAGAGTGATTCCAATCCGGGGGAGTTAGTACTGCCATGTTGCTGTGATGGTATTGTAAGGGTGATGGTATTGTGCCGTACCAACAATGGCATCTGTGTGGATGGAATATGGGATGAAACCGTAATAATAATATGAGAAACGGCTCTATTTAGAAAAAGAATGTGTATTCGCTAATAATATTAGAGGCAAGAGAAAAATTAGTCAGTGGTGACAGGGGCTACTACTCAGATTGAGATGGCTAATAACAATCAACAAGGGTGGCAACCGAAATAAATTTCGTTTATGAATTGCCACGTTGGACATTTCGTGACCATATTTCACAAATTTGGCCATTTTCAAATGTTAATATTATAAAATATATTCTCTCGTTACTTCTTTACATTCTGGCAAAGAAAAAAGGAAAGGGGTTTCGCCGACGAGCTGGAACTTGCTCAGGGCGATACAATATCAATTTTCTGCGATGATATATATTCGCCATGAGCATGAATAGTACTTATTCGCCAAAATTAGTAATGTTTCTCGCTAACCAGTTCGTGGCATCAATATTTCTAGCTTGTAATCACGCAGTCTCACAACCTAATGTCTACACTGAGAAAATATAGCATCTTAATAAGTTGTATCTATCTTTTTTTCTACTTGCCCCATATAATAGTTTCCATCAGTGAATTTTTGTAGGTCTATTACTTACATCTCTGTTCTTTTCTAAACAGACATTTCTGTTATTAATATTTATATGTCAGGATAGAATCACAGTAATTATTATTTCTGTTATCCATTTTAAGATAATGTTTTTTATCTGTAGATGTATAAGCTGATAATGGTGTTCTTGAAATTCAGCAGCCACAACAAATTCATCTTTGACACAAAACAAAATTACGACCAAAACAAATTAATCTTGGACACAAACCAAATTTCATATTGGACACAAAACTAAATTACGACCAAAACGTACACACGCGATTATTTAAAGTACATACTTTCTCAGAAATTGTGATACTAATCTGACATTTTGTTTTCTCTGAACAGAGAGCGTACACTCTTATTGTTGAACTCTGGGACAAGGACATACAAGGACCTGGTAAGTCTGGCTACTTCTTCTAATGCTGCAGTGCCACATCGAATATGAGATCACGTATCTGATAAAAGTGCATACGGCTGTACCTGTTAACTACACTTTAAAAAAAAAGAAACGCAACATTGTTGCAGTTCTAATTGACATCAAATTTCAAACGTGTTCAAATGTTATTTTGCGGAATTAATGTTTCAACCTGTGGCATCCCATAAGTGTTCTGTGTGGTGCATTTCTGATGATATGGCTGACCAGAGAATGGTATTGACGTTGTTGTCAGCGAGGAACTGGGTGATGAGTTGTGCCACATGAGGTCGAGCGTTATCCTGCTGAAATATCGACACACGTGTAGTCAAAATTCTTCTTCTTCTTCTTCTGTATTCGTTCTCAAACTCCTGCAGATTAGCAGGATGTAGTCCGGAGAACGGAATGCGTTGTGTCATGGTTTACAGTATTGCTGCGATATCTGCGACTTTCGGTCTGACACATCCGACTTCAGCATGGCTTTGGGTCACTGACCCTATATGGGATGGGACAGCCAACTCCATCCCATAATATCCTTAGTCGCCTTTGACGACATGCATGGAAAGTAAACAGTGTTGCTATTCTTTTCTCCCTCTTTCGGGCCCCGTCAATACACGGCGATGTGCTATTATTCTCAATAATCACTAGGGTTGTTCCCAAACTTCTTCTTCAGCGCTCCTTCTCCCGCTGGATCTCTCTTATTGCAGGACACTGGTCCTACTATATTTCGAGCAGGAGGTAGTCCAGAGAACTTGAAAGTCAAAATTTAAAGGATGCGAGGGCGAACAATTTCAGCGACGTATCGTTCGACATTTAGGTGTTATTCACTTTGCACCAGGCTACTTCTTCCAATGAAGTTGATTGCCTCCTTCCACATCAGTATACCTCCATCACCATGTGGAGGAGCCTCATCAACGCTGAATCTGCGGTTAACTCTTCTCTGTCTATTTTGTCGCTGGAGTACAGAAATAATGAGTAATCACTAAACCAAACCCGTCTGTAGTCATTTCCAACGGCTCAATGACGATGCTGGCACGTCCACTGCGGTCGGTTCTGGCGATGCCAGTCTGTAAGAGCAGGAATATATAGGATCTTCTAGTACAAAAGACCAATGGCGTGCAGCCTGTTCTTGACCGTTTGATCCGAAATTCGACAAATTGCTGGGATTGACTAGAATGTGGAGGACGCAGATGAAAAAGGATTCCTGATTTGATACATCCGTATGAAACGGTCGTAGGCAAGAGTTGTGGCTCTGGGTCTTCCACTGCGGGATGGGTCTGCCACTGAGCCAGTTTTGTTTTTTTAATCGCCTCCAGAGGCGACTAATAGTGCTTCTAACCACATTAAATTAATTTATTTTTATTTTTGTGTGCAATATTTTTGTGATATAAACAGATACTATGTAATATTACACCAGGTACTTTGTTATATTATAACGGGTACTTTGTTATAATATAGCAGGTACTTTGCAATATTATAACAGATACTTTGCAATATTATAACATATACTTTGTAATATTACCAGGTACTTTGTAATATTACACCAGGTACTTTGTAATATTACACCAGGTACTTTGTAATATTACACCAGGTACTTTGTAATAATATAACATATACCTTGCAATATTATTACAGGTACTTTGTGATATAATTATAAAAACTGTTATATTATAACAGATACTGTGCAATAGTACAGAAAGTACTGTGTACTAGTACAGCAGGTACTGTGTGATAGTACAGCAGGTACTGTGTGATAGTACAGCAGGTAATGTGTGATAGTACAGCCGGTACTGTGTGGTAGTACAGCAGGTACGGTGTAGTAGTATAAGCGAGTACAAAGTAATACTAAATATTTAAACCTGTATTATGATTCACAGACGATCTAATTGAGCGGACAGTACATACTGGTATGATTCTGCCTGGACAGGACTGGCACACCATTAGCCACACTGGTATCACGGCCAGCACCACATTCCGCCTTAGGGTCAGGTGCCATGAACACTATTATAACACGACGTGTACAAAGTTGTGCAGGTATATCAGCACACTGTTTTTGTGTGCATGTAATAGTTATTTGTTATATTCACATTCTTATTCTTCTTCTGCGTTCGTTCTCAAACTCCTGCAGATCAGCAGGATATAGTATGGAAAATGGAATGCGTTGTGTTATGGTGTACAGCATTGCTGCGATATCTGCGCCTTTCGGCCTGACCCATCCGGTTGCATAATGGCTCTGGGTCACTGACCCTATATGGGATAGGACAGCCAGCTTCATTCCATACCCTCCTTAGTCGCCTTGTGCGACATGCATAGAAGGTAAACAGTGTTGCTATTCTTTGCTCCCCTTTCGGGCCCAACAACACAAGGGCGATTCAGTTTTTTAATTGTTATTTTTTATATTTTCATTTTATCTATATCACCCTTTGTCCCTTGCGGCGTCAGGGGTAGAAGAGTTCTTTGGGGATGGCCTGTGCATGCGATATATATATATATATATATATATATATATATATATATATATATATATATATATATATATATATATCTCGGTTCTTGTTACCTCCCTTATTTCGTTGGTCCAACGCTCTCGTGGTCTACAACTAGGTCTATGGCCTTTGCAGCTGTGTAGCATCACTTGTTGGGGAACGCTGTCTGCTGGTAGTCTGCTGACGTGAAAACCATTTGATCTGCTGTCTCTTTATGTATTCCAGTATCGGTGTTGCACCAGCTTTTTTCCTAATGTCATCGTTCTTTATTCTGTCTCTTAGCGATATTCCTAAGAATCTGCGCAAGCATTATATTTCGATTGTCACTAGTTTACTTTTGTCTAGCTTTGTCGTTGTCCACGGTTGACATTGGTATCAAACTATTGGTACAATAATTCAATTGTCTTGAAAAATGTTACTTTGGTGTTTAAATCTACATATTTGTTTTTGAGGATGTGTGTTGTATGTCCAGCGCTTGATATGCTTTACTGCATCAGATGTGTATTTCTTTACTACTCCTCCCTTCCGCTGTTATATTGCTTCCTAGGTAAGTAAACTCCGTCACCAGGTTACGTCTTTGGTGTTCAATATAAATATTTCTTCATCTTCTTTCTATATTCATTACTTCTGTCTTTTCTGTATTTATTTTCAAACTAAAGGCTTTACATCTTTCGTGTATTCTGTTTATTTGCATCTGTAGTTGTTCTTCTGATGTTGCTACTATCGCCTGATCGTCTGCATTAATCAATTCATATAGGTTGTCATTCAGGTGTTCTTATATACACTCGAATGTTCTTACTATATTCACATTACAAACCATTATTTGTTTTATTCACATTACAAATCATTATTTACTATATTCACATTACAAACCATTATTTGTTTTATTCACATTACAAATCATTATTTATTATATTCACATTACAAATTTATTAGCTTTATTGATTATCCTACTCGCACACCGGATATGTCCATAGGTGCTCAGATCACTGCTTCAGTAAATCTATCAGGATATAACGGCTGATGGTTCCGGTTATATGTTGGTTCAGTGATCTTTTTGAAATCTTTGTCAGGTGTTCTCTACCTGCCACGACCATCTTCACTCCCAATTGTCGATATTGAGTCATATTCATTCATCTCGGCTGAGCATGTCCCTTGAGAACACTTCAATCCAATTTGGGAACCTAAGTATTTAAGTATTTAATTTAAGTATAGTTTTGAATACCCACAAAACAATCATGATTGGACATAAACGGCCCAGTGGCATATTCTGGCCATTTTTCTGACTGGACAGTCTTATTTAAATTAAAAAATTTTAATATTATGCAATGATCCACGAACGCACAAAATATAAAATCATACTCTGCCGCAACCATGCTGCAAAACCACAAGAATAAACCGTGGTATAGACTTAAAATGTCTTCGTAAACTGCGTCACAAATAGTGATCTAAGAGACAAAACACACCAAGAGTATGTTTCAAACATCATAATAAAACGAAGATGGAAATACCTTGATCACATCTTACGACTAGATGTAAACAGAATAAACCAACTAGCCCTTATGTGGTCACCTGAATGTAAAAGAAAAAGAGGAAGACCAAAAACAACTCTTAAAAACACCATTCTTAAAGAAGGAGAATTAATAGACTGTAAGACCATCCAGGAACTAAATCTGCAGGCAGCGGACCGCATCATATGGAGAACCAAAACATCTGCACTATGTGTCGCTTGCGGCACGAAAGGAACAAATAAACAAACTAATAGAATTATTAAGTCAACATTTTGATGTTACAAATTCAATACATGTACATAACTAAAAGAAACTACAAATATAGTAATTGTTGGCACCTTTTCAAGAAAAGAACAGGAGTCGACATAAGTTTTTTTACTTTCACCGAAGAGATTCTTTGATCTGATAAAATAACTAAAACAAAGTTTTTGGATAGCTCATATAGTCAAATATCTGGAAAAGGACCCGACTTAGACCTTCACACAAATCTATGTAAAAGTACCCAACTTGGACCTTCGCACAAACCTATGTTACTGACTTCTAGTCTAAATGATTGCAAATGTTTGTTAGATTGTATAATGAATTATTTTGTTTTATTTACAGACCTCGAGATGACACTTTTGGACATTTCACTTGTGATACACAAGGAGACAAAATTTGTTTGCACGGCTGGATGGGACCAGAATGTGACATAGGTAAGTTAATAGTTTAGGTTCAAACCTTAGTTATCACAATTTCAAGTAATATCAAATGACATTCTTTCCAGAGCATTGTCTTTATCGTTGATATTCTGAACACCTCTTTGTCCAGGCCAGCAGGCCTGCATTGGTCAGAGACATGTCCATGCATTCTTTGATGTCAATAGTCTATCGTCTTCTTGGTCTTCCTCTTTTTATTTTTCCTGGATTTCCGAACCAAAATAATGAGCAAGGCGTTCTCGAGCTGAGTGACCTTGTCACGTTCGAGACATGTAGATAACCAGAAGATGACCATAGAATACAATCCGAGTCTGGGGATCAGATCGGAGAAGTGAAAGTGACAAGAATATGAGATTACAGACAACATAACTATGGTGGTATAATTTGTTTTCATTGACAACAGAACAATGGTGGTATAATTTGTTTTCATTGACAACATAAAACTCTATATATACTGTTAAAATAAATAAACGGATCTTTATGTAGTTACTTTTATAAAAGATAATCGCTGACTAGACATCATTCAATATATATAGACTGTGTCCACCTGGTCATTCACTTCTTGTGGTTATCTGAATTGTACTCACCTCATGATTCTTGAGGTCATGAAAGTGGTCACGGTCAAAACTATTTTTTTTTAAATAACTCGTGATATGTTCAGGAGAGTCCCGTGAAACATACTGAACACAAAACTCTCTGACCATATTATTGAATACCTATAACAAATTGGCGGTCCTCGAATAAATTCAGTTGAAAAATTATTGCGCAAGTATGGCTTACTTCACTACGAAACAACGATACATCATTATTGGTCGCTTACAGACTGGACAATCACAAAATGTAGTGGCCAGACAGTTTATTGTGGTTAGAAGCACCATTAGTCGTCCTTGGGGGTGATTTTAACAAACTGGTACAGTGGCGGGCCGCCGCGTAGTGGAAGATCCAGCGACGGCCGAGTCATACGGCTGCATCACCTTAGGAATCGATTTGCATCTGCGTTCACTACAGTCCAGTCAATGCCAGCAGCTCGCTGAATTTAAGATCAAACGATCAGAAACAGGCTGCACGAAATTGGTCTTTGGACTAGAACACCCTAAAGAGAACCTTTTCTTACATACCGGCATAGCCAGAACCGACTGCATTGGGCGAAGCAGCAACGTCAATGGGCTATTGAGAGTGGCTGGAGATTGGTTTGGTTTGGTTAAAATCTGAAAGCTTTGTCATGCCAAGATTGAAACATTAATTCCGTAAACTAAAATTTTGGTACACATCTGCAATAATGTTGCGTTTCTTTTATTGAACAGTATAAATGTACGCAGAGGGCAATATTGCAGTATAAATGTACTCGGAGAGCAATATAAGTATAAATCTACTCAGACAGAGAGCAATATAAGTATAAATCTACTCAGACAGGAGCAATATAAGTATAAATCTACTCAGACAGAGAGCAATATAAGTATAAATCTACTCAGACAGAGTGCAATATAAGTATAAATCTACTCAGACAGAGAGCAATATAAGTATAAATCTACTCAGACAGAGAGCAATATAAGTATAAATCTACTCAGACAGAGAGCAATATAAGTATAAATCTACTCAGACAGAGAGCAATATAAGTATAAATCTACTCAGACAGAGAGCAATATAAGTATAAATCTACTCAGACAGAGAGCAATATAAGTATAAATCTACTCAGACAGAGAGCAATATAAGTATAAATCTACTCAGACAGAGAGCAATATAAGTATAAATCTACTCAGACAGAGAGCAATATAAGTATAAATCTACTCAGACAGAGAGCAATATAAGTATAAATCTACTCAGACAGAGAGCAATATAAGTATAAATCTACTCAGACAGAGAGCAATATAAGTATAAATCTACTCAGACAGAGAGCAATATAAGTATAAATCTACTCAGACAGAGAGCAATATAAGTATAAATCTACTCAGACAGAGAGCAATAGAAGTATAAATCTACTCAGACAGAGAGCAATTGAAATGTAAACATTATCTTCGTGCGTATAATATGTGTTGTCGCGGATAAGAATAATTAATGTGTTTTCCGTGTCTTATTTCTTCAGCAATCTGTCGGCAAGGATGCCACGCAATATATGGAGGCTGCAACAAGCCAGGAGAGTGCAAGTATGAATACATGTCGTCATATCCAACATTAAATGTACTCTACGAACGGAAGCAATGACCGGCAGACCTACGGGTGATATCCTGCTGTTGTTCGTCACTTATGTTTGTTTTGTTTCATCAATACTAGGGTTGCTTTTGTCTATTTTCTGTTCCTGTTGGTTCATCTCTGACCTTATAGCTTTACTCTTCCGGGTTATATCTATATTTAGCTTGGCCACGTTAACGTTAACATCAATATTGCCGTTCTTGTTCGTCGTATTATGTTATAATGTATTTTTATGAATTTGTTCTTCATAAAGGCCCTTTTGTCAAAACATCTATGTGTGTGTGTGTGTGTTCAATAGACGCCAAAATGCTCGACGTCCTCTCCAATGATTAAATAACTTGTAGGACAGACATTGCATCGGCAAGAAATACTTGTTGACATTGGCTGGTTGTATTTTTAATTATTTCTGCAGTAATCACACACAAATATAGTTATTTACTCTAAAGATTACAGAAAGATAATTGCTTGTTTATTTTTGTTTTTGAAAGTTCTCCGCTCTTCACGCCAAAAGGCGTTAGCGTGCGTATCCCTTCAGAGCGGAAATGTCCATTGGTTGTTTAAGACTTGACTTTTGATCTTGTATTATCAGGTGATTTGTGCTTTCAGACGCTGGCTTCAGACCAATCATAGGCTTAAAAATAATTTATGATGACGTTAGTTCTCATAAATGAGAACGAAAATTTCCCCATCCATAGGGACTATTTTGCAGAAAAAAACAGACACATGGAGTTGCATTACACGTTTATATAAGGTATTTCTTTTAAAAAACTAGTTAATATTTTATATAGGGTCGTAAATACATATTTCTGGGGGAGGGGATAGCTACTTACCGAATTAAAAAGGTTACTCGGCGTTCAAACTCTAAATATCTTCGCTACGTCACTGGCTATATGCATTTTTAGGGTGCATTAGCAAAACTTCATTGCCCTGTTCCAATTTACACAGCTAGTCCGATTTTCTTAAAACATGTTGCTGTCTTTGAAAGCTGCTGAATATCTCATACAGATTTCTGTGGTAATCTGTCGCTGCGAGCCAGCACCCCTACTTCAATTGGTTGAATGTAATGCTGTCTAGAAAGCATGTTCAGAAGTCTGAGATGTCTGCAGGCCCATAAATAAGGAGTGGTGGTGGGGGAGGGGGTTGTAGTGTTTAAACTCCACTCTCCGTTTAGCAAACCTAACGTGACATTTAGTACTAGGAACTTGTCCAAAAATTTGGTAAAACCGCCTTTAGCTGTTTTTCTAAAAAAAAAGGACTTCAAATTTCCCGTCAAATAGGGATTTTGACACACGACAACGAATGAATTGGCCTGGTTATTTAAAAATAATAATTATAAACCACTCCTTAAAGTAATCATATCTACGGTCCTGGCTGTCTGTCCATATTAACACAGAAGTGATAGAACCAGTCTTAGTCTATCCTCGTGGCTGATTGGTTTATTGTGTCCTTAAACCTCTGAAGGATAATTTCCGATTGTTGCTGATCCAGCGGTCCATGGGATTATGCCCTTTGACCCTATAAGAGGCACTCCTACTACCAAATTATTTATCTATAGTCCGTTCAGATTCGTTTGCCGAGATGTTATGATTTATAATTCAAAAAGTTCTTGATGATTTCACATGAATTTTGGCATACGTTGTTAAAATGTCCATGTCGCGAAAACATATGTGTTACTTGATGTCTAGCTGTAACGGTTATTTGAAAGCGGCGAATTCTTTTGATGTTTGCCCATGTAAATATTATTTCGACCATAAACAAAATATTTTACAGTAATCTAGTGCAATGATGACCCATAGGCGTGTCCACAAAATTTTACATGGTGGCAGGTGTAAAAAAATTTAAAATATATCTTTTGTTCGTAGAGTCAATTTGATATTGTTCCATGCTCTTGGTGTGAGTTTCACAAATGTTGTCGCTGCCTTTGAAATAAGTACATATATTTCTTCATGTAAGGAAATTTTGTCTGTAATAGTTGATCCAAGATATCTGAACTTCTGTATTGAATCAAGCGGGCTAATTTTTATAAGTAATGGTTGATGGTTTGCTTATAACATTTTTTTGAATTGCTTGGGTGGTATTGAGCAATGAAATGTTTTACAAATCAACTTGTAAATTTTGCAAATCAAACTTTTTTTAGTGTAGACTTAATCAGAGTAATGATCATTCATAATCAGACGAGTCTAATAGGTCGATTACTGTTTTCGGCTGAACAAACAACAAACCTTCCTTTTTCCAATATTCCTCTTCTTGGCGTAACACATGATCCTCACATTTCACCCAGTAGTCTTTATGTATATTTGATAGAGCCTGATTTGTAAGTGTCTCAATATCATATAATTTGAAAGTTGTATTTGTAGATGCTACGTGTCCTTTAACTTTTGCCCAAATTAGCTCTATAGGATTTAAGTGTGCATGATATGGAGGTAGTCTCAAACATCTATGACCATGTTCTTCAATTAACTTGTCTATTTTAAATATCTTTGTTCGTTGTGTCTGTTTTACAAGGTTAAGCAATTCGGGTTTCAAGTACCTGTCGGTAACTGGTATGTGTTCTTTTATGAGCCACGTTTTGATTGCATCTTTTGTACTTGATGATGTTGGGATTCTATCTTCTACGTTCACTACGTTATGGTATGAAGCATTGTCCATTATCAGACAAGAAGGTCTATCTAATATTGGAAGAATACTTTTTTCGATCCAGTCTTCGAATATGTGCCCATTCATTTCGGAGTGGTAGTCTCTATTGTCAATGGATTTTGAAATGAAAATTAGATGAGCATTCTGCAACAACCCATTATGTCTGCTACCTGCATGTGCAACTATCAAACGTTGCCCTTTACTACTTGGTACTGATCTTTTAATACTTCCATCTGCTAACTGCCATTCCTTTTCATTTGTATGATGAGCGTTGATCCAAGTTTCATCTAAATACACAATATCATAACCATTCTCGCGCATTCCCTTCACTTCACGTAAATACTTGCTTCTAAGAGCTACCAGATGTGGCTTTTCACAAATAATGTTTTTTCCACCAGCATACTTTCTAAAGGTGAAGCCTGCATTTCTTACAGTTTTCCATAATAAAGTTTTTGATATTTCAATGTCGTTATTAGTTTTCAGCCAAATCTTCAACTTTCTAAGTGTCACTTCTTCGTTTTTATCAAACATTCTACATATTTCTCTTTTTACTAGGTCCTTATCGAAACTGTCTATCTTTTCTTTCCTTCCTTGCTTTCGTGAATTTGTTGGCAATAAATATCCGCTTGCTTCCACTATTCGATCAAATGAACGTTTACACAAACCTAAAATATGCATTGTTCTCTTCTCAGGATTTGATAAAGAACAATAAAGATGTCCCTTTTTACGCTCTCTGCAGAAGTATTGATAAATCTTTATAGCAATGTTATGCTCAGTAAAATATTTCGCTTTCAGATTCATTCTCACATAGACTTGCAGAAGGTAATATGCTTAGTGCCGCCTACTTTCTGTAAATATTGAGACGTGCCTCTGACTTGTGACTTGAAATCGAGTCAATAGCCGTTTTTGATTTCACATAATTCTAAGTTCAGGTAAAATAATATTTGGTGCTAAACGGGAATTTCCATATGTAACATTGCTTTATACAAATGTACAGTGGAAACAACTACTTTTAGAACGGTGCACATTCTACCGTGAGGGTCATGCCTTTATATTTAATAATCAGCTGTGAGATGTAAGCATCTACATAATCCAGCGGTTGTTTATAATTTAGATTAACTTTTTTTTAATATAGGTTAAATAAGGTATCTTTGATACTGGATCACATTTCTTTGATAAAAAAATATTTCTATAGCGACATTATTATTCTAAACCTAACTTCAAATGATCAATCGAAATGAACAATAAGTTTTTGATAAAAATAATTTAACATCTCGGCAAACGAATCTGAACGGACTATAGTTGCTGTCGCTGTCGGCATAGTATACTTTATACAGCTACGCTTATTTAGATTTATTTTTTTGCCGATTTAATTAAAGATATTTTTTATTCTGTTTTTGGTCTATTCACTTCACGATTTTTTCAAGGACACGACGCAGTGAGAAGGCAAACTCCGTGAAAATGGCTGTCACTTCTCTACGAAATTTTGTTCCGTAGACGCAGTACAACAGGAAGTTCAAACTATTGTTTGTGTACATTAGAATTAGTAGTATGTCGTTGACAGCAAATTCCAAGGGACCAGGGACTGTCATAAATGTGACCCAGAAACCATAAGCACAAATGGGAAAATTACAGAAAATAAACGTTGTACTTACAGTTACTAACATAATCGTTAACGACGTCTCATTAGCGGTTCTGCGTTTTAATACGGCAATGTTCGATTTCACGTTTTTGTTTTGAACTGCGCAATCTTGCAAGTTATTCTGTTCTGTTCTTTGAAATGGCCATGCTATACCTCTTTTCGGCTGTGCTAATTGAGAAATAGAAATCTCCTCTTCTCTGAGTACTGTATTCTCACCCCACTTTCTCTTCACGCTAATTTTAACTCTGTCTGCAGAACTATTTCCAAATTGTGAACCAGATTCCGCCATCTTTGTATTAAGTATTCTTTTCCTGCTCTCTATAACCCCGTTCACAATTATAAAGTTGCACACGATTAAAACAACGCTGGGTATAAATGCAAACATCGTAGAGTCAGTTATAAATATCCCTAAAGACAATTCTTGTCTGTTGAAAGATATACATTCCAAAACGTCTGTATAATTTGTGCTCGTATCGGGTACTACAAAATCGCTGTATTGAAACGCACAAATAACGCTAAAACTTCCAAAAACAAATAGAAATATTGCTAAAACTGGTAAAACTTTCTCTTTTGAATTTGAGCAAAATATTTTGACACGATGTGGCCAAATTATAGAGACGGCCCTCTCTACAGCTACAATGACCAAAATCCAACTGCTTGTATAAAGCAGCAAAAAATGGACACACATGCTTATTTTGCACGAGATATCGTTTGTTCTAAGTTGTATATTGAACGATCTCTGAGTAACATATGGAACAAATCCGTTCATGATAACTCCCAAATCAGAAATTGCTAACAGTCTTAAGTAAACAGACATAGTGGTTCCACGGAAAGCTTTTCGGCTGAAGACTAGAAACGATAATACGTTACATATACAGCCTAATACAATGAGAAATATGCTATAATATGAACATAGCCAATCTGCTATGATTTGTATGTAATCATAGCATATGAAATCCGCATATGAAGTCATGTTGAATAGTTGGTGTAAACGTTGCTAGAAATATTGTATATTACACGTTATATACAAGTACAGCATTGTAGAAGTGTAGAGTTGTTTTTCATACAAGTGCGACGGCGGCCTTGCAACTAGCTGTCTAAATGTACAATCACAGTCAGTGTTATCATCATGATACATTGAACAATCTGTGAACACACTGAACATTCTGTGAACACGCTGAACAATCTGCGAATACACTGAACAATCTTTGAACACACTGAACATTCTGTGAACACACTGAACAATCTGTGAACACACTGAACAATCTGTGAACACACTGAACAATCTGCGAACACACTGATATCATTATCGCCTGCACTTTTCGTTGATTCTTGATAACAGCATCATTGTACACTGAATAACCCCACAATTACCCTGTTCTTCGTTCCAGCAGTCATCAAAGAGTATGCAAACTCAAAGTCATAGTCTGATCTTGATTATGATATTCAAATTATATCAGAGAGGACACACTTTCGATCGTTCAAAGTTCAATGTATTTTTGCTGTTATATTATTATATATCTGTTCTGACGAAGATCTTTTGATCGAAACGTAGCCTGCTTTTGCCCTTATTCATTTTATTATAGTTGTTTTCATCGTTTATTAGTAGTGGTATGTTTTTGTAACACATATTTACTTGATTAATACAAATAATACTTTCATAGGATTCCATTGATTATGAGGAATATGTTGTAAATGACTCCATTGATTATGAGGAATATATTGTAAATGACTCCATGGATTATGAGGAATATGTTGTAAATGACTCCATTGATTATGAGGAATATGTTGTAAATGACTCCATTGATTATGAGGAATATGTTGTGTCAATTTTTCTGTTACCAGTGGTTAACTTATATAATTATTTTACCACTGCACGCATTTACATTCCCCAGATTTAATGTGGTACCCATTTCTTGAGACCGGATCTAGAGCTCAGCCACTCGTTCTTCTACAATATTGCCGTTCGTGATCCAAATATTTTATTTTATTTCAGTACATAACCAGCCTGACACCGAAGCTAACCTCTAATCTAGCTAAACCCCTGAGAGATTGTTTGATGTGTAAATGTCTTTATTTTCTACTATACGACTGAGGAACTTCTTCGCGTTTATCCACTCATGTTATCAAGTGATGTGGGGAACTTAAGCTGGTGTTGTTGGAGAAATGCGATGAAGTTGCTTCAAGATTATGTTGTTTAATTATCTGTTTGATATTGTCTGCTCAACCATTTCTTGTCGTTCGTCTTGTTGTCTGGACAGAGCTGCTAATTGATTGATCTTCATTTCTTTAAGTTGGCAAAACCATTCCTGTGTCTCCGCTTTAAGCTGAAAGTAAATTGTATACATAGAAAAAAAAACACAAACATAACAAACAGCTAAACTAAGGCAATGACATATTAAATATTGCTTATTAGTCAATGAACTGATGTCACTGTACTCTTGGCAAAACATAGGTGCTCAGTCTCTTACGTCAGATAACGAATGTTTTGTCTGGTAATGGTTAATTTTGTTAACTAGTTAAAAAAACGTATGGTTAGTTATTAACTTATTGATTATCCTCCTCGCTCACCTGACTTGTCCATAAGTGCTCAGATCAACGCTTCAGTAAATCTCTCAGGGCACAACGGCTGAAAGTTCCGGTTCTATGTTGGTTCACTGCTATTTTTGAAATCTTTGTCAAGTTTTCTCTACGGGCCACGCTCATCTTCACTCCCGATTCGCGCATTCTCGATATTTAGTCCTGCTCATTCAACTGAAAATCCTCTGATAGTGCGGACTCACGAAGAGCAATGAGTATGTCCTCTCGGTACATAGGCTGACCATAGTTATGGTGGCGAGGCTAGCTTATTGGTCGGCCGGTTCATTTCCCTCCACGCCCTCGTTTCTGGGGACAAAGATAAATGTTAGTATCCGTAGTGCTATCTGCATTTTAATTTTCTCTAATCGCTCCACCCATCCCTACGTACATCACCTGTTTTGACTTTCTGAATCACATTCATTAAGTTACATAGTATGCACGCATGGGAATAGGTTTGCGATTCCAGCCAGTTAAATTTCTCTGTTACGGCAAATACTTTCATTGTGAGACTGTCTGTTGTTGTGGTAAATGCTCCACTGGTTTCTTGTACTGTTCTTCCGTGTGATCTGCCAGTAAAGGCCTATGCGCATCGGTGGTGACGGATGATCGACCCGTCAGTGTAAATCAAAGCATTTGTGTCATCGGCATGTTCGCCCATAGTGTCTTGACCTCAGCATCCACGCTTACATGGCTGTGTTCCCTGCACGATCTATTGGGTGCAATAGCGGTCTTGACTGCCTCTTGAAAGACCATAGGAATATGTATCTATTCCTCGCCAGGAGATATGCCCAATGGGCGCAAATAAATTTAACAGTATCCTCGACACGACCCATCCACGATTTGCTTCTCTTGAGCCTGCTACACTTTACACAAGGGAGCTCACTGTGTAGTGGGTGGTCTATGTCAGAACTCACCCTGAGCTGTGCAGCCTCATATCAATTCTGTGAGATATACTCGGAAAATCTAGGATAAATTCATAGCCACACTGTGTGTGTCCTTTGTACAATCAAGAATGATCCGCATCGATTAATTTTGAATTATCTCCAGTCTCAATCTGTGTGTGACTGGCGGTGATAGTGGCACCTGCATATTCAATGACAAGGCGGACAAGAACCTCATATAAGATTGCGAGCTGTGGTTGTTTAGTGTCAGCCGCTGCCATCACTCTCAGATCTGAAAGTCCTTTGCGATAACATGATCAACGTGTTCCCGAAAGCACATTCTATGATTAAAACGCACGCCCAGGTATTGTAAGGATGAGGTCCTGGGTACATCGTACCCTCCCATCTCCACCATTGGTGGCGCAGACTTTACGCTGTGATTGTTAAGAGAGAACCATGTCACCGCAGCCTTCTTTTGGTTGATCAGTGCCCCTGAATCATCACACCGGGAGGCGATACGGCCTAGCTCATTCTGCAGTGATCTGACAGTTTATGTTCTAGCCCTTCCCTGTCTGTATACCAGCATATTGTCCGCAGAAGACATCGTATGGTTGCATACATGGATATCACATTCTTCCTCTTCGACGTTCTCTCCTATACTCCTGCAGACTATCAAGATGTAGTCCAGAGAACGGAATGTGGTGTTTGTTCATGTTTTACAGCTTAGCTGCGTTTGTGACAGACTGCGGAGCTAACCGAGAGGAGCACAAGGAAAAATTCACGAAGAATAAAACTAAAGTCGGCTGTCCTTTATTTTTCTTAGATAGTAGACATACTTTTAAAAGAAAATTGTAAAAAAACAGTAAGAAAATAACAGTTAGTAAATTCTGACGGGATGAGGTTATTGACAAAGTTACCTAGCTGTGAATATTCAACCAGCCTTGACCGAAACACGAGACTGGACGGGGAGAATAAAATTGACAAAATTGTAAATTTAATGAAGGATGTGTATATATTAGAATATTCTGGTAATGTTTGTTGACAACAAAGTATCGCAAAGTAAGATAAAAACTGGATTAGTAGCAAAACATTTGCGGGCAAAAATATGAATACTCATGAGAGTTCAATTGACTGTGATCAAAATTACGTCTAAAAACGTAAATGTAACGGATTGTAATTAATTTTGAGTGATCCATCGTTCATTTGACAGTAACCAAGTAATATCTCAGCAATGTAACGAAGGGTTAATCGGGGAACTATCCATGTAGCAGGACATGGTACCTCAAACACTATTGTTTTTGTAAAAGGATGTTGGAATGCAAGCTGTACAACGAAATGTCGGAAGGATTTATTAGGAGCTCCTATGTTATTGTCAAAAGTGTTAGAGTGAAGTTGTGTGAATTCCAGTGTTTATAGATAGGATATTACAATTAGGAGTGAGTAGACGTCGGTTGTGATTTTTTCTTCTTCTTCTTTCGTTCACTTGAAACATGTCTATATCTGTAATTCTGTCTCCTTAATAAAACTCCCTGTCTTTTGTAGTTCATACAGTGCCCCATAGAGCTTTGATTCCAGTGTTGTTTCCTCTGGCCAATATGTCTGCCTCAGCGTTTCATGCTCAGAACACTCTTGAAGTATATGTTTGGCACTCTGTGCTGCCTGTCCACATGTACACATGGCAGTGTTGCCAATCTTGAACTTTGTATACATGTGACTGCGGAGTCGGTTGTGTCCTGTTCTGAGACGTAGAATTATAACTTCTTATGATCTGTTCATAATGTGATAGTCATCTTCTGGTCGGTTGTGATAAAAGCTTACATGTTAAAAGTAAAATAGCAGTAGAAAGGTTATTAATATGTTTGCAGAAATTGAATTAATTAGATAGGTCTTTGTGTTGGTCGTCAAAAATATGACACTGTGTCCGGTTCACCTTTGATAGAATCGTATCAGAAAGAATGTAATTGTCCCGGAATATGAGATATTCTGATGGTTTGGCCAGAGAGAGAGAGAGAGAGAGAGAGAGAGAGAGAGAGAGAGTCAAACAGAGTGATGTAATGTGATAGAAAAGGAAATCTCTCCTACGAAAATTTCTCCTTAGAATATAGGAAATAAATTGAGGAAATTATTAATATCTAAACAAATTACAAACAAGTTAAAAATGAGAATTATAAAATGCTACATCGTTTCTAATATTAATGTATGGCTCAGAAACATGGACACTAAATAAATAATTAGAAGATACAATTGATGCCTTTGAGATGAGGGTCTATAGAAGAATAGGGAGAACATCATAGAAAGAAAGAAAACAAATAAAGAGATACTAAAACACTTAATATCAAGACGGAACTACTAAGAGAAATAAAGATCAGGAAAATAAAATATTTTAGACGCATTAAAAGACATGACACCTTATTGAAGACCTTACTTGAGTGTAAAGTCAAAGGGAAGCGAGCAAGAGGTAAGCAGGGATAAAATTGGGAGAGTAACATGATACGATGGACAGGTTACAATCTAGCAGAGTGCACCACCAAGACAAGAGACAGGGGATGTTGGAGATACGTTGCAGCCAACCTTCGTTGCGGAGACGGCATTTAATGATGATGAAGTGGAGAAGTTGCATTCTATAGCATCTCCGTATGTTCAATTCTACAGAGCATTGGGGAATGTTGTGAGTGTATATTACTCTCCACCTACAAGTTCGTTTAGTCATTAGTTAGGTTTCAGAGAAGGTGTGAGATCTCTCCAACGTGATTAATCACACAGTGTTATAGAATAGTGCATTTGGTGTCTGCAGTAATCAGAAGGGGAGCTGAATTTGTTGCAGAGCAGTTATGTGAAGCTGTTGTCGACTGAAATTGCCACGTATTTGTATGAAGCCTCATCAGCTGATGTTTCAACGTTTTTAATTTGAAGACAGAACATAGTTCCCGTCCTTTTTTGAAGCATTATTTACCGAGTGAGCCAGTATGAAAGGTTACTCAGCTTTCCAGCTTACTCTTCATCGTAGAGGAAGTATTAGTAGCTTCCTTTCTTGAAAATGCAGCGCATTTGTATGAAGTCCTACCAGAGTTCCAGCCTGTTTAAAGCCTTATTTACCGATTGAGCCTGGGTGAAAGGTTACTCAATTATCGAGCCTTTTTAGGATATAAGTAGTCGGAGACCTTGAATTTGGATGAACCTGCTGTCTTTTCTTGAAGACACAACCAGTCAACGTTACCTTTGGATCCATTTCAAACCAATGGGATGGCTTAGTCAATAAACTGTGAAAAGTATGTTATCAAAGTCACACCCTTGTTAAATTGTGTAAATTCATTAGCTAATGGATTCGACAAGTTTATTTATAGTTAGGCAGTACATTGATGCCTTTGAGATGTGGGTATATAGAAGAATATGGAGAACATCATGGACAGAGAAGAAAACAAATAAAGAGATACTAAAAACATTTATAATGAAGAAAGAACTACTAAGAGAAATATTTTTGGCACATTAAAAGACATGACACCTTATTGAAGACAAATTGAGGGCAAAGACCTTATTGAGGGCAAAGTCAAAGGGAAGCGAGCAAGAGGTAGGCAGAGATACAAGTGGGAGAGTAACATCACACGATGGACAGGTTACAGTCTAGCAGATTGCACCACCAATACAAGAGACAGGGGATATTGGAGATCCGTTGCAGCCAACCTTCGTTAAGGAGACGGTACTTGATGATGATGATTAGGCAGTAAATAAGACTCACGCCCAATCAGTTCAGTAGGCAATACTGCCAGCAGTGAGAAATGAATCGTCTGTTAACCTACTAACTTGGCCCTTGGACATAATACAATTTTAAAATATTATTTGAAATCGTAGCACATGCGCTCAACATTAGACGCCATTCAGTGTACCCGTAGCACATGCGATCAACATTAGACGCCATTCAGTGTACCCGTAGCACATGTGCTCAACGTTAAACGCCGTTCAGTGTATCCGTAGCACATGTGCTCAGCGTTAGACGCCATTCAGTGTATCAACTCACTCGCTATATACTATGTAATCCCTTCCACATGCGGCAAGTATAAACATAACATCAGTGGCTCGACTGACCAAAGATCATGCAACAGCAACCACCCCCCCCACCTCCCGAATAGACTACTAATATAATATAGAAGCATCGAGGGCTGAATCCTAATTTGATGCTCCACTGCGACCTTTGATCTACTTTCGAGGTATATTCTGACCTTTGTTGTGTGATTTGGCAAGCGTAAGATTAAGTACTTAGAAATAATATTTATAATGTATGCTCGCACCTCGCTCTGTGTATAGAACGCAGAAATACTGATCGTTCAGCACGAATCATAGGAAAATTTAAAACATTATATAAATTTGAAAAGAAACAGAGTATAATAATAAGTTCGTCTGTGTCTAGATTTGAACTCAGTGATTGTCGGGATGTGACGTCACAGCAGCCATTAATTTCATTGGTGTTACACGGAACTCCGTGAGAAGTGTGCTATTTATAGCACAACAGTGACTTAAACTAGGAACGAGACGAGAACGCAACGAGAATGTATTACTAAAGAAAAATCATAATCCAACAAAAGGGATTCGAACCCGATACGCTTAGATGACACCTACTCGCCTCGCAACTTGAGAAATAATAATTGTTAAAATCATTCTTATTTGTATCTATGTTTTAAGCTGAAAATAATCTTAAGTTGCTGGACGAGTAGATGCCTTCTGAGTGGATCTTGTTCAAATCCCGCTAGCTGCATTGCGAGTTTTCTTTGCTAATAGATTACATGCCTATATATCGAGATCGGTAGGTGAAGAGATTGTAGGAACTCCACCTCACTTCACCTATACAATATTTTTACCAATTTAGCAAGAGGCTTCTCTCTTTGCAAAAAATACACGCTTTTGAGAGTTGGAACCTTCTGGAAATAGAAAAGCTTAGGAATAATAGGGAGAAATCTCTCCATTGCACAAAATGATAAAAAAGCTTTATTGTTCTTAATTTCTGGGGAATCGAAATAATCAAATAAATCTAATCTCATTATCTGAAAATTGTTAGAAGAAAATGACAACTGGGGAAAATTCATCACATTTACCCGATCTGCTGTTCTAGTTTTCTGAAACTGACAAGTTTAACACACTAGTGAACACTTAGCACGGATAGTGGGACATTGAACTATCGACTTTATAACCAGTTTTACATTATAATATTCCTCCAAAAAAATAAATGAAATGTATTTGTAAAGTTGTATACAGTTTTCTTGATTTGCGCTTGTGATTTGAGAATCACAATCCTATATTTATTAATAGCAACCACATGCAACTACAAATTTAGCAATAGAAAACACAAGGAACAATTCATAAGTTAAGATATGTTAACATACTTTGAACAATTTAAAAAAAAATAATTTGAATGTAGCTTAGTAAAACAAAGTAAATTAATAGGGTACAAAATCACACACCAAGCACTGAACAATCGATTCTCGATAGATTTCATTCCGTCTGCTCACAATAATGACAGCTCTACAAATATATATTTTTAATATATTATTTTAAGTTTCACAATCTTTTTAATTAAAAAGTATTCTTTTCTCGTCTGATGTTTATTTTATTATTTTCAACACTATAATATTAAATATTTACACATATCTAAAACTGATGGCTGTAATTGGAAACCTCGGGACGAAATAACTTGAAAACATACGAAAACTCAGTTCAATAAAAAAAACCTTTTGAACTTTTAAATAATAATTATAGATGAGCTTTCTGCACGATCGTTTTCTGGCACCATTTTTTAAAGATACAATATAACATATTCACTTTACATATTTACAAATGAAACTATAAAGGAACTTATTATTACTCAAAATCATCTGACATAATTGTTTGTTCCTTATAATATTTTGTTTCTTTGTGAAAAGTGTTAAGTGTATATTTAGTTATTGAACATATAAGTCATAACAGTAATGACATTTAAGGGTAGAGTTAAAATATACAACTTGAAAATAAACAATAGAAAACAAAATAGCGTATTATAACGACTCTGTATTGTGAACTTGCTCAAAGATTACAAGTAAATTTAAGTAGGAAGCCAGAGGACAATTTTTAAAAATTCTTGAGACTAACGGGATGGTTCAATTCCCGTTAGTCTCAAAGATTACAATAGTTTCTCTCATAAATTACGCCTATATAAACATTAGGGCCATTTATAAAGTTTTAAAAAAGGAAAGGGGTTTCATTGAAGGTGAGTTTCATTATAATTGTTTTATTGTAAAGAAAACTATATTTTCTTATCGTCCACGCCGTGTGGCTCATTATCGTGTTTTCCACAGCCTGCTTTTCGTGTGTTGTCAATAATTTCTTATACCGACATTATCTCATGCCACAATGTCAGGGTGTCAAACATCTAGTCCAGTGCAGGACTTACGCATAAGCTATACAAGCTGTAGCTTAGGGCCCCCCTCTAGGTATCCGAAACTCATATTTGGCACTGACATATAATCTGGACTTATAAAGGGCCCCCATATCTCAAATAGCTTAGCAAATAGCTTAGGTCCTTATCAAGTCTAAATTCAGCCCTGATCTTCTCACTAAGTCTCCCTTACCTCTTTTGTTCTTCAACTTGCCTGTTATCACTATGTATTCCGTCTTTCCTCTTCTCACGATTTGTCAAAAAATAAAATATTGTCTCTTTCCGAAGCGGGTAAGTAGCTCTCTTTTTGAGTCAGCTTCAAGATGTCATAATTATGGGTGTTTTTTTTTAACAGTCCATGGTGTTCTTAACATTCTTCTATAAAACCACATCCCTGCTGCTTATATGGAATTGTTCACTCGGGCTACTAGTTTGTTTCAGTTATTATATAGTGCTAAACATCATGTACCTTTTTTTCTCTTCCTTCCTTCTCAAACTCCTGTAAATTAGTAGGATGTAGTCTGGAGAAAGGAAAGTATTGTGTCATGGTTTACAGCTTGACTGCAGTGTATTGTTTCCTGATGAACCGCGATTGCTCAGTAGTTAGTGCACTGGCTTATTAGTCGGTTGGTGAAAACATTAATTTTTAGTTCAACTATAAATAATTATAAAATCACCAATGGTTTCTGGCATGACCAATCACCAATATAAGTCCTACCAACAGAATCAAAGCAAACCATTTTTAGTTTATAGTTTCGGTTATTGTTGTGATTTTCGATGGCCACTATTTATATATTTTGTGTTCCCTGCCAATGTCGATCAACGATATGTAAGGAAATAATATAGAAAAAGTGACGTAAGATGACTTTTTTTACTCTTGGTATGTCTTATCTGGCGATTGGTCACGCACAAAGTCTAACCTAACGTTAACCTAAGTAAATGGAGCACCATGTTTTATGTAAACGTAAAGACGTGTGAATGAAAGATTTTAGTAATAGATAATAGAACAATTTAGTAATAGAGAATATAAAATTTTAGTTATAGAAAGTATATCAATTTATTATAGAGAAATAACACTTTAGTAACAGAAAATAGAACATTTTAGTAATAGAGATTAGAACATTTTAGTGGGGTGCATAGGGAACGCATTGCTCTAGGCGGACCCAGGGTTAGCAGATAACCAAGATCCCAAATGTACCTCCTCGCGGTGCACCCTGGTAACAGAAAACAGCAGCTCGAGCTGATTCTGGCCAAATAATTTGGGGATCGTGTCCGAGGATGTGGAGGAAGCAGATGGAAAGAGATTTGACTGCAAAATAGACAGACAATATCTCCGACACCATTTGCATCACCACATACAGCGACATTGTCGACATAGAGTGACGCCTGATAGTCCAGTCGGAACGTTGGAGGGGCGGCCAATGTAAAAGGCACCTAAAGGTGGATGCATGGCGAGAAACAAATATATGTCAAAATGAGTACAATGACATAATGAAAGGGCAGAACAGCGCTAGAGGGCAGCGCGAACTGCAAATGGAAAGTGAAAAGTTCCTAGGAAAGGGGAACTACAAGCTCTGTTAGCTCGAGACGAGCTTCTAGTTACCTGTGATCCTTATAGGCAAAGACGCTGACCCAATCGTGTGCGTTCGGAAAAGCAAGAAGACCTAACCCAACTCTAATGTCGAGCCTTCCTAAAATCGGAAATATGCTCGCGAAGAGAAAGGGTTCCATACCCGATGGGCTTAGGCAAGAAAGGGACAACGATGGCAGTCCTGGTCCAACTCTACTGTCAAGATTTCCTATACCGGAAATACACTTACAGAGAGAAAGGGTTCAGTACCTGATGGGCTCAGGCGCTATTGGGACAAGGTCGCTCAGCTCGAGAACGCCTTGCTCTCAAAACGCGTGGTGTGAGACTCAAACTTGTGCGAGGGGTTCACTATGTCTGTGAACGACGCCTCGGGTAGGAGGGCGAGCGAGCCAGGGTCCAACTCTTCTGGCGAGTTCTTCCTCATACGGAACCAGGCTCGCGGATGAGAAACGGTTCAGTAACCGATGGACACAGGCAGAGTTTGTCCAATTGCACGAGATGGATTCATGGACGGTGGAGCACCTCGTGCCAGATAGACGCGCTCGACAGGCGTCTTGGCGAAGAAGCACTACACACCAGCGTGCCCGGCGACAGATAGAGGCTGTCCCGGACTAGGGACCAAACTCGAAATAAAGGAATGACGAAAACGGATGTGCTGGACCTCGGACGTCCTGACCACAAGTGGCCAACCGGGTTGCAAATAATCACATGTCTTTTGTGGAACTTACAGCACAACGTACTTCACGCTCCCTGGCGGAAATCACACGAAATATTCGTTGTGGTTATATAAGAACGAACGCAGAAGAAGAAGAAGAACATTTTAGTAATAGAGAATAGAACAATTTAGTAATAGAAAATATAACAATTTATTAATAGAGAATATACCATTTTAGTAATTAGAACATTTTAGTAATTAGAACATTTTAGTAATTAGAACATTTTAGTAATAGAAAATATAATATTTTAGTAATAGAGAATAGAACATTTTAAAAATATACTTGAAGACATTATTGATGAGGGGGGCGCTGTCTTTAAAAAACTTGTGAATGAGATATTGGGTGGTAGCACCACCAGTTTGAGAAACGCCGATTGATACTGCTGACTATGTATGTCTATTTCCTTGTTGTTATATTCACTGCTTGATGTTATCATATCGTTTAATGTATATGTCTCTCTCAGTTGCGCCTATGGTTGGAAGGGAGCGTTGTGTGACCAGTGTATACCATACCCTGGATGTAAACATGGTTCTTGCAATGGGTCGCCCTGGCAGTGCATCTGTCATCTGAACTGGGGCGGGATTCTATGTGATAAAGGTAAGACTCGTGAGAAAGTTCAGATTCATGTAGTACAAGATGTGGGAGAAAGTTGATGTTCATGTAGTACAAGATGTGGGAGAAAGTTGATATTCATGTATTACAAGATGTGGGAGAAAGTTGATATTCATGTAGTACAAGATGTGGGAGAAAGTTGATATTCATGTAGTACAAGATGTGGGAGAAAGTTGATATTCATGTAGTACAAGATGTGGGAGAAAGTTGATATTCATGTAGTACAAGATGTGGGAGAAAGTTGATATTCAAGTAGTACAAGATGTGGGAGAAAGTTGATATTCATGTAGTACAAGATGTGGTAGAAAGTTGATATTCATGTAGTACAAGATGTGGGAGAAATTTGATATTAAAGTAGTACAAGATGTGGGAGAAAGTTGATATTCATGTAGTACAAGATGTGGGAGAAATTTGATATTAAAGTACTACAAGATGTGGGAGAAAGCTCACATTAATATAGTACAAGATGGGGATCTCAAGATGGCGTGACAATTAAGTCATTCCTCCACAAAATTTAGATCCCTTTTTAAATGGTACAATAGTATGACGAAGTTTATATTCTCCCAATGAAATTTATTTGAAATAGTTCAACCTCAGAAATTTTCACTGATGTGAGTTCGTTCATATTAACCTATTTTAGTTTGTGTGATGCAGTTCAGATTCACACAATGAGAGTGGGTATTTAGATTCACACAGTGAGAGTGGATAGTTCAGATTCACACAGCGAGAGTGGATAGTTCAGATTCACACAGCGAAAGTGGATAGTTCAGATTCACACAGCGAGAGTGAATAGTTCAGATTCACACAGTGAGAGTGAATAGTTCAGATTCACACAGAATGCGCCTTGCCGTATTTTATTAGCATATTCGCATGCGCAAAATTCTTCCTTTATGTGACACTGAAGGAACATAGATATATTACTGATCGCAATAGTCGAAGATCATTCGTGTTTCAGTTCTACACTTTGATGACCTTTGTGTGAAACATCGCTGGGAAGGGGGGAGAGGGATAGAGTTGACTTTTGGTCCACTTTTTGACTAAGTTTCTAATACTGAAAGTCATATTCTAGTGTGGTGTTGATGGGGTGGAGGAGTGTAAGCTCCGCCAAACCTCCATTTCATCCTTATATAGGGGCTTGGATTCGGTTTTTGAGATTCAGAAACATCGGTATATGGGAACAACATCAGTATATGGGAACAACATCGGTATATGGGAACAACATCGGTATATGGGAACAACATCTGTATATGGGAACAACATCGGTATATGGGAACAACATCGGTATATGGGAACAACATCGGTATATGGGAACAACATCGGTATATGGGAACAACATCGGTATATGGGAACAACATCGGTATATGGGAACAACATCGGTATATGGGAACAACATCAGTATATGGGAACAACATCGGTATATGGGAACAACATCGGAATATGGGAACAACATCGGTATATGGGAACAACATAGTAATAGTTCTCGGTAGTTACAGGAGACTCCAAGGGAAACGGAATCACAAGCACATCATGTAGTAAACACGATCTGTCACGCCGTCATATTGAATGTCTAATCTTCTTTATAATGTTCTCAACTCTTCACGATTCTGGACCAGTTGAGTTGCGGCCGTCAGTTACATGTTTAAACAATCTGAGATACCTCATATCCATCGTTGTTTGGGTGACCAAACTTGCTACCATCGATCATACCATACTTGTTATCTACATACATCAACTATACTTGTTACCATCAACTCTGTTACCATCAACTCTGTTACCATCAACTCTGTTACCATCAACTCTATTACCATTAACTGTTACTATCAACTCTATTACCATTAACTCTGTTACTATCAACTCTATTATCATTAACTCTATTACCATCAACTCTGTTACCATCAACTCTGTTACCATCAACTCTGTTACCATCAACTCTATTACCATTAACTCTGTTACCATCAACTATATTACCATCAACTCTGTTACCATCAACTCTGTTACTATAAACTCTATTACCATCAACTCTATTACCATCAACTCTGTTACCATCAACTCTATTACCATCAACTATGTTACCATCAACTCTGTTACCATCAACTATGTTACCATCAACTCTGTTACCATCAACTCTATTACCATCAACTCTGTTACCATCAACTCTATTACCATCAACTATGTTACCATCAACTCTATTACCATCAACTCTGTTACTATAAACTCTATTACCATCAACTCTATTACCATCAACTCTGTTACCATCAACTCTATTACCATCAACTCTGTTACTATAAACTCTATTACCATCAACTCTATTACCATCAACTCTGTTACCATCAACTCTATTACCATCAACTCTGTTACTATCAACTCTATTACCATCAACTCTATTACCATCAACTATGTTACCATCAACTCTATTACCATCAACTCTGTTACTATAAACTCTATTACCATCAACTCTGTTACTATCAACTCTATTACCATCAACTCTATTACCATCAACTATGTTACCATCAACTCTATTACCATCAACTCTGTTACTATAAACTCTATTACCATCAACTCTATTACCATCAACTCTGTTACCATTAACTCTATTACCATCAACTATGTTACCATCAACTCTATTACCATCAACTCTGTTACTATAAACTCTGTTACCATCAACTCTATTACCATCAACTCTGTTACTATAAACTCTATTACCATCAACTCTATTACCATCAACTCTGTTACCATCAACTCTATTACCATCAACTCTGTTACTATCAACTCTATTACCATCAACTCTATTACCATCAACTATGTTACCATCAACTCTATTACCATCAACTCTGTTACTATAAACTCTATTACCATCAACTCTATTACCATCAACTCTGTTACCATCAACTCTGTTACCATCAACTCTGTTACCATCAACTCTGTTACCATCAACTCTGTTACCATTAACTATACCTTCCATTATTAATTTTTCCATGCTGTTGTAACTCTTTATACGCCCACAAAAAAATCTCAACTTTCTTACTATAATGTTGTTTAAGATCCAACCCGCCCTCAACTTGTTAATCTTCATATCATTTCTTGATGTCCATGGTATCATCAAATTTTTCTATAACATCGCAATTCGAAAGCAGCAATTCTTCTTGACTCTGATTTATTACAATCGTTACCCGGTATAAGCCCTAACCATAACCCTAACCATAACCCTAACCATAACCATAACTCTAACCTTTATAAAGCTGTATTGTTTATTTGCCTTGGAAGCAAGCATATCAACTATTTCGAAACAATCTGGGAGGGGGGGGGGTAGGGACCTTGTCCGACATTTTCCGACTTCAACGGTGGGGAAGTATCTTATACCTGAACGCAGGTTTTCAGGGAACGCAGGTTTTCAGGGAACGCGGGTTTTCAGGGAACGCGGGTTTTCAGGGGACTTCCTGCGGAGTAGGTTTCTCGTGTGGAATACGAAGAACGTACCGTAATGACAACATTTTTCTAAGTGCGTCGCCATCTGTTGCCCAGCTTTTGCAAACTATCTGCAGATTATCTGAAAATGGGCAAACATGGGTTGAGAACTACTGGCTTAAATGATATCTAATATTTGCATACAGCATGTTTTTTTTTATTGTTGGTTACAGATTTAAACTATTGCGGGCGTCACCAGCCCTGTAAAAATAAAGGACTTTGTCGTAACACAGCCCCAGACAGTTACGATTGTTCGTGTCCTATGGGTTTCTCAGGCAAAAACTGTGAGATAGGTAAGTAGGTGCATGATGTCATGTGATATGAAAGAGTTAATGTTTAAAATAAGTTTACGAATCTAATGTGATGGCAGTGTGGTATATAGAACACAGTGTACCTCCATACAGAGATTCTAGTGATGTGGGTATTAGAAATGAATGGGTTAATATTCTTAACATTGTTCAAAGTAGCACAATAATGTATTTCCCGGGTCATACAGAAAGTAAAAGGTAAAGGTAAGCCGAGATATGATCCAGTGTCATAACATTTGGTTTTCTCATAAGTGCATAGTTGCCTAGAAAGGGGTTGACCATAGACCACACGATTAGCAGCGTCGCAGTCTGCATTTGCTTAGTGGTGATGACGCAATTCCTCGACCTTCACACAGCTATGACCATCTCATATACAGACCTTTCAACATAATGAGACTTTCATTCGTAAATTGTTTGATTATTGTTGTGTTTTCGGTTGGTCATTATTTATATAGAGTCGCGTTGGCTATTTATGGCATACGACTCCAAGTATATAAATAGTGACCAACGGCAAACACAAGAATAATTTAGAAAAGGAACGAATGAAGGCCCAATTAATTCTGTTGGCAGGTCTTCTATACCACCGAAGATCTCGTCCCAGTACCTTACGGTCTGACACATCCGACTTCAGCATGGCTTTGGGTTACTGACCCTATATGGGATGGGACAGCCAACTCCATCTCATAACCTCCTTAGTTGACTTTTACGACATGCATGGAAGGTAAACAGCGTTGCTATTCTTTACTCCCTTTTCGGGACCCGGCAACACACGGGCTAAATGAAGAATATAATATTCTGGAAGCCCGTGTCTGCTGGTCGGAGGAGGGAGGGGGAGGGGGGAACACTTCATACTAAATTACGAAGATTCCCGTGATGCAGATTTCGGAGACAACGAAAGACCTGATGAGCTGGTGGGTAATACTAGAGTAATTACACATAAGATGGATATGTTGGGCCACTAGCGCACGTAAAACGGTGACACAACGCATTTCCATTCTCTGAACTACATCCTGGTGGAAATCTAGTAGGATCATTGTCCAGCTACAAGAGAGATCCAGCGGGAGTTTGAGAATTAACGCCGAAGAAGAAAAAGAGAGAATAATCCGGTGTCGAAAAATGACGTTTTAAGTTTTAGATAGTGGAAAATTATAAGCAACAGAGATGTAGCTCTATAGAAGAATGCTAAGAGTACCATGCACGGATAGAAAAACTAACAAGGAGAGGATGTAGTAGTCAAATGTGAGATGGGGAGGGGTGGGGGGGGGTTACTGAATAATATCTGAACGAGAAAATATTTATTATTGACACATTATGAGGCAGGGACATCTGAAGAACATAATTACAACATGGAAAATTAAAGGCAAGAGAGTTTGAGGAAGACAGCATAAGAAAATCTTAAATAGTCTGAGATCGTAGCATCATAGGATAGAGTTAACAAATATCTTGATAAAAGATACCGAAAATAGAGAGTTGCTGAGATTCATGATCGACTAAATAGACAATAAAAATACTCACAGCTATTCAAATACTCAACAACCGAGAGGCAACTACAATACTCACAGCTATTCAAATACCCAACACGCGAGAGACAACTGCAATACTCACGGCTATTCAAATACCCAACACGCGAGAGACAACTACAATACTCACGGCTATTCAAATACCCAACAATCGAGAGGCAACTACAATACTCACAGCTATTCAAATACCCAACACGCGAGAGACAACTACAATACTCACGGCTATTCAAATACCCAACAATCGAGAGGCAACTACAATACTCACAGCTATTCAAATACCCAACACGCGAGAGACAACTACAATACTCACGGCTATTCAAATACCCAACAACCGAGAGTCCATACACTAAAAAATCGCAATCTTATGTGATTCAAAACCAGTCTTACAAGACATCCAAAATAACAAACAAAACAAATTCATTCACAAAAACAGACAAAATGTCTTCGAATTATCTATAAAAACTACATTGGTACTACAATGGGTGCCAGCCCACTGCGATCTCATGGTAACGATAAGGAGACGAACTGCAAAAACGTGAGACAACCCCCCCCCCCTTTTCAGACCCGTGTAACTCAAAGCTTCAGGGAAGTAACGTTTCTGCTAAAACAATCTAAGCGACTCCAGTGGAGAGAACTAAACAGAATCTATAGCCCCGAGCAAGACAACGTTAGCAAATTTAACAGATAGGAACATGTCACGATATTTCAACTGAGAATGTACACTACCTTCTAAACGAACACTTACATCAAATCGGTATAATTGACTCTGCGGCCTGCATCTACGAAGCAGCAGCACAGACGCTACCACACATACTACAGAATTCTCCCAGTTTTGTTGTTCACAGAACGACAACCTGGCCCATAGGAGCAGTTCTGAAAAACAAATACTCAAGATAGCCTAATACAAACTGCTCTATACATGACCAATATTGTACAGAATGTTTAACAAACCGCTCTATACATGACCAATATTGGACTGAATGTTTAACAAACCGCTCTATACATGACCAATATTGGACTGAATGTTTAACAAACCGCTCTATACATGACCAATATTGGACTGAATGTTTAACAAACCGCTCTATACATGACCAATATTGGACTGAATGTTTAACACACCGCTCTATACATGACCAATATTGAACTGAATGTTTAACCAACCGCTCTATACATGACCAATATTGGACTGAATGTTTAACACACCGCTCTATACATGACCAATATTGGACTGAATGTTTAACAAACCGCTCTATACATGACAAATATTGGACTGAATGTTTAACAAACCGCTCTATACATGACAAATATTGGACTGAATGTTTAACAAACCGCTCTATACATGACCAATACTGGACTGAGTGTTTAACCATTGCTCGCAGAAGAAGAAGAAGGTATATTTAGTTAGTATTATGAGCGGTTCCAAGACTAGTAGGAAGAGTGGAGTATTTGTAAATGCATCTTATTTTATATTCGTTAGTTCTCTTTAAATATGGATAGATCTGTAGTTTTGTCTCTTCAATCAATTTTACTGTCTATAGTAGCTCTTGCATGGATCCATAGAGCTTTGATTCTAGTGTGGTGATCATCTCCGTGTAGTCAGTGTCCACTTCTTTGTAGTCATTATCCATCTTCCTGTAGTCATCATCCACTTCCCTGTAGTCAGTATCTATCTCCCTGTAGTCAGTATCTATCTCCCTGTAGTCAGTATCTATCTCCCTGTAGTCAGTATCTATCTCCCTGTAGTCAGTATCTATCTCCCTGTAGTCAGTATCTATCTCCCTGTAGTCATTATCCATCTCCCTGTAGTCATCATCCACTTCCCTGTAGTCAGTATCTATCTCCATGTAGTCAGTATCTATCTCCATGTAGTCAGTATTCATCTCCTTGTACTCAGTATCCATCTCCCTATAGTCAGTATTCATCTCCCTGTAGTCAGTATCCATCTCCCTGTACTCAGTATTCATCTCCCTGTAGTCAGTATACATCTCCCTATAATCAGTATTCATCTCCCTGTAGTCAGTATTCATCTCCCTGTACTCAGTATTCATCTCCCTGTACTCAGTATTCATCTCCCTGTACTCAGTATTCATCTCCCTGTACTCAGTATTCATCTCCCTGTACTCAGTATCCATCTCCCTGTAGTCAGTATTCATCTCCCTGTAGTCAGTATTCATCTCCTTGTACTCAGTATTCATCTCCCTGTAGTCAGTATGCATCTCCCTGTAGTCAGTATTCATCTCCTTGTATTCAGTATCCATCTCCCTATAGTCAGTATTCATCTCCCTGTAGTCAGTATTCATCTCCCTGTACTCAGTATTCATCTCCCTGTAGTCAGTATCCATCTCCCTATAGTCAGTATCTATCTCCCTGTAGTCAGTATCTATCTCCTTGTACTCAGTATTCATCTCCCTGTAGTCAGTATTCATCTCCCTGTAGTCAGTATCCATCTCCCTGTAGTCAGTATTCATCTCCCTGTAGTCAGTATTCATCTCCTTGTACTCAGTATTCATCTCCCTGTAGTCAGTATCCATCTCCCTGTAGTCAGTATTCATCTCCCTGTAGTCAGTATTCATCTCCCTGTAGTCAGTATTCATCTCCCTGTAGTCAATATACATCTCCTTGTACTCAGTATCCCTAATATTACTTGTATCTTCCTTTAGCCGAACATCCCTGTTTCTCACATCCTTGTCGCAATGGAGGATCATGTGTGGATGTTGTCAATGGCTTTGTGTGCAACTGTCCATCTGGTTGGACTGGATACACTTGCGACATTGGTAAGTCAATTGTCCGTCTGGCTGGACTAGATAAACATGCAACATTGGTAAGCCAATTGTCCATCGGACTGGATACACTTGTGACATTGGTAAGTCAATTGTCCATCTGGCGTGACTGGATACACTTGTGACATTGGTAAGTCAATTGTCCATCTCGCTGGACTAGATAAACTTGTGACATTGGTAAGTCGATTGTCCATCTGGCTGAACTGGCTACACTTGCGACATTGGTAAGTCGATTATTTAAGGTAACTCTTTAGAAAGAAAGGAGATTCTTTAAAAAAGTTCTTCCTTTTCAGAATATTTATGTACAAAACCCCTCTGCTCCTCTGTGTTTAATCTGAAATCTCTGCTTCTTGGAACGATGTAGTCTATAGAACACAATTCTTTCACATACAATTGCAATACAATTGCGTTTTGGACTCACATACCCAACAAAAAAATGTCAGTTTGGTTGTTTAGACCTATGACATGAGGCAGTCAACTTCACTCTTACTAAACTCTTTAATCGTATATAACAACAGGCAATGCAGGTCACAGTGTTGCTGTTCTGTACTTTCCTTCAAATCCCATAAAAAAACGGCCGAGAAAAACCACTATATTACTATTAGTGATAAAGAACAGAAAACTCACAGTATTACTATTAGTGATAAAGAACAGAATACTCACAGTATTACTATTAGTGATAAAGAACAGAAAACTCACAGTATTACTATTAGTGATAAAGAACAGAAAACTCACAGTATTACTATTAGTGATAAAGAACAGAAAACTCACAGTATTACTATTAGTGATAAAGAACAGAATACTCACAGTATTACTATTAGTGATAAAGAACAGAAAACTCACAGTATTACTATTAGTGATAAAGAACAGAAAACTCACAGTATTACTATTAGTGATAAAGAACACTACTATTAGTGATAAAGAACAGAAAACTCACAGTATTACTATTAGTGATAAAGAACAGAAAACTCACAGTATTACTATTAGTGATAAAGAACAGAAAACTCACAGTATTACTATTAGTGATAAAGAACAGAAAACTCACAGTATTACTATTAGTGATAAAGAACAGAAAACTCACAGTATTACTATTAGTGATAAAGAACACTACTATTAGTGATAAAGAACAGAAAACTCACAGTATTACTATTAGTGATAAAGAACAGAAAACTCACAGTATTACTATTAGTGAAAAAGAACAGAAAACTCACAGTATTACTATTAGTGATAAAGAACAGAAAACTCACAGTATTACTATTAGTGATAAAGAACAGAAAACTCACAGTATTACTATTAGTGATAAAAAACAGAAAACTCACAGTATTACTATTAGTGATAAAGAACAGAAAACTCACAGTATTACTATTAGTGATAAAGAACAGAAAACTCACAGTATTACTATTAGTGATAAAGAACAGAAAACTCACAGTATTACTATTAGTGATAAAGAACAGAAAACTCACAGTATTACTATTAGTGATAAAGAACAGAAAACTCACAGTATTACTATTAGTGAAAAAGAACAGAAAACTCACAGTATTACTATTAGTGATAAAGAACAGAAAACTCACAGTATTACTATTAGTGATAAAGAACAGAAAACTCACAGTATTACTATTAGTGATAAAGAACAGAAAACTCACAGTATTACTATTAGTGATAAAGAACAGAAAACTCACAGTATTACTATTAGTGATAAAGAACAGAAAACTCACAGTATTACTATTAGTGATAAAGAACAGAAAACTCACAGTATTACTATTAGTGATAAAGAACAGAAATCTCACAGTATTACTATTAACCACTAATTTCATCAATAGCGTCCTCGTTTAAAGATGCATACATTGAGAATTCAAAGTGATCCACCTGTCCATTGGCTTCTGTCGTGCTCCCTGTGCTCCTGAAGTAGTCTTTTAGGCTCTCTCATTGGCATCTGTCGTGCTCCCTGTGCTCCTGAAGTAGTCTTTTAGGCTCTCTCATTGGCATCTGTCGTGCTCCCTGTGCCCCTGAAGTAGTCTTTTAGGCTCTCTCATTGGCATTTGTCGTGCTACGTGTGCTCCTGAAGTAGTCTTTTAGGCTCTCTCATTGGCATCTGTCGTGCTCCGTGTGCTCCTGGAGTAGTCTTTTAGGCTCTCTCATTGGCACCTGTCGTGCTCCGTGTGCTCCTGAAACAGTCTTGAATGTTCTCTCATTGGCATCTGTCGTGCTCCGTGTGCTCCTGAAACAGTCTTGAATGTTCTCTCATTGGCATCTGTCGTGCTCCGTGTGTTCCTGAAACAGTCTTGAATGTTCTCTCAATGGCATCTGTCGTGCTCCGTGTGCTCCTGAAACAGTCTTGAATGTTCTCTCATTGGCATCTGTCGTGCTCCGTGTGCTCCTGAAACAGTCTTGAATGTTCTCTCATTGGCATCTGTCGTGCTCTGTGTGCTCCTGAAACAGTCTTGAATGTTCTCTCATTGGCATCTGTCGCGCTCCGTGTGCTCCTGAAACAGTCTTGAATGTTCTCTCATTGGCATCTGTCGTGCTCCGTGTGCTCCTGAAACAGTCTTGAATGTTCTCTCATTGTCATCTGTCGTGCTTTGTGTGCTCCTGAAGTAGTCTTTTAGGCTCTCTCATTGGCATCTGTCGTGCTTCGTGTGCTCCTGAAACAGTCTTGAATGTTCTCTCATTGTCATCTGTCGTGCTTCGTGTGCTCCTGAAACAGTCTTGAATGTTCTCTCATTGGCATCTGTCGTGCTCCGTGTGCTCCTGAAACAGTCTTGAATGTTCTCTCATTGGCATCTGTCGTGCTCCGTGTGCTCCTGAAACAGTCTTGAATGTTCTCTCATTGGCATCTGTCGTGCTCCGTGTACTCCTGAAACAATCTTGAATGTTCTCTCATTGGCATATGTCGTGCTCCGTGTACTCTTAAAACAATCTTGAATGTTCTCTCATTGGCATCTGTCGTGCTCCGTGTGCTCCTGAAACAGTCTTGAATGTTCTCTCATTGGCATCTGTCGTGCTCCTTGTGCTCCTGAAGTAGTATTTTAGGCTCTCTCATTGACATCTGTCTTGTTCACTATGCCCCTGAAACACTACCCTGGGCTAAAGAATGATGATAAAGAAATAATTCCTTGAACTGTGAACAGGTAGCTCTTGACAGACCATAGTCTTTCAACAAAAACATATATTTTTTCATTTATTAACTGAGGTGACACTGGAAACATGTTAAGATTGTCTTAAAGACGTGTAAGAGAGTAACTTGTGTAAGGGAGGTGTATAGATGCGTTGTGTAAGAGAGGTGTATGGATACGTTGTGTAAGGGAGGTGTATGGCTGCGTTGTGTGAGATTTATGGATGCGTATTGAGTCCTTGAAGAGAGACATTCCATCACATCCGTGTCCCAGAATTATCTCATCCTGCCAGGTAATAGAACACACTTCTGGGTCAACTATCTCATCATTCTTCTGTCCGATGTGTTGACCCACCCGGGTTGATGGCAGATCTAGTTATCCCGTCACCTAGTAGTCTGCCACAAAAGAACAAAGGTGTAATGTCCACATACCTGCATCTCCTCGCCATCCATGGAGATTATTTGATAGAAAACAAGAGTCAGAAATTGAGAAAAAATGTGACAATGAAGAATTCCCCCCTCCCCCCCCCCCCAGTTGACAGATTGTCAGGATATCCCCCAACTTTCTTTAGTCGCCTTTAAGGACATATTGTAAAGAAGATTTTGCCACTATTCTCTGCACCCTGAATTAGATCGAAGTCTGGGTACCTGTTGTCACGCGGGTGGGACTGGAGAAAACCAAACATCTGTGGGGGTTTGAACACACCTGTGATGTCGGTATAAGTAATCAAACATCTGTGGGGGTTTGAACACACCTGTGATGTCGGTATAAGTAATCAAACATCTGTCAGGGTTTGAACACACCTGTGATGTTGGTATAGGTAATCAAACATTTGTGGGGGTTTGAACACACCTGTGATTCGGTATAAGTAATCAAACATCTGTGGGGGTTTGAACACACCTGTGATGTCGGTATAAGTAATCAAACATCTGTGGGGGTTTGAACACACCTGTGATGTCGGTATAAGTAATCAAACATCTGTCGGGGTTTGAACACACCTGTGATGTCGGTATAAGTAATCAAACATCTGTCGGGGTTTGAACACACCTGTGATGTCGGTATAAGTAATCAATAATCTATAAGTGTGTGTGTGTTCGATTTAAAATGCACATGTATGTGGCTTTGTTAATAGGTATTGATGAATGCACATCCAGTCCATGTTTGAATGGAGGTAAATGCATTGACCAAGATAATGGCTATAGGTGTCTATGTCCAGAGGAATGGCAAGTAAGTTTTGTTTGTATGTTTATTTTAACAATTTTGTAACTGATCGTCTTCTTCGCTGCGTTTGCTCTCATACTTCTACAGGTTAACATGATGCAATCCAGAGAACCGGATATGTGTTGTTATGGTTTGCAGTTGACTGCGATATATGCGCCGTTCAATTGGGCTTATTAACATACGAATGTAGCGCATGTTATGTGTTTGAAAAATCATCAATGAATTCAATATTTTCATCTGTGAAAACACGGAGCAATAACGTATTACACCACTAAACGAAAATAAAAGACACGAAATTAATGTTTCTATCAAAAGGACTTTATGACGTACATGTTACAAGACACAGCGTAAAAAGAAGTACGCATTAACACAACACAGACGACTGTCGGCAACCGATGAATATTCTGAGTTCTAACAATATTTACAGAAAGAAAAGCTCCACATGTTAACGTCAATAGTGCCGTTCTTGCTCGTCATTTTTTGTTCTGTATGTAGTCTTGATAAAGATCTTTTGTTCGAAACTGTTTTTTCTAGTGATTAGCAAAACCCTGTTCCAAGCTTTGCCTGTTGAATTTCAGTTTTACTGCAGTAGGCACATATTAACGATTTTACAGAAAAGATACACTTTCTTTCTCTCCCTTGGTTACTACCATTTGTATCATTTCCTGAATATGCATATTGTCTCTTTCAGCTTCATTTTAATCATTCTGTGGTGTCTCCTAACTGCCATAATTTTACTTAAGCAATGAGTAAATTTATTAGTGGTGTCAAAAAAACAACTCAGTACAATACTATTCATTCATTTTCCTTTTGCGCTGAAGTTAGCGCATAATTAGAAGTCAGATCTCTCCAATTCTGTCTGTTCAAAGCTATTCTGTGCAGTTCTTGGATAGTATGGATATTGATTGTTTTACTTTCTCTAAGTATTGTTCTTCTGAGTGTTTCTTTTGGTCTACCCCTTGCTCTTTTGCCTGTAGGTATCCATTCAAGAGATTGGTGGTGTATTCTACAATACTATTGGTGGTATCGAAATAATGACACACTTTCTTCTCATCACTGGGTCATAAAAATATCGCGATTCCCGCTAATGCCAGCTGTTTTGTAGCCTCAGACACCCGCATAACCTGTATGTTCTGCGCACGTGGGTCATTTGTTTGAACTCATCCATCATTGAATCCGCAGAAAACGTTGTTATGATGTTCAGATAAACATTATATGGTGTCTGACCTCAATTGAGCAACAAAGATTCAATCACAAGGGCAAAAAAATTGAAGTTAGTTCCCCTGGTAACCTGAACAAAACAAGATGGCTGATCTAATGTTGGAGAACAATTGCGCTGCTAAAATTACAGACTAGTCTCTAAATGAGAATTATAATTTTATTCGGGCTTATCTAAAACAAGAAAGAAAATAACACACCTTGCAAGATCATAGTGAATGATATAGTATTAAAACAGGTCCACCAATTCAAATATCTAGGTACAATGATTACAGCAGATGGAAGAAGTTCAACAGAAATAAGATGCAGAATATGACAGGCAAAAACAACATTCAGAAAAATGAAAAATATACTGTGTAATATGAACTTGTCATTAGAGGTGAGGAAGAGAGTTCTGCAGTGCTATATAACACCTATACCAACATATGGGTGAGAGTCTTGGACAATAAACAAACTGGATAGTGGGAGATTGGAGGCAACAGAGATGTGGTTCTACAGAAGAATGCTGAGAATACCATGGACTGCCAGAAAAACTAATTTAGAGGTGTTGAAAGAGTTAAATGCGAAACGGACTTTAATCAACAATATAAGAAACAGGCAATCTTCTTTTTTTGGTCACTTCATGAGACAGGCAGGTTTAGAGAACATTATCACAACAGGCAAGATTGAAGGCACCAGAGACAGAGGGTGACAACGTGAGAAAATATTAGTTTGATAACCTGGCACGGCAAGGAAACAACAACGACTTTGATACATAATACTGTGGACAGAGAGCTGTGGAGAGCCATGACCGCCTACGCCACCCGGCATGGCACCTGCTGATGATGATGAAAACACGAAAGATCACAGTTTAGGTTGCACCAACCCTGCCAGTGGACAATGACACAGATTAGAATGTTTAATTTGTTACAAGCATAAACAAGAAGATTTCGTCCTGGGCACATGCAAAAATACATGGCTGTTTAACGGGTACTCCCCCACAAAGTTTAAAAACAACAAATTATGAGATGTGGGTCAAATATCACTTATCGTGAACAGCAACACGATCGGTGCTCAGAACACCGGAGCCGTTGCTGGTGATACAGATTTTGTATCTCTCAGTCAACACCAGTTCCATGAATCTTCAGCAACAGAAAATATGAACAAATATTCGACATAACTGACATCACGACTTGACCAATGCTAGCCATGAATGGCATTGAGATGTCACCATAGATAGCAATGACGGACGTCAAGTCTTCACCAATATTAATCATGACTGACATTAAAACATCTCCAAATCTAGAAATGACTGTCATTAAGACTTTTCCAAATCTAGAAATGACTGTCATTAAGACTTTTCCAAATCTAGAAATGACTGTCATTAAGACTTTTCCAAATCTAGAAATGACTGACATTAAAACTTCTCCAAATCTAGAAATGACTGTCATTAAAACTTCACCAATGCTAGCCATGACTGACGTTATGACTACACCAATTGCTATTAATAACATATTAGTAACGACTTGATGGGTATATTACTCATTAAAACTTTTGTAATATTGCCTTTATTTTTTGTTTGTTTTGTTTTTACTGTGTGTTTGCCGTTTGTCTTAACATTTTTTTTTGAAAAAAAGACGTAAAGGTTGAAACGTTGAAACTGTCGTGTATAACTTGTATCTGTTTTTTTCCCATTCTCATACCAAGAGTCTGATAGTCTGTGGGTGCATTTTACAGCTGATGGACTTGTGTTTTACGTACGTACTATTATTACACAGTTTTACATTAGGCTCACCTATTATCGATAACCATAACATAGGCCCTATAAAAAAAGATCTTACCGTCATGAACGTTTTAATATTGCAGGGACCACACTGTCAACTAGATGCTGATGAATGTCACGGCAGCCCATGTGTCAATGCCTTAGCATGTCGCAATATTCGTGGCAGTTTCATATGTGACTGTCAACCAGGCTGGACCGGCAAGAGGTGTGATATCAGTGAGTAGTGGTACGAGTTGTGAGATCAATATTCAGTTCTTCTCCGTTCGCTCTCAAACTCCTGCAGATTGGCAGGATGCAGTCCGGAGAACGACATGTGTTGATTCATGGTTTATAGCTTAGTTCTGATATGTACGCCTTTCGATGTGATAGCACGGTTTCTTGGTCACTTCAACTCCTTTGGAATAGGCTCAACACCATCCCAACCTCCTTAATCGCCTTGTTTAACATGCATGGCAGGCAACTGTGTTATATTCTTTGTTTCCCTTTCGGGTCGTATTAACACAGGGGCGAATGTGTAGTACTACATGCATGTCGTTTTACCAGCAAGATGTGTAGTGATAACTATTTTATATCTGTAACTAGTGACAAAATGATATTAACATAATGCCAGCCCCTTGTTGTGAAAATGGGGTTTATGTACGCAACCATTTGCTATAATGAAAGTCTGACTGGATCAACCCACATCCGAGAAAGATCACTTGTCCGCCCTAGGAAGCATAACCTATCGGCTATCTAGCCGAGTCCAAAGTGGAATCAAGATTTCCCATTTCTGGCAAGATTATGTGGGACAACTGTCGTTGCGTAGTGACTTTCACTAGTAGATGACCTCAGTACAGAAAATAAGCAGGACTTCATTTGTTACAGCGCAAACATAAACAGGACTTCGTTCGTTACAACGCAAACATAAACAGGACTTCGTTCGTTACAACGCAAACATAAACAGGACTTCGTTCGTTACAACGCAAACATAAACAGGACTTCGTTCGTTACAACGCAAACATAAACAGGACTTCATTCGTTACAACGCAAACATAAACAGGACTTCATTCGTTACAACGCAAACATAAACAGGACTTCGTTCGTTACAACGCAAACATAAACAGGACTTCGTTCGTTACAACGAAAACATAAACAGGACGTCGTTCGTTACAACGAAAACATAAAGAATTTAGGGAATTGTGCTGCAGTAATCCAGAGAAGAATTGCAATAACGACTATAAAACTTAAACAAATGACAAATATTTGAAACAACACCTACTGTAAAGCTAAATGACATCTAGTTAGAGCAAGTATATTTCCATTAGCAATCTATGGTTGTGAGTCGTGGGCACTTAGTAAAACAATCTTTCTAAAATTATTTTGCAAGAAGCAGTCGCGGTTAGAAGGAGAAGAGGACTAAAGATAAAATCCTGGGATCTTGAAACCTTGATTAGATTAGAAACTGGCCTCACAGCACGTGGGGCATTCCCATAAGTGCCCCGCCCTCTGTTCCAGCAGCCATTCGACTCGATGGTGTTTTGAGTCTAATGCTGCCGAAACTGACATCGACATCAGAGCACAACTCTGGCCCCTGCGACAGGTTTCTTTGTTGTTTAGCTCACCCACGCGTGCCCGTGACTAGTTCAAGCACAACGTCGGCATGTCGGAACAACATGTAACTGTTATCGAAGGTTACGACTACGGGATTGTATAGATGACGTGCCATGAAGCTTCTATAAGAAGAAAACCTCAATATAAAAACATGTCATCTACTAAGGTTTCTGTTGCATGGTTGGTTTGTCTAGTGAGCCATTGGTGAGACCGACAGACCCATGGGATGATAACATCAAGGGACGGTCTTGGCGTGATTTTTCTACACTTCTCCGAATCGCTGAGGGTAGACACATTTGAAGAGCGTTTGTGTTCATGTCTCAGTGTGCACCTCAAGGACCCTGACTAGTTATGGGACTTATTATTAGTATTAACAACAGTTTAAAATCCGTATCTCAGTAAGGTTTTACAGATGAACATATCATACAAGATGTTAGGGTAGATGGCTCCTAAATTCAAAAACAAATATGTGAATACGAACATTAAAACTGCACTGTGCAAAACGAACATGGTACCATCACTATGATATCACTGTCAAACATAAACACTAACAACACAGGATAAAATAAAACAAGAGTAGAAATTACTTGTCTATGTAGAATTATCAGAGCAACAATAAGAGGCAGAATCAGAGATGAAAACAGAAGACTAAAGAAACAATGTCATCCTGGATTACATCAAAGACAACAGGTTAAGTGGTTCTCACATTATTCCAGACTACCACCAGAAAAAGCATTGCTATACAGACACTATGGATACAAAGCCAGAGGCAGACCACGCAAAAGATGGATTTTTTTAAAATTAAGAGACCAAGATAACAAACACATATAATGCACACAAATAAGCTGCATAAGACACAAATAAGATCTTCAGAGAGCTATTCTACTCCTGACGCTGCAATGCATAAAGTGGTACCAGAGAACTCTTTTACCCCTGACGCTGCAAGGCATAAAGTGGTACCAGATAACTCTTTTACCCCTGACGCTGCAAGGCATAAAGGAGTACCAGAGAACTCTTTTACCCCTGACGCTGCATGGTATAAAGGAGTACCAGAGAACTCTTTTACCCCTGACGTTGCAAGGCATAAAGTGGTACAAGAGAACTCTTTTACCCCTGACGCTGCAAGGCATAAAGGAGTACCAGAGAACTCTTTTACCCCTGACGCTGCAGGGTATAAAGGGTTAAAGCGTAAAGAAAAAAAAGAAAGATATCCGTAAGGTATTTAAGTTCTACCGTTAGATATTTAACAACCACTATAAAAATGTTAATTATATTGACTTACCGGCACGGCATATGTGTCTAGGTAATAGTTGTATCAGGGTACATCATGTATGTCTAAGTAATAGTTGCAGCTGGGTACAATATGTGTAAGTGATAGTTGTAGCTGGGTACAACATGTGTAAGTGATAGTTGTAGCTGGGTACAACATGTGTAAGTGATAGTTGTAGCTGGATACACCATGTTATAGATGGCTACGGCATGTGTGTCTAAGTGCAGTTGTAACTTGGTACGACATGTGTATCTAAGTGATAGTTGTAGTTGGGTACAGCATGTGTGTCTAAGTGCAGTTGTAACTTGGTACGACATGTGTACCTAAGTGATAGTTGTAGTTGGGTACCGCGTGTGCGTCTAAGTGCAGTTGTAACTTGGTACGACATGTGTACCTAAGTGATAGTTGTAGTTGGGTACAGCGTGTGTGTCTAAGTGCAGTTGTAACTTGGTACGACATGTGTACCTAAGTGATAGTTGTAGTTGGGTACAGCGTGTGTGTCTAAGTGCAGTTGTAACTTGGTACGACATGTGTACCTAAGTGATAGTTGTAGTTGGGTACAGCGTGTGTGTCTAAGTGCAGTTGTAACTTGGTACGACATGTGTACCTAAGTGATAGTTGTAGTTGGGTACAGCGTGTGTGTCTAAGTGCAGTTGTAACTTGGTACGACATGTGTACCTAAGTGATAGTTGTAGTTGGGTACAGCGTGTGTGTCTAAGTGCAGTTGTAACTTGGTACGACATGTGTACCTAAGTGATAGTTGTAGTTGGGTACAGCGTGTGTGTCTAAGTGCAGTTGTAACTTGGTACGACATGTGTACCTAAGTGATAGTTGTAGTTGGGTACAGCGTGTGTGTCTAAGTGCAGTTGTAACTTGGTACGACATGTGTACCTAAGTGATAGTTGTAGTTGGGTACAGCGTGTGTGTCTAAATGCAGTTGTAACTTGGTACGACATGTGTACCTAAGTGATAGTTGTAGTTGGGTACAGCGTGTGTGTCTAAGTGCAGTTGTAACTTGGTACGACATGTGTACCTAAGTGATAGTTGTAGTTGGGTACAGCATGTGTGTCTAAGTGATAGTTGTAGCTGGGTATCGTGGATAAATAGCTACATATAAACTATGATTTGTTTATACCAATATTTTTAACAGATATTGATGACTGCAAGGACATTTTATGTGGAAACCAAGCTGTTTGTGTAGTAAGTTTTTCATGATTTATTCTATATTTATGTTCAGATTAACGACGATAAAGATTTTCGTCCTTTGCAAGTGAAGATGAGAATGAGACCAAACAAAAACACCACAAGCTTAAAGTTGGTGATTTCTAAATTGGCTGAGAAGTCCAACCGGACCTCGGGGGGAAAGAACGTTGCTGTGTAAGAAGGAATGAAGAAGGGTATTCGGGCTAGGGAAAGCTGTGTAATTTATATTTTCGTTTATGTCTCTTTCAGATTTTCTGCAGAATTCTGATGTTTTCAGTTTTTAATACCAGAACTTACTGCCAGAAATATACCATCACAAATATCTTGGACACATAGTCACCAATGATGATGATGTGAAAGAGAAGTTCAAAGTAGAATAGGAATGGCTAAAAGTACTCTCAATGACAGAAGTAGACCACTGACAATAAAACAAGGAGAATAGGAATGGCTAAAAGTACTGTCAATGACATGAGACCACTGACAACCAAACAAGGAAAAAGGAATGGCTAAAAGTACTCTCAATGACAGGAGTAGACCACTGACAACCAAACAAGAAAAATAGGAATGGCTAAAAGTACTCTCAATGACAGGAGTAGACCACTGACAACCAAACAAGAAAAATAGGAATGGCTAAAAGTACTGTCAATGACAGGAGTAGACCACTGACAACCAAAGAAAGACAATAGGAATGGCTAAAAGTACTCTCAATGACAGGCGTAGACCACTGACAACCAAACAAATCAAAAATAAACTAAACATGAGAAATGTAAAATGCTACTCTAGATTAATGTATGTCTCCAGAAACATGATAGAATTGATGCATTTGAGATGTGGATATATTGTTGTTGTTTGCTATCCCAGGAATTGTGAGTAATTTGCTCTTACTTCCTGCGTGCTGTGGGTGGTGTCTCAGAGCATTCTTTCATACCCAGGAGACTTCTGCTTTCAGCTTAGTGCAATGTCTATTCAAAAAGACTTCTACTAAGATGTGGTACTATGTGGATGTATAGAATAACATGGCGAACTCATGCAAAGAAAATAAGACACAGAGATTCTGATAATAATTCGTGTGAAAAAAAGTAACTTTTAAAGAAAATAAGTCACAGAGATTCTGATAATAATTCGTGTGAAAAAAAGTAACTTTTAAAGAAAATAAGTCACAGAGATTCTGATAATAATTCGTGTGAAAAAAAGTAACTTTTAAAGAAAATAAGACACAGAGATTCTGATAATAATTCGTGTGAAAAAAAGTAACTTTTAAAGAAAATAAGACACAGAGATTCTGATAATAATTCGTGTGAAAAAAAGTAACTTTTAAAGAAAATAAGACACAGAGATTCTGATAATAATTCGTGTGAAAAAAAGTAACTTTTAAAGAAAATAAGACACAGAGATTCTGATAATAATTCGTGTGAAAAAAGTAACTTTTAAAGAAAATAAGTCACAGAGATTCTGATAATAATTCGTGTGAAAAAAAGTAACTTTTAAAGAAAATAAGTCACAGAGATTCTGATAATAATTCGTGTGAAAAAAAGTAACTTTTAAAGAAAATAAGACACAGAGATTCTGATAATAATTCGTGTGAAAAAAAGTAACTTTTAAAGAAAATAAGACACAGAGATTCTGATAATAATTCGTGTGAAAAAAAGTAACTTTTAAAGAAAATAAGACACAGAGATTCTGATAATAATTCGTGTGAAAAAAAGTAACTTTTAAAGAAAATAAGACACAGAGATTCTGATAATAATTCGTGTGAAAAAAGTAACTTTTAAAGAAAATAAGTCACAGAGATTCTGATAATAATTCGTGTGAAAAAAAGTAACTTTTAAAGAAAGTAAAAGTCAAACAAATAAAATATCTTAGTTGAAGATGAAGTTGAGGAAGGGGGAGGGCAAGAGGTAGGCAGAGACACAAGTTAGAGGAAAACATTATGAGATGGACATGACAGTCTATCAGAGTGCACCACTAAGGCAAGATATTGAAAATTTAGAGGTCTATTGCAGCCAGTTTTCTATGAAGAGAAGGCGTCTGATTATGCTGCATACCTGCACTGATCTGATTACGCCTGTCTTGATACTCATGAGCTTGAGTTAAGGCTGTAGTGTGTGAGGCTGTAGTGTGTGAGGCTATAAAGCTGTAGTACGTGAGAGATATATCTTCAACTAGTCTCCACTAGTCTGTTTTCGGTCTCCACCACTTAGAATACCTACGTAAACCAGAGAGAGGATGGGAAAAGACCTCTGTTCAGAAACTAACCAAGACTGCAATCGTGTTGATTTCTTTTATGTTCGTAATTTGTTGGTCACTATTTATACTTGGAGTCGCGTGCAAAAAAAAAAAAAAAAAAAAAAAAAATTAAAAAAAAATCAGCCTTTCTGTCACCTTTACTTTCGGTACACAGGTCTTTACTGCTGCCGACCGTAGCACATCTCACCATAGCACAGTCTCTTTGGAAGATATTCATTTGACATGCGGAAATAACCTTCGTGACTAACCTTCCGAAATGAAACCGGAACATTAAAGTATGACCGAGCTGTGGTGAAAACCTGTGTACACAAAGTAAACAAGACCGGAAATACTGATGGTTTAAATTATTTCCGTGCATTTCTTTGATCGGCATTGATGTTTTTTTTGTGATTTTTTGTGATTTTTTTGGCATACGAATCAACGTATATAAATAGTTACAACGTAAACACGACAATAAAAAAAACGTAACGAATAAAGTCCTGTTTATTTTACGGTCTCAGGCTAGCTTACCGAAGTCGGACAACCTGATCTTTAAAACATGAATGTTTTCCAACATTGACTTTTGAAGGATCTTTGCGTCAGTGACATGATCCTGCCATTGCACACCAAGAAACTTTCTCGGGGACCCCATGTCAAGGACTGAACCATGAACTATATTGCTGAGAAGCCATTGCATCGGATACTAAGGTAAAGGTATGTACCATGGCAGCAACCTGCCGTCGCGATGGAGATAACTCTTCATGTATTAAGCCGCAGCAATTATAAGGTGGAGTGGCCAATTCCCTTCTTTGTTGTCTTTACCTCCCCTAACTTATGCGTCAGGTACTCATTTGCAGCTGAATCGAATGGAGGAATGATCGTGTCAAGCGAGAAATCACAATCCAATTTTTAATTTGTCCGGACGTGGTTTCGGATCGTGTACGCTTTCACCCTGAGATAGCAAGCAAACTCACTATCAACTAGGCTACAGCGCTTCCCGGGATACTGGGTAAACTATACTGTCATCGGATACTTCACTGCTCTCCAATTTCTGATCATTCCTTTAATTAAGGGACACTGTCCACTAGTTAAATATTAATAAAATAGAACGTGTTGTTTATTACTCAAATTGTCATGTACAAAATCAATTCTCACAGGAACAATGTATATTGTCTTATGCTAATTATTTAGGACTTGGTCGGAGATTTTTATTGCGCTTGTTTACCTGGCTACATGGGACGTTACTGTCTTGATGAGATTGATGAATGTGCCAGTCAGCCATGCCAGAATGGAGCTATTTGTCACGACAAAGCTGCGTCATACGAGTGTGAGTGTCCTACTGGTTATACTGGGCCGTTCTGTCAGGTACGTGGGTTTTAACGATAGTTGTGAGAAGTGGTGTACACAGCAATCACGTACACATGTGTAAGCACAGTATGGGTGCGTGTGTGTGTGTATTTCTAACACTCAAGTGAGTGTACTGTACACAAGTGTATATGAGTTCACTAAGTGCAAGTGTGTTGTATACTTGTCTATGTGTATATATGATATAGGCTTACGCGTTCTGTATGTATGTACACCACAGCCATACTAAGCCCTGTAATATGACAAATATCTGAGACTTATGCTAACTATCTGAGAACTTGATTTTGCCATTTATCTGAGCGTCTGTTTCTGTCAACTATATAAGCACTTTTCTCTGCCAACTATCTGAGAACTTTTCGTTGCGAACTGTCTGAAAACTTGCGTTGTCAATTATCTGAGCATCTGTTTCTGCCAACTATCTGAGCATCTGTTTCTGCCAACTATCTGAGCATCTGTTTCTGTCAACTATCTGAGCATCTGTTTACGCGAACTATCTGAGCATCTGTTTCCGCCAACTATCTCAGCATCTATTTCTGTCAACTATCTGAGCATCTGTTTCTGCCAACTATCTGAGCATCTGTTTCCGCCAACTATCTCAGCATCTGTTTCTGTCAACTATCTGAGAACCTGTCGCTGTCAACCATCTACAAACTTGTCTGTATCATAGTTTTATTTAGTTTTGAATAACAGTCTGCTATCTTATAACTTCTTACATTTGTTTATATCAGACGGATGCAGACCCATGCAGCCCAAACCCTTGTCAACATGAATCAGCTTGCTTTAATATACAGGAAGATTTTTACTGTCATTGCAATGATGGCTGGGAAGGAAAGGATTGTTCACAACCGAGACATCATTGTGATTTCAATTCTTGTGAAGGTATGACATAAACCAATCTTTGCGTTTCTAGACTTTCATATTAATGAATCTCACAGGATGATGATGATAATGATGTAATTCGTTTAGCTTTATGCGGGTAGCTATTGAAGGCTTATATTCTCTGACAAAAACACAAGTCCTCCTCAGTTGAGTAACCGAGGCAACACATGAGCTCATTTAAAGTGTGTTGTATCAAAGGCATGGTCTGTCCCCGAAAGGAAACAAACCTCAGCGAGACTTTTTTTAAAGAATGAAACTTCTACAGAACTCATCGAGGCTTTTTCTATAGAACTCAGCAAGGTTTTTTAAAGTTTAATGATAGGCCTATATATCTTAGATCTTTTTTATTTTTTTCAGCATTTATTCTCAAACTCCCACTGAATCTCTCTTGTAGCAGGACAAACTCCCACTGAATCTCTCTTGTAGCAGGACAAACTCCAACTGAATCTCTCTTGTAGCAGGACAAACTCCCACTGAATCTCTCTTGTAGCAGGACAAACTCCCACTGAATCTCTCTTGTAGCAGGACAAACTCCCACTGAATCTCTCTTGTTGCAGGACAAACTCCCACTGAATCTCTCTTGTAGCAGGACAAACTCCCACTGAATCTCTCTTGTAGCAGGACAAACTCCCACTGAATCTCTCTTGTAGCAGGACAAACTCCCACTGAATCTCTCTTGTAGCAGGACAAACTCCCACTGAATCTCTCTTGTAGCAGGACAATTATTCTACTAGATTTACAACAGGATGTAGTCCAGAAAATGAAAATACGCTGTATCGCCATTTTATTTGCGTCAATATCCCGACACATCCGCCTTCGGTGGCATATCTTACTAAGTTTGGTTTTCAATAACTAGCATATTGTGATCTTTCCTAAACTAATCAGTGGTCCCCAATTTTCTTTCTTGGTGATTCCTGGAAGTGGGAAACATATGAGTCACGTTGAGAACCAATGATTTAGATAATATTGTTCTTGTTCTCATGTACTTCAAAACACAACATCTACCATGTACCCGACGTTTTAACATCCTGTTTTTGTCGCCGAAGATGGATGTGTCGGACCAATGGCGCAAATAACATGGTGACACAACGCATTTCCATTCTCTGAATTACATCCTGCTAGAAATCTAATAGGGGCATTGTCCTGCTACTAGAGAGATCCAGCGAGAGTTTTAGATTGAACTCTGAAGAAAAAGCCTAATTTTTTACATACAAAAATAAATTATTGTACATTATTTTCAGTCATTGACAGTTGTACAGTGTCCATACCTTCCAGCATGTCAAATGGTGGCTTTCGTTTGATATCCTCGGGCATGTGTGGCAAGCAAGGGATGTGTTTGAATCAGCCAAATGGAGCATTCTCTTGTGCATGTGTGCCTGGCTACATGGGTATCTATTGCCATCAAAGTAAGGATTATTATTTCAATAAAATTTTTAATCATTTTATACAAATAAGGTTAATTAGTAGAAAAGTATGAGAAAAAACATTTGTTTCACATTTTTAGAAAAGAAATATCAATTTCAAAACCATTTAACTAGTGTTAAAAAATGAATGTTAATGTCAAATTTTGTCAAACAACTGTAAAACTTAACAAGTGATAGGCCTACTGACATTTTCCAAGTAATTAAATTACGAACTTTAATAATGAAATCTCGCCAAAGACGGGTGTGGCGGTCATTAGCGCAAATAAAACGGCGACACAACGCATTTCCATTCTCTGGACCAAATTCTGCTGGAAATTTAGTAGGACCATTGCCCTGCTACAAGAGAGATCTAACGGGAGTTTGAGAATGAACGCTGAAGAAAAAGAAGAATCATGAAATATTAGAAGAAATAAATATATGGCTTTATGTTTCCTATGTATTTTCCCAGATATTGATGACTGTTCCAGTTTCCCATGCCAGAATTCAGGAACATGTATCGATGGAGTCAATTCGTTCCAATGCATTTGTGCAGACAGCTGGGAGGGTCCTTTGTGCAATTTGAGTGAGTTCTACCATCTTTTTTCTCCTCTTTTAATCTTCGTTCATGTATTTTTCTACTATAATATTTTTTGTTTGTTTAAATTCCCGAAATTATGAGGAAAAGGTATCGTGCAGAAGAAGGTGGGGGCTTTATCTTTGTTTATGTTTTCATGTAGGCCCTATAGGCATGTAGACACAGAGAAATAAATATAGTTCAGGCAGGTTTTAGACAGAACGAAGGTACCACGGATCACATCTTCAACATGAGAAATATAAGAAAGAAATGCACAGAATTCAATGCAGACATATACACTTGTTTCATTGAGTACTCAAAGGTGTTTGACTGCGTAACACACCAGAAATTATAAAACATAATGGGAAACATGGTCTTCCCAAACATCTCATATCGATCATTAAAATGCGTTATCAGAAACAACAGGATTCTGCTCGTCTCGACAGAGAAACATCTGACTGCTTTGAGGTTTCAAAAAGGAGTCCGATAGGGATGGATTCTCTCGCCACACTTGTTCAACGTTTATGCAGAAAACATCTTGTGAAATGTATGAGAAGACCCGCGTTATGAACAATTTCAACCCCTTAATATCGGAGGACACAAAATTCCAGAAATTAGGTATGCAGATGACACCACACTCGCCCGTGTGTTGCCGGGGCCAGAAAAGGGGAGCAAAGAATAGCAACACTATTTACCTTCCACGCATGTCATAAAAGTCGACTAAGGAGGTTATGGGATGGAGTTGGCTGTCCCATCCCATATAGGGTCAGTGACCCAAAGCCATGCTGAAGCCGGATATGTCAGGCCAAAAGGCGCAAATATCACATCAATGCTGTAAACCATAACACAACGCATTCCATTTTCCGGACTACATCATGCTAAACTGCAGGAGTTTAAAAACGAACGCAGAAGAAGAAGAAGACACCACACTAATATCAAGGAGCCCCACAGGTTTAGAATAAATGATTATGTTAGTCAAACATCATAGCAAGGCAGAAAACATTTCCTCAGTGTAAAAGAGACAAAAATAATGCATGTAAGTAGATATAAAATTACAGCTAAAATTGTCATTAACAAAAAACAACTAGAAAATGTAAACAACTTTAATATATCTAGGGTTAACCATCAACACCACATGAGACTGCTCAGCAGAGATAAGAAAGAAATTCGCAAAGGCACTACTAAAAAACATCACAGATGAAAAATCTATGGCAAGGAGCAAAAATAAAAACAAAGTTACAACTACTAAGAAGCAACATCTTTCCAATGGCAACAAACGGTTGTAAGAGGTGGGCAATGCCATCGACAATGATAAAGAAACTATCTGCATTTGAGTAGAAAAGAAACTGCATTTTATTGGGAAAAAAACTATCTGTATTTGAGATGAAATGATATAGAAAGGTCCTAAGCATATCATGGGCAGAAAAAAAAAAGAACTAACGTAGATTTCCGCAAAAATCTGAACATAGAAAACTGGCTTAGTCACAGTCTCTCTATTAAATGACCCATGTTGTGTATAGAGTTTATATTTTCTTATTTTAGCAATCTGGAGACAATGTTAATGTATTTTTACTATACACATATTTGCTAATATAATAAAAATAACATAACTTCTAGAATCAAACAATCAAGTACTATGCTGAGTGGCGTAGGTGAGCACGTTTCTCCACAACTCTCTGTCTTGTGTTGTTAGTAAGTTCAGTTGGTGACTTCTTTTTGCACTACATTGACGGACTATCCAGAAATTTCTCTCTCTTCCGCTGTCTCTTCTCCCCTTAATCTTTCCGGTGGTTACTAAATGTTCAAGTTCAAAAAAAAAATTTTTTTCATCACATGCCCTAAAAATCTTGATTGGCTGCTTCTAATTTTTGCTATAATTTGTCGTTTGACAAATTATTATCATAAAATTATCATAAATATTATCCCAACATTTTTGAGAACTTCTACATTATAATTCTTGGCTGTCCATGGAATTTTCATCATTCTTCTTAAAAACCACATCTCAGTTGCATCCAGCTTATCTTGGGCACTTTTGTTTACTGTCCATGCTTCGCATTCATATAGAAGGATTGGCTCAAAATAATATCCAAGCACTCTAACTTGCATATGTATTATTATTACTCCATTGCATATAACTGTTCTTTTTTTTTAAATGTTGATTTGATCTGTGCTATCCTGTTTTTGAGCTTATTGGATCACCTGCCATCTGATGTTAAAATGGTGCAAGAAAATTAACTTTATCGTTTGATTTCTTCTTCTTCTTCTTCAGCGTTCGCTCTCATATAACCACAAAGAATATTTTTTGTGATTTCCGTCGGGGAGCGTGAGGTACGTTGTGCTGCAAGTTCCACAGTAGAACTGTGATTATTTGCACCCCGATTGGCCACTTGTGGTCAGGACGTCCGAGGTCTAGCACATCCGTTTTCGTCATTCCTTTATTTCGGGTTTGGTCCCTAGTCCGTGACAGCCTGTGTATCTGTCGCCAGGCACGCTGGTGTGTAGTGCCTCTTCGCCAAGACGCTTGTCGAGCGCGTCTATCTGGCACGAGGTGCTCCACCGTCTATAAACCCATCTCGTGCAATTGGACGAACTCTGCAGTGTCCATCGGGTACTGAACCTTTTCTCATCCGCGAGCTTGGTTCCGTATGAGGAAAAACTCGCCAGAAGAGTTGGGCCCTGGTTCGTTCGCCCTCCTACCCGAGGCGTCATTCACAGACATCGTGAACCCCTCGCACAAGTTTAAGTCTACACCACGCGTTTGAGAGCAAGGCGTTCTCGAGCTGAGCGACCATGTCCCAATAGCGCCTGAGCCCATCAGGTACTGAACCCTTTCTCTCTGCAAGTGTATTTCCGGTATTGGAAATCTTGACAGCAGAGTTGGGCCAGGACTGTCATCGTTGTCCCCTTCTTGCCTAAGCCCATCGGGTTCGGAACCCTTTCTCTTCGCGAGCATACTTCCGGTATAGGAAGGCTCGACATTAGAGTTGGATCGTTTGATTTAACTTTGCTCATTGATAGTAACACTGTATTTTGGCAGTGTGTATTTCTTTGAACCAACCATTACGTCTCATTCTATGTTGCGATCTTGATGATATGTTTGCCAACCGCAACCGGAATGCGGTCTGTGGCATCTTGAAACATGATACACTATTACTGATACAGCGGTAGTTTCTCACTTTCTGCTGTTTTGTTTATGGTTTACTACAATAGCATTTGACCCTACTAGAGTCTAGCCTACAAGGCAGTAGTGGTTTGATTTTTGAGTGTCCTTCTTTTAGATTAATTGCCCTCCGAAGCTCATTATTTTTCTTCTATCCGGCAAGCACAGCCAATAACACATCGGTTGCCATGCTTGAAAACCAGCGTGCTACACGCACAGCGTAGGTCATTGCACTTTTCACATCTACACATCACATATACACAATATTAACGTGCAACTGTTGATATAACATCACGATATCAGTTTTGTGATCGAAATATATCACATACCCAGTAGGTTTTAACAAAGCTACTTTCAGACGGCATTTTTTATGCGTTAATATTGCGAGTTATCGGGCAAAATAATTTTTGCTGCTGTCCACCTCCATGTTGAACCACGTAACTTGCATTATACACAGACTAAATCCGTGTTTTTACTAACTGCTTTGTGAAAAACTACTATTTAAAGTCACTTCATATGCTGTCTAGAAAACATGAGGACAACTGAGAGCCACTTCAAGTTGCGTCTTAAAGTAGGAAGCAAGAGGATAAATTAAAAATTCTTGAACCAGTCCGTTCTAATGGCACCGAATCAGCTGGCAACTATAGTAAACGGGGTTTTCCGTACTTGACTAACCGCATCTCCAAAAACAGATGCGATTTTGTCAAGACATAATCAAGTATGTTAGTCAAGTACGGAAAAACCCGTTTACTTTCGTTGCCAGGCCATTCGGTGCGATTATAAAGGACTGTTTCAATTTCTGTTAGTCTCAATAATTTTCAAGTTGTGTCCTTAATTTTAAGAGTTGACAAATTGTTTGACCATAATAGGAACTATTATTAACACATAGGGCCCACTAAATAGCAGTCAATATTCAGAACTTGTTATTGACTGATTAAATTTATCAAATAAAATACAGTTGGAGGTGTAAACTACACATTTTTAGTGTAAACTACACCTTCCAAAGCAGGACCTTATCTTTATGCTTTGCGGATTTCTGACAGAATACAACAAACACTCTCGACCCTGCTCAAGTAATGAACTTCCATTGCTCTAGCCCAAGCTTTCTCTTCCCTTGATATTTTTCGCCAGATAATCGGTTATAGTCATATCCCTTATATAATCGATTATAGACATATCCTTATATAATCGATTATAGACATATCTCTTAAATTTTATTGGTTCTTTGTTTCAGATAAAAATGAGTGTGAAATTAATCCTTGCAGGAATGGAGGCGAATGTATAGACTTGACCTCAGAGTTTCAGTGTAAATGTGTTGATGGATGGAAGGGAAAAACTTGTTCTATCAGTAAGTCTTCAAAAAATAATATTCTTATTTTACCCTTGATTAGAATAGACTGTTTTTTTTAAAGTTATAACACTTACCTTGTTGACCATACTCGACATATACAAATAAAGAATCAAGACCTTTCTTGAAATATATGAATCAAGAACTTACTTGAAATTTATGAATCAGGGTATTTCTTGAAATATATGAATCACGACCTTTCTCGAAATATATGAATCAAGACCTTTCTTAAAATACAAGAATCAAGACCTTTCTTGAAATATATGAATCACGACCTTTCTCGAAATATATGAATCAAGACCTTTCTTAAAATACATGAATCAAGACCTTTCTTGAAATATATGAATCACGACCTTTCTTGAAATACATGAATCAAGACCTTTCTTAAAATATATGAATCAAAAACTTACTCAAAATATACGAATAATGACTCAAGGCATTTCTTGAAATATATGAATCACGACCTTTCTTGAAATATATGAACCAAGACCTTATATGAACGTGATGATCAGGGGCGGCTAGCAAGAGGTAGGCAGACATTCAAGAAGGAAGGAAACTCATGAGAAAGACTGGATGCAGAGTGCACCACCAAGGCAAGAGAGAGTGTGTTAGAGGAATCATAACCATAAATTATAAATAACTTCCATGTGATGACACATGGTTCTCAGACGGTGACATTGACATTTGAAAGGAAAATATCATTAAAATATATAGGGATAACATTCGACAGAAGTCTCTCATTTACTGGCAGTATCATCATCTATTTTATTTAGCAAGTATACTGACAATGTACTTCAGAAAGCAAAGCGAGGAATCAGTGATATAAAGGTCATGGAGTCTACAGTCATAAACAATGGTCACTATTTATGCTGCTGCAAACACTAGGATTATCTGTGATTGACTATGGCCTCTGTATGCTCACAATATCACAGAAACAAGTGGATAGATTAGAAAGAATCCAAAATGAGAGTAGTGCTAGGGTGTACTGAAGATACCCCATCATGGTCATGAGATTCTTGCTAGATGTGCCCGGCATTAAAGTACGGCATCAAGTAGCGCAGGTAAGGGCGTGCCTTAATGTAGCCAAAAATGAGCAGTACCCCTTATACAAAAATCTAGATGAGACAAATTTACTATGAATCAACGGTGTAAAATCTTGTATGGCAGAAGCAGAGGACATGTTGCTCAGAGTGTGTGAATCTGAAGGAGTAGAGGAAGGCAGTGAATGGGTGACGGTGGAAGGAGAAGAGAAAGACAGTAAATTGGTGGAGATGGAAGGAGTAGATAAAGACAGTGAATGGGTGGAGGTGGAAAAAGAGAAAAAAGGCTCTGACGAATATAGTAATACAATTGAGGAAAGTGTGTTGGGAATTGATTGGTGACAAGACTGAGTTAATGGTACAAGAACTTGTTATGACAGACAAACAGCATGTGTGTGTCAAAGTTTTCATATAGGAATGTATTCCTTTCCCTCTCAACAGAAAACAGCCATTGTGAAGCTATGACTTGTTTAAATGGAGGAACATGTGTAGACCTCGGAGATACATTCTCCTGTAGATGTCTGGATGGCTGGAAAGAAACATTTTGTCAGACACGTAAGTACACAAGCACTTAAGAGTTCACTACATTATTTTCAGACTGTTGTTGACTTGAGAGAATATTTCATGAAATTTTAATATGGGAGATTCCAAATATTATTTGAATGACAAACATTGAGTATTAACATCCACTGATATGCTACAATGTTTTAATTTATTATGTGATGTTTCAGTGTTTCATAACAACTACTTCAATATTTCATAACAACTACTTCAATATTTCATAACAACTCCTTCAATATTTCATAACAACTCCTTCAATGTTTCATAACAATTCCTTCAATATTTCATAACAACTCCTTCAATGTTTCATAACAACTCCTTCAATGTTTCATAACAACTCCTTCAATATTTCATAACAACTCCTTCAATATTTCATAACAACTCCTTCAATGTTTCATAACAACTACTTCAATGTTTCATAACAACTCCTTCAATGTTTCATAACAACTCCTTCAATATTTCATAACAACTCCTTCAATGTTTCATAACAACTACTTCAATATTTCATAACAACTCCTTCAATGTTTCATAACAACTCCTTCAATGTTTCATAACAACTCCTTCAATGTTTCATAACAACTCCTTCAATGTTTCATAACAACTCCTTCAATGTTTCATAACAACTCCTTCAATGTTTCATAACAACTCCTTCAATATTTCATAACAACTCCTTCAATGTTTCATAACAACTACTTCAATATTTCATAACAACTCCTTCAATGTTTCATAACAACTCCTTCAATGTTTCATAACAACTCCTTCAATATTTCATAACAACTCCTTCAATGTTTCATAACAACTACTTCAATATTTCATAACAACTCCTTCAATATTTCATAACAACTCCTTCAATGTTTCATAACAACTCCTTCAATGTTTCATAACAACTCCTTCAATGTTTCATAACAACTCCTTCAATATTTCATAACAACTCCTTCAATGTTTTATAACAACTCCTTCAATATTTCATAACAACTCCTTCAATGTTTCATAACAACTACTTCAATATTTCATAACATCTCCTTCAATGTTTCATAACAATTCCTTCAGTGTTTCAACACAGCATAGTTAACATATTTCGACCATATAAAGATAAACAGCGGTTTAAAAAGATTAATCATGGAGGGAAAAGTTACAGGCAAAAGAACAAGAAGCAGACTAAGATTACAATAGACATATGATATTGAAGACCTTCTGAACATCACATTGGAAGGGGCTGGGGAGCTCGCACAGAACCGAGAGGCTTATAGTGAGATTGGAAGGGGCTGGGGAGCTCGCACAGAACCGAGAGGCTTATAGTGAGATTGGAAGTGAGGGCAACATTCTGTAAAAGAGACATAGATAGATAACTCTGTGATATCATGTTGTTATCGCAAAACAGTGTGATATGTCAAATTTGTATTAGTGTGATATGTCGATATCTTAAGATAACGTTACACCAAATTATAATAGTGTAAAGAATTCAGGGCGCCACTACCAATTCCTGCTTCAGTTAGTCAAATTTGTTTTAGCAGAAAAATTACAGAAACGAAAAAGACATACTTTGTTTACACAAATTGAGAAATACAGGACTGGAGGTATGTCAATGTTTCAATAATTATTTTTTAATCTTCGGAACTGGGGACTTTTAACAGTCATATTCAAAATTTGATTAAGATTAAACTTCAAACAATGTTTTTGTTTGTCTGAACTGGGGATTTTTCATAATGTTGAGTGGTAACTATGGGTATGTTAATGTTTCAATCATGTGGTCTGCCTATATCAATATATATATTGTCAATATATCAACAAACAGCGTGAAATGCGAATGTTTGATTATGGAAGTTTATAAGTACAAATGAATGCCAGTTGTTGTTTGATAGATCCCTGTCTAATACTTCTTCTTATCATTCTCACACTCCTCCTGATTAGCAGGATGTAGTCCAAAGAACTAAATGCATTGTGTCATGGTTTACATCAATGCTGTGATATCTACACCTTTCAATCTGACACTTTCGACTTTACCATGACTTAAGGTCATGTTGACCCTATATGGGATTGGATATCCAACTCCATTCCATAACCTCCTTAGTCGCGTCTTACGACATGCATGGAAGGTAAACAGTGTTGCTATTCTTTACTTCCCTCTCAGGCCTTGGTAACACACGGGCATGTCTGATACTAACTGTTTGATGGAAAAAATTCATAAAATCTGTGTGATATTTATTTTGTGATTATTATTTGATTATTTATAAAATCATTTATAACAGGTCTATGGTCTACACATTTATTTCTGGTTTTCTCCAGCGACTCAAAGACCATGTGATTCATCACCCTGTAAGAACAAAGGAACATGCGTGAACAGTGGGGATAGTTACACTTGTATTTGTGGAGATGGCTTTGAAGGGGCAACGTGCAACATAAATATTAATAATTGCAATCCTTTTCCCTGGTATGTTTTGCGCACCTGTATTGTTTCTTTGAATCATGTTTTATGCACCTGTGTTATTTCTATTAATCATGTTTTGTGCACCTGTGTAGTTTCTTTGAATCATGTTTTCTGCACATGTATTATTTCTTTGAATCATGTTTTGTTATACATGTAGTATTTCTTTGAATCATGTTTTGTGCACATGTGGTATTTCTTTGAATCATGTTTTGTGCACATGTAGTATTTCTTTGAATCATGTTTTGTGCACCTTTGTTATATCTTTGAATCATGTTTTGTGCACCTTTGTTATATCTTTGAATTATATTTTGTGCACCTGTGTTATATCTTTGCATCATGTTTTGTGCACTTTTGTTGTTTATTTGAATATGTTTTTATGAAAATGTTTAAATATAAATTTAGAATTGAATACATCATATTGCAGGAATTTTATATCTTTGATCAAATGAAGATTGAGAATTGGTCCACAGCTACAAATATTCGCTTAAATCTGTACGGGAATATAGGCCTAGACTTTTTTTCCACCAAAACAGTGTACTGTATGCATTAGCACCATCAAAATGACCCTTTCCTGTAGTTGACCATATTTACAAGGACCTTGCACACAAGTAAATTACTGGTACTTTAAGCCTCATTCCATGTGTTGCGAATCTCTGTATAATGACAACTTTTCTGCAGATTTTGGGGTGGTCACTGTATAGAAGTTCTACTCAACTAATAAAATAGAACTATTGGTGTAGAAATGTATGTGCTTTCCCGTTAACATAAGAACTACATAAATGTCACTCTTTAAAGGGTGATAAATAAAACAGCAGGTCACTGTTAAGTTGTGACATATTGTCAGCACATGAACTACCACATTCCTGACTGGTGCCTGTGTTGATGAGTGCTCATGTCAGATCAGTGGTGTTAGTTTCCAATTAGAAGTTGTTTTCATTTGAACGCTTAACAGCCCCTCTAAGGGCTCATGCCATGTCGTATGCGTATTAACATGGAAAGATAATTATCTTTAAGTTATGCGGTGTGGTCAAGTTCGGAAAACGAATTGACTCAAGTTATGAGGTAAATAGGTGCCAGGTGAATGGTCCTGGTTCAAATCCTATCTACTCCTGATTTTTTTATATTATATTGATTTATATTATTCATTTACCCTTCATAATCAAGACATCAAGAGAAGGATTCGAACCCGTGACCTCTTCAGGATAAAGTGAATTGCTTAACCACTGCACCAGGGAGATCCTCGAAATAATACAGTGTAAACCTTTTATAGCGCATATGTTTATATTTGAGTTATTACATACATTTTTAGTTATTAATTTTAGTTATTACATACATAGGTCTGTGTTGTCGGTCCGGGACTATCTGTTATAGGCTATAGGGATACCATTGTACTATCTGGTATAGGCTATAGGGGTGCCATTGTACTATGTGCTATAGGAATTGTACATTGTACTAGGCTATCAATAAACAAAGTGACCTGCGGAATGATGTAGGCGATCATGATTCTCACAGCTCTCTGTCTCTTGTGTTGTTAATAAGTTCATTTGGTGACTTTTTTTGTGCCAAAGTGGAAATCCATCCAGAAATGTCTCTTTGTCTTCCTCTGCCTTCTCTTGCCATGATCTTTCCGGTGGTTACTAAATGTTCAAGTTTTACTTTTCTCATCACATGCCCTAAAAACCTTGATTGTCTACTTCTAATTTTTGCTATAATTTGGTATTTTACTCCAGCATCTCTGAGATCTTCTACATTACTTATCTTGACTAGGCATGATAATACCGAAATAATGGCAATAGCAAAGAAAGAAAGATCACCATCTCCATCGATGATAAACACCTTAAACAAGTAAATGAGTTCACTTACTTAGGAAGCATTATATCGAGTGAAGGGAAAACCAGTAAAGAGATACAAAATAGATGCAACAAAACATACCAGATCCTAGGACAGATGACACGCATTTTCAAGAACAAAAATGTAAACATAGACACTAAAGTTGCATTATACAAGACTATTATTATTCCATCACTATGCTACCAGTGCCAAACCTGGACAATGACAGCACAAGACAAAAGAAAAATAGTGACAACAGAAATGACATGTCTACGAAGAATACTCGGAGTGTCATTAAGAGATAGAATTAGAAACGATAACATCAGACAGATAACCAAAACAATACCAGTATTGGAACACATCAAAAGACAGCAGATCAAGTGGTTTTCACACGCTTCCAGACTACCGACATATAGCATGCCACAGATGGCCATGACACATAGACATAACGGTTATAAAGCCAGAGGCAGACCATGTAAAAGATGGATCACAGAAATCAAAGAAGCCACAGGAACAGGCTTACAAACAGCGCACAAGAAGGCCATCTCCAGAGAACTCTTCCACCCCTGACGCTGCAAGGCAAACAAGGGACACAGCGTATAGATAGATAAATAGGTAGATAGACTAGGCATGAAATTTTCATAATTCTTCTTAAAAACCACATCTCAGTTGCCTCCATCTTATCTTGGGCACTTTTGTTTACTGTCCATGCTTCAAGAAATAAACATAAAGAAGTGGCTCAATATAACATCCTAGCACTCTAACTCGTGTATACATTGATATCATTCCATTGCATAGAATGTTTCTCATTTTTTGAAATATTGATTTAGCCTGTGCTATCCTGTTCTTGATCTCATTGGAGCACCTACCATCTGATGTTAAAATGGTGATAAGATACTTGACTTTATCTACTTGATTTAATCTCGTATCATTGATAGTACTACTGCATTTTGGTGGTATGTATTTCTTTTAAACAACCATTACTTTTGTTTTCTTCCTGATTAGTCTGAGACCTTTGTTTTCACTTTCTTGTACTACCATGTTTAACAGGGCTTGAAGTTCGCTCCCGTCAATCAGAACTGATCATCAGCATATCTTAGATTATTCCTATTGTAACCTCCAACTGCTATTCCTGGCATGCTTTCTAAGTCTCGCATAATATCCTCTGTACACAGGGAGAAAATATCTGGTGACATTACACATCCTTGTCTGATGCTCATCTCTATCTTGTGGAATTCTCTCACATTACTGTCAGCCATCATCGGAGCTGTTTATTTCCAATACATATTTCTTACTATCTTTCCCATCAACATTGACATTTTCTAACGTTTCTATCATTTCTGAATACTCCACCTTGTTAAAATGCTTTAATATAATCTATGAAGCACAAGTACAGGTCAGTTTGTACTTCTATTGCCCTCTCCATCAATGTTCATAATATATATCACGCATTTCTTGTGCCTTTTCCTTCCACAAATACACATTACTCTTACTGCTATTTCTGGTTTTGAGTTTCACCTTACTCATTTCATAATTATGCAAAGTAGGATCTTGGTCATCTGGCTCATACGACTGATTGTTCGGTGGTCTTCACATTCTACTGTGTCAGGCTTCATTTGTAAGGCTATGAATATTGATTGCAATAAATCATTTGGAATATCATCACTGTTATAGAAGTTATTTAACATTTTGGTGACTATTTTTATTCTGTACTCCCCCAGCACTTCTAATTCTTCCTTTGTAATATTGTCTTATCCAGGATATTTATTGTATTTCAAGTGATGTATAGCTTCTTCCATCTCTGCTGTTAATATATGGGGGCCATCATTATTGCACTGTATATCTGTTTCATTTCTAACTTTGTAAAGTTCCTTAATGTATTCTTCTCATCTGTTCATGTAAAGATATAGGGATAGCATTGTACTATTTTCCTATTATAATCTCCAGTTACAATGGGGGAACATGCATAGATGGTGACAACTGGTATACCTGTGACTGTGCACAAGGGTTTTCAGGACCAGACTGCAGAATCAGTGAGTAAAATACATGTGGATAATTTGTAAGCAATAAATATGTCAGAAGATCAAACGAGCAGCACGAAATACTGCAATAAATGATCTGTATTAACATATGGTTGTGAAAACTGGAAAATAACAAAGACAATGGAGAAAAAATTAAATTCATTTGAAAATAATTATCTAAAAAAACTCAAATATTGGTTGTGAAGATTTCAAATCAAACCATCAAAGAGATGACACTAAACATGTTTCTACAACCAGAAGAAGAAAACAATGGTATTAATAATAAGACCCATAAACTGTCATTCTTAAGGGTGTCACACTGGAGACATCCGCATAAAAACGTCCTCATACATCTCTACCCTCAGTCATTCATATAAAAAAAGACTTGTATTAGACTTGTATTAGACATGTACCAAGAATGAAGGAAAATAAGATTCTCATTACAAGCGTTCAAATGAGTACCAGGTAGTAAAAGAAAAAGAGGAAGACCAAGAGAAACTCTTAACAGAGCAACCATCAAAGAGAGTATGACTATGGGTCTCAACAAAATGAAAGAATTATACAGTAGCATCACATTGCTCAAACTGGAAAGCATCAGTTTCTGCCCTATGCACCATATTCAGCGCTGAAGGAACATAGATGAAATAAACAACATTGTGACTGATTCAGGTCCAATATGTTCTTCCCAAGGGGGAGGGGGAAGGGGATTTCCTTTAACAAAATGCATGTTTGTGTTCCATACTTCCTTTTATTGAAAAATCGCTAAGTGTGGGAGGAGAGAGTTTTTACTTTCATTTCACCTAGTGACCAATGTCCTAGAACTAAAATTCATGTTCCGATTTGCCATCTACAGGGCTGGTTTGATTATAAACTGGATATTTTTTTAATCTACTGGTCTTGACTGATTATAAGCTGAAAGGATTAGCAGGATGGATTAGCTGGATGGAATTTGTCTTCTGAACTTATAGATATTATTCATAATTGAATATAATAATATTGTTTCAAACACCATGTATGCATTCAGTTCCATTGCCAGTGCAACAAACAATTTGCTTCTCTGCATGTTGAAATTATGTCCTACTTGTGGCCATGATGGTTTCATGAAACTAGACCACTAACCTCTCTACTACGAATATCATGGACAGAGAAAAATAACATTGAAATTTTGAAATTTCTGAAACTAAATGAAGGCTGACTTCTAAATATCATCATAAGACGGAAACTAAAGTATTTTGGATACTTAAAGCAACATTGTGGTATCAAAAGGCTGATTCTAGAGGACAGAGTGTCTGGTGAGAAAAGAAGAAGACAATGGGCCAGCAACATTTGAAGAATGTATGTACATGTCTCTTGCCGATGCAGGCCTGCTTGCCCAGGACAGAGAGGTGTTCAGAGAATCCAAGACGAAGACAATGTTCTGGAAAGAATGTGTCGCTTGATATATATGTACGCTGAAGGCATATAATTATATATAAATCATGTCTATCTGTTTTTAACTAGATAACTATATTTATTCAGTTCAAACTATTTGGTCAACTGTATAACTATATTTGTGTGTCAGTCTATTTATTTTGTGAAGTGTAAAACTCCTAACATTTTGTTTCCTTTGATACCTAATCAGATATCAATGAGTGTGCATCAAATCCATGTACTTACGGTAGCACATGTATTGATGGGATTGCATCTTTTCGCTGTATCTGTCCCCCAGGAAGAAGTGGTGCTCTTTGCGAAGCAGGTGAGATGACAAGATGTTGATGTTTATGTCATAACTCTATAATCTCTATGTGAACTGTGATGATAGTTTGCAGAAGTAAGCGTAAAGATGTTTTTATTAGTTAGTTAGTCATCAGGTCATCATAATGGCAATCAGGAGACGACACCCATAGGTTTTCTAATCTCATATTCATTATGTCCTTCAGCATGTAGTAAATGATAGTTCTAGTTGCTTGTTAGTTGATAACTCTTTTGTTAATTCCTATATGCCACTCATTTCATGCCTCACTCCCAGATCCTGCATTCTAGCATATACATTGAAGAAGAAATACATACCACATTATCCAACGTGTTTATATTCTTGATTGTATTCACAATATCAGCATGGTCTACTGATCTACCAATAGTTACTGTGGCCATGCTAGCAAGTCTGTTTACTCTTTCATTTCTCCTAACACATTCTGTATCTTGATGACCACATCACATTTAGCTCTGCCATGTGAATGTCAATAATGCCATTCTTGCTCGTCATTGCTGTTGTATATGTAGTCTTGATAAAGGTCTTATGGTTGAAATGTCGGCTTGTGTGTGTTATTAAATGTGTTTCCAGCGATTAGAATTACTTATTACCCGGTTCTAAGCTATACATGATATAACTGTTATTTTCAGTGATTGGGCAGCTGCCATCTCCCAAGTCTTGTTTGCATGGCCGTCGTGTTTTCTCTGATGGTACAACCTGGGAGCATGACTGTAACGCATGTCAATGTGAGAATGGACAAGTCAAGTGTACCAAGGTTACCTATTTTCTTCATGTCATTTTCTTCACTTAATTGTTTTTTACTTTGGTATAATAATAAAATAATAATAAAACCCATAATCCGTCAGGGTCGTAGGGGTATCACATTGAGATATTTGACTCAGAATGATCTCCATGCATCTCATTCCTCTACCATCCTGATGAATGTGGAAACTCCACACCATGTCTAGTCCTTCATATTATCCAGCCATGTCTTCTTCCACCTCCAACCGTACCTTGAAGAGCATCTTTTGTCATTGAGGAATGTCTCATTACGTGCCTGTACCAACTTAGTTTATGAAGTTTTATGATTATTAGCAGTGGTTCTTGTTGACTTTGGTATAGGAAAATTGTGAAACTAAAAAAAATTTATTCAAACTTGCTTTTTTTCAAAATTCCAAAAAATCATATAAATAACTCATCATGATGATGGGCGAAGATGAGCATGGCTTAAAAAACAAAAAAACGCGTTGAAAAAAAATAAATAGATAAATAACTCATATAAATCATATATGTATTACTTCTACTACAGCATTGGTACACAAATTTCTATGTCAGTGACAAATTTAATAATAAATTAGTAAAATCTAGGAATTAATAACATAACTGAAATGTAGGATGTATGTTTGCAGTAGAAGTAGCAAGTTACAATAAACTATAACTTTCCCTTTCAACGGACTCATTTCACTGCTGATAAATTACTACAATTCACTTTCACAATGGACTCATTTCACTGCTGATTAATTACTACGATTCACTATCAAGCATGAGAAATTTGATAATGAATGATGATGATGATGACATAGTCCTTTAGCTGTGTGCAGGTAGCTCTTGACAGCCCATATCCATTCTGACAACAGCACAGGTCCTCGTCAGCTGTGATGTGAATGTGTATAGTGTCTTGTGGATGGTTGGAAGTGGTGGAAGTAGGTTTTGTCAGATGTTAGTCAGGACACTGGAACAGCAGGTGTTCAGCTGTTTCTTCGCGCTGGTTGCAGTGTCTTCACTTTAATTTATTTTGTGGATTTATTCTGTTCAGATAGTTATTAGTGCTGTTCACAGTTTGATTATATCAGACTAGTTTTTCTCTCCTCATTTGTTTTAGTGGATCCATTGGGCTGGGCTTCACTTGGTGTTTTAGCAGTGAGAGTCCTAACTTTCAAGTAGCCCACTGATGTAGCCATACTTCTCTGTAGTTTTTTTGCACTGTCCATATGCAGGTTAGTAGTGTGCTGCTTGGGGAATACATTGCGACAACAGTTCCTGTCTTTGATAGTTTCTTAGTCGTTTTTTTTCCAGGCACTCAACTTGGTTAGTCATCCATTAGAGAGTGACTTTGACACCATAGGAGATAGAAAGCTCATCAATGCTGATCAGTTTGTTTATTGATGTTGCAAACTATGGGTAACTTTTTTTTCTCTGGGGCTTGGGGTGCCGATTTTGAGTCTCAGAAAATAATCATGTCCTTAGGCGAAAAGGGGGGGGGGGTTAATCATTTGGGTAATTCCACTTTCAAAGTGTAAGGAATAACAGAAATTAATGATGAGTAATAAAGGGTTTGAGTTAAGAGGGTCATTAGTAAGTTATAAGTAATTTGTAAAGAACTACACATGCTCAGGTAACTGATTTCACTGATAATTATAATGATTCATTATGTGTGTGTATCACATATTTTATCAATCAACAATCTCATGATTTCTATGGAATGTTCCGTATTCCATGACATGATTCCAATTTACCTGAATATATATGTATGCACCCTCTGTGGTTGGGAGGGAGCCAGAGATGTACTGTGCAGCACTGGGGAGGAGGAAACTGACAGCACTGTTTTTTTCCTATGGCTGAAACCCATCATAAGGGCACAGTGACTCAGGACGTGACAATCCTTTTTGACTTGAACATTTGGTTGCATGCCTGGAGCAATAGAGAAGTTCGGCCTAACCAGTAGTCAATTGGTGGCGGGGAATGAGCACAGTGAACCCTATCTTGGCTACAGTGGCTAGGAGCAATGTATAGGTTGAAACCTACCTTCATTGGAGGTGTGATAGTTTGTCTCTGTCCTGGGGTGGGGCGAAAATCCACAAACTTCCCAGCAATATAATGCATTTAATAGCATTAGGTCAAAGGGCATGAGCCCATGGACCGCTGGAACAGCAACCAACCAACCATGACATGATTTCCAGTTTAACCAGAATTATTTAGACCACAAACTTCTTGGAAGTCCCACAGAACTTCATTTGTATTGGTACAGTTTAATTTTTATCCCCCTCCCCTCTGGGTTATTAGTTTTTCTTCAAGTGTTGCACAACAATGATGACTGGGGTATTTTTGGTAGGAAATAAATTATCTTGAGAAACCTCCCTATTGCATCAAACAATACAAGAGCTTCAATGCTCATAATTCTTGGGGACTGAAACAGACATTCGACTGCTGTGTAAGAAACTCAAAAACGAGGCCACGAAGATGTGGTTTTATGTAAAAATAATGCATGCTTAAAGGATAGCAGATGAAACTGCAGTACAACTATTGTTCAACAGCAAAAATTGAAAAACTTGGAAACAAAGTTTTATTAATCATTAAAAGCACACATTTTTATGTTTTGGCCCAAAGACCTTTATCAATCACAGAACACAAGTCACATAATCAAAAGATCAATTTCGGTTGTTTTTTTGTGTGGTGTTTTTCACGATCCATTATCATTTTGATGTGTCGAGTGGACAACTATGAATAATAATGAGAATGTGTTAGAAGAAGCACATAAGTAGATGGTTTAATAGTACACAAATTAAGCATTGATCTATGATCATCATAAACATAAACAAGACAGATATTGCTTCTCTGTGACAGATGTGGTGTGGCCCGAAGAACTGCCTCAGTCATCCAAACAACACCACACCAGTGTTCTCATGCAGATCTGATCAGACTTGTGTAGTACAGACACACGTGACGTGTATTACACCCCCATGCTTACCCTTTGGTGAGTGTCATAATCTTGAGGACATGAAAGCTGTATCAAATCCCGGATCAGAATGGCGATGTATTCCTAACCAAGCTCACATCGACAGCAACTGTGCCAAGATCATACTCATCTTTGATAAATCAAAAATGCCTGTGGTAAGTTCTTCTTCTGCAACTATTCTCCTCCAACTTATTTAGTGAAATGTCGGCCACAGACAGATGCATCAAGCCACTGGTGCAAATAAAACAGCAACACAACGCATTTCCTTTCTCTGAACTACATCCTGCTGGAAATCTGGTCGAACCATTGTCCTGCTACATGAGATATCCAGCGGGAGTTTGAGAATTAGCATTGAAGAAGAAATATAGTGAAACCAATGAATGGTGCATATTTATGACAAAAGTCTCTACTCTCTAGTTAAAATCCCCAATTAGTTTATTCATTACTGTTTATAATTATATATATATATATATATATATCCATGAAATCCATAATCTGTCAGGGTTATAGGGGTACCACATAGAATACTTTGATACACAGAGACCTCCAGCGATATCTTCAGCAATGTGGATAAATGAGGAAAGTTTTGACTTGTTCAATCTTTGATGTTGTCTAGCCATGATTGTTTTGCATTTCCCCCTTCAACCCCCATCCTTCTCTGCTTCTTCCACCTTCAACTATTTGCTGAAAGATTGTTTTTGGCAAGGAATCATGTTGGCATACATGTTCAAACTTGGCAACTTTTCGTTATTTCACTATTGAAAGTTGTAATTCTTGTAGACCTGTAAATCTCGATTTTATTTTTATGTGCACAATTGTCTTATGTTCTCTATAGGAAATATACAAAATTTATTTGCAATATTTATTCAAAGGTGTAGGCCCTATATTACTCTTTCCATTACTACCCAACACGGTGTAGATCAGAATTTTGAACAATATGTGTTCTTTGACATTTGTTAGATGCTTTTTTCTTTTGCAATTAGGGGATTTTGTCGATACCTAGGAGTACATGCTCAAGCTAGCATATCCAATACCTGAGTCATGGCTCCTATCATGAATAGGGTCAATTGGGCTTCTGTGTGTTCTTAACATGAACAACACTTCAGCCGACCAGTCTCGTGCTGGACAATTGTAATTTCGTTGCCACTCTATTGTTTCCCATACACAACGCTGCCCTCTGGCGTGTGTTATCTTCTCTGGAAGCATTCAATGTGTACTCTAGACAATGTTGTACCGCAGTGACATCTACCTATATCGAGCATCGACATTGGTCACCAATCCAATGCATCTGTATTTTGGCTGTCCAAGCCAGTATGTCTTGTGTGTCAACAGTGCAGCCGGCAGCATTTATGCAGAAGTGTTGGAGATATTGATTGTCTTTGTGCAGTCAATTCTCATTCAATCTACTGCATCCACAGACATGTTCCCGAAAAGTGTTGGCCAGGAACACAGCTTGAGCCAATTTTATTTCGGTTTCCAAGGTGCACCGCAAGGAGGTATCTTGATTTTTTTGCTAACTGTGGAATTGACAGATGGACAATGTGAAACCCTTTGCACCCCCATAACATGTATAAGTATTAAACTATTGTTGATATAGTTTCTTGTGAGACTGTTCAATTTCTTTTTATCTGCCAAGTCTGACTGTAATAAGACAAACAGTTTTAAAGAGAATGCTTTTTTAAAATCATCATAGCAACAATTCGGTGGAACTATTTCCATCCATTATCTTAGTGATAAGGTTGTGACATAAGGTAATCACTTAGTGGTGAAAGTGTTGAGACAATCTATTGTTCCCCTTTGCAGTCATATGTACAACTATGCAGCCATATGTACAACTTTGTAGTCATATGTACAACTTTGTAGTCATATGTACAACTATGCAGCCATATGTACAACTATGCAGTCATATGTACAACTTTGTAGTAATGTGTACAACTATGCAGTCATATGTACAACTTTGTAGTAATGTGTACAACTATGCAGTCATATGTACAACTTTGCAGCCATGTGTACAACTATGCAGTCATGTGTACAACTATGCAGCCATGTGTACAACTATGCAGTCATGTGTACAACTATGCAGTCATATGTACAACTATGCAGTCATATGTACAACTTTGCAGTCATATGTACAACTATGCAGTCATATGTACAACTTTGCAGTCATATGTACAACTTTGCAGTCATATGTACAACTTTGCAGTCATATGTACAACTTTGCAGTCATATGTACAACTTTGCAGTCATATGTACAACTTTGCAGTCATGTGTACAACTATGCAGCCATGTGTACAACTATGCAGTCATATGTACAACTATGCAGTCATAGTGATTTTAATATAAATATTTTGGTTATGTTTTCAGGGCATTTCAGTAGAAAGTATATGCAACAGCTTAAGACAACTTCCCCAGTTAAAAGGAGTAGCTAATGAAGAAACTTTGTACCTGATGTGTGCTATCAAACCTCATGATCAAGACACACTGGAAATTACCTTGGTATGGTGGATTTTCAGAAATATCAAGTTTTCTTAAAAAAGAAACTCCTAGTCGACAGGGATTTTTCATTTAGCTTGCTAATAGGTACAAGAAATCAAACGAGCCGCTTCAAGTTGCTCCAAACAAAGAGCTTTTATATTATATCTGTAGTCCATGAAATCCGCAACCGTCAGTGTAGAGGTACTGCATTGGATGCATCACCACAAAAGAGTCGTCCAATGATTTATATCTTAGTGGTGTGGATGAGAGTAAAAAATAATGATTGGTTCATTCTTTGATGTTGCATGCATATGATTTACTGTGTCTTTCTCTGATCCCTTCAATATTTGAGTGTTCCATGGAAGATCGTTTATTATACATGTGTTTGTAGAAGTACTTAAACACATTTTTATTATAGATGTTTATAGAAGTACTTAAATAAAAATAACTCAAATATCGGAGGATGTCAGACAAAATGGAAGTGCCGCAGTAACCAGACAAATAGAGGTAAATATTAAATAAGGTAGAAAGGTTACTGAAGAAAACTGTCAATATAAAATAATAGAAAATAACAATTAAACAAAGAACAAATACAATTGTCGACGTTTCTGTCCTATTGAGACCTTTATCAAAAAAGGTTTATTGATAAAGGTTCCAATAGGACAGACACATTAACAATTGTATTGGTTATTTATTTTATTGTTATTTTCTATTATTTTATTATTTTATATTGACAGTTTTCTTCAGTAACCTTTCTACCTTATTTAGTATTTACCTCTAGAAGTACTTAAACACATTTTTTATTATAGATGTGTTTGTAGAAGTACTTAAACACATCTTTTTATTATAGATGTGTTTGTAGAAGTACTTAAACACATTTTTTAATTATAGATGTGTTTGTAAAAGTACTTGAATACATTTTTATTCTGATAGTCAAAACTATACAAGTCTCCAAAGTTAGGACACCCTGCACTTTTGCCTAAGTCTCCATCATAATAAGAAAGGTTTGGGTTACTCTTTTCAGCAATGCCTAAGTATCATATGGATTTACTGTCCATGTCATGCAGGAGTCAGAGGCAATGATAGAGCTGATGCATTGGTGGAACCACATTATATGGAACAAAACAACAACTCACAAACACATGCATATATCACACAATGGCATTGGGTCAAAGGGCATGAGCCCATGGACAGCTGGATCAGCAACCAACCAACCATGCATTGGTGGGCAATGTATAGTGCATGAGTCAGTAATAAGAAGAGACAGAACTACATTAATTAATGGATGCTTCACAAAGTGATGAATAGGAGGCGGAAAAAATGTGCATGCTCAGAGAATGATAGAAATGGGAATGACCAAGGGAAAAAGAAGAAGTGCTTTCTCTGTGGAAATATTCAAAGAATGCACGACTAACAAATAACTGTTACACTACGCTTATATACCCTCAGATGTAGCTGATGGATTGTTGAGATGATTATTAATAGGAATGTCCCAGTGTCATGATAATGATGCCTGATAAAGTCATCTTGTTGAAAGTGTGCATATCATATCACTCAGATATTAGCTGTGACAACAATGTAAAATGTATTCGATTTGGGTCTACATTTTTCCTTGGTTAGACTAGAGAAGTATTTATACAGATATAGACATGTTTCAAGTGAACGAAAGAAGTATTTATACAGATGTAGACATGTTTCAAGTGAACGAAAGAAGTATTTATACAGATATAGACATGTTTCAAGTGAACTATAGAAGAAGTATTTATACAGATATAGACATGTTTCAAGTGAACGAAAGAAGAAGTATTTATACAGATATAGACATGTTTCAAGTGAACGAAAGAAGAAGTATTTATACAGATATAGACATGTTTCAAGTGAACTAAAGAAGAAGTATTTATACAGATATAGACATGTTTCAAGTGAACGAAAGAAGGAAAAGAAGTATTTATAATGATCTTTGAATCTTTTTTTTTTATTGTTTATTAACTAAGTATGATGACACACATTGTCAAGATTTTAGTGATGCTTATTGTCATAGAGAACATCTTGCAAACTTTTGCCATTTTGTCAATTTGGGATTGCAAGGTGGACTCACTGTGTGTCACTAGTGCTGCATCGTCGGTGAAGAGAAGTTCTCTGATGAGTATTTCTGATGTTTTCGTCTGTGCTCTAAGACCTGCTAAGTTGAAGAGTGATTCATCGTAACTGGTGCGGATGAAAACATCACCTGCTGCATCTGCAAGAGCATGTTTCAGATGCGATTCGAAGAAGATTCTGAAGAGGGTGGGGGCTAACAGAGATCATAACTACTGATCTCAATAACATACAAGAATAATTAAGCTGAGCTGCGTCACATTGCACAAACTTAAGAATACTGATTTCTGTCCTATGCACCCTATTCAGTTCTGAAAGACCATAGACAGATAACAACATGTGTCATGTGACGTATTCCTTCCAGAACGTTGTCTTCCCAATGAACTCTCTGAACCTCTCTCTGTCTTGGGCGATGTGGCTTGCATTTTCTAGCGATGTATTCATGTTATCTTTAATGTCGTCAGTCCATCGTCTTCTTGGTCTGCCCCTTCTCCTCTTCCCTGGTACTCTTCCCTCCATTATTTGTCTTTCTAAACAGTTATGTCTCTTTATATGACCAAACAGGCGTAGTTTTCTTTTTGTTATTGTGTTTAGTAACCAACACTCTGGAATATTCAGTGTGTTTATAATATCTGAGTTTCTGATTTTATCCTTCCATGATATTCTAAGTATCTTTCTGTAGCAACATGTATCAATCTTATTTTAGTCTGTTGTCTTTTTGACTTATTATCTCTGTCTTGGATTTCTAGTCTTGTCATATTTAAATGTAACTATAAAAATGGAAAATGGAAAGTTTATCCTGCACAGAGGGGTCAGTATAAGTGTCAACTATAGCTACTTACTGGAGACTATCACACACAAGAGGTGAGTCTAAATGTCTAGTGGTGAGTCTAAATGTCAACTATGACTGCTTACAGAAAATAGAGTTAGTAAACAATAAACTATAGGTTATAATTATATAACATATTTCTTTCAGTCTGCAAAACTGGACAGAGGCAGCGTCAAATCAAAGAACATGATAATCCAAGCACTGGACAAGATGGCTGTGGTTTTATCGCACAAACAAGCCAACATTAGTGCTCTTGCAGCTGTCATTGAAATTAGGTTAGAAGCAGCTGTTAATGATGAAGATAATGCAGGTATGAAGAACCTATCATGAATATCTTAAGCTATTAGACTTCTGTCTTCTTCACTGTTTGTTCTCAAACTCCTGCACATTAGCAGAATGTAGTCAGGAGAATTGAATGTGTTGTGGCACGGTTTACAAATTTCATACGATATCTGCGGTATTTTTGACCTGACACATCTAACTTCAGGTTTTGAGAGTGCTATTGGCTGTTTCATCCAGGGTGAGACTACTGTTGTTAAACAGTATTAAACAGATGCAGTTAGTCAAGTATGGAAAAAAACCGTTTACTCCAATTGCCATGCAATTCGGTGCCGTTAGAATAGACTAGTTCAATTCCCATTGGTCTCAGGAATTGTTGTTAAACAGAGCATTAACATAAACACAAAGTATTAAGTTTTGCAGTTCACAGACAGATATGAACAAATATAGTTAACTAAATTAAACAGGCTAAATCAACTTTTCAACAATAACGTCTTTATTAAGAAAATTACAGGACAAACAACAAAACAAACAATGAAAAATAATCATTTTACACATGGACTAGACTGTAGACATGTAAACACAGTATCGTATGCAGTTTACACATGGACTTGCTAGGCTGTCAAACGAATATTTTCTCACGTCCCCATCTGTCTCTGTTCCCTTCAGTCTTGCCTGTTGTGACTATGTTCTTAAAACCTGCCTGCCTGATTAAGTGACAAAAGGGGTATTTTTCTTATCTTTTTCTTTTATTATTCTTGCACTCATTATAAACATCCCAACCACATCTATAGTGCCTCTAATTTCCCACTTTCCAGTTTGTTTATAATGAATGCACACATTTTCTCTTTTACTAGATGCGTTGCCATCCCTGCGTCATGGAGACGGGGCTTGATGAAATCTAAAGTCATCTATTTTGTTTTTTTATTGTGGCGTTTTCTGTTGTTTGTCTCTTGAAAAAGGTTCAATTTGAGCCGATAAGTGGAGAATTGTCCTGTTTAGTTTTATTGTATGTTTTTTTATATATACTTTTTTATATATTTTTATTAATAGGCAAGGTAAGTGTTTTAGTAACCTTATTAATTCATTTTGCTTGACTATTTGTTCATTAGGTTACTGCAGCACCATCCACTTTGTCTGATACCCTTTGACCATTTGGTTATTTAGACATTTAAACACAGTATCGTATGCAGTTTACACATGGACTAGACTGTAGACATTTAAACACAGTATCGCATGCAGTTTACACATGGACTAGACTGTAGACATTTAAACACAGTATCGTATGCAGTTTACACATGGACTAGACTGTAGACATTTAAACACATTATCGTATGCAGTTTACACATGGACTAGTCTGTAGACATTTAAACACAGTATCGTATACAGTTTACACATGGACTAGACTGTAGACATTTAAACACAGTATCGTATACAGTTTACACATGGACTAGACTGTAGACATTTAAACACAGTATCGTATGCAGTTTACACATGGACTAGACTGTAGACATTTAAACACAGTATCGTATACAGTTTACACATGGACTAGACTGTAGACATTTAAACACAGTATCGTATACAGTTTACACATGGACTAGACTGTAGACATTTAAACACAGTATCGTATACAGTTTACACATGGACTAGTCTGTAGACATTTAAACACAGTATCGTATACAGTTTACACATGGACTAGACTGTAGACATAAACACAGTATCGTATACAGTTTACACATGGACTAGTCTGTAGACATTTAAACACAGTATCGTATACAGTTTACACATGGACTAGACTGTAGACATTTAAACACAGTTTCGTATACAGTTTACACATGGACTAGACTGTAGACATTTAAACACAGTATCGTATGCAGTTTACACAACCATATAGAAGTATACTTAATACTAGTGATCTGAATAGATCTTTACTGTAATACCGATGGAATTTTTTCAAATCATATTCAACCTTGCGCTTGGGTGAATTACGGTAACGTTGTATCTAATTGTAACCTTATGCCCTGTGAATGGTACTAATCGTTATTGTATGTGTAAATATTTTATGATTTATGATAGATCCAAAGGTGAGAGTTCATCTGGTATTGTGTCTGTTCTGCTATGGTTTTTATATTGTCTGAGTTTTTAAGCATAAATAGGACTTATGCTTGTCCCACATAAAAGTGCTTACAGTGTATGTACATATGTCCATCTTATTTCACTTCAAATTCTGACCATATATAATTTCTTTCTTTGTATTCACAGATCCTGATTATTCTGTATATGTATCCACAGATCCTGATTATTCTGTCTCTGTATTCACAGATCCTAATTATTATGTCTCTGTATCCACAGATCCTGATTATTCTCTTGCTGTATCCACAGATCCTGATTGTTCTGTCTTTGTATCCACAGATCCTGATTATCTTGTTCCAGTACTGTGTTCTGTGATTGCAATCCTAGGATTAACATGTGTTCTCACTTTAATTTTGTGGCACCGTCGTGTTCAGGGAAGGAGAAGACATCTTCGTGAAGACTACCTGGCCCACACACAAATGGTAGCAAATAATGAAAATCAAGACAACATCCGGCGCTACCGCAACCCTCTTTTCTCTTTCAGCGATAAAAAAGGGATTCCAAAAGCTGTTCCTGTAGAAGAACTTCATGATTTTGATGTAGAAAAATATGATAAATATCCCAAACGTCAACTTGCTCAAGCAGACTCTTCTCATGATCTCAATGATATTCAAGAATACAGACCTCAACCGAAACAGAACAATAAAAAGGAGATTAACATTCAGTTATCAAGATGAACCTTTTGGGTGAACCGGAGATCATTGTATAGTCACAGATGACTTTCTGATGAACTTGATATCATTGTATAGTCACAGATGGCTTTCTGATGAACTTGATATCATTGTATAGTCACAGATGACTTTCTGATGAACTTGATATCATTGTATAGTCACAGATGACTTTCTGATGAACTTGATATCATTGTATAGTCACAGATGACTTTCTGATGAACTTGATATCATTGTATAGTCACAGATGACTTTCTGATGAACTTGATATCATTGTATAGTCACAGATGGCTTACTTCTCAAGTGTGCAATATGATATTTTCTGATTCGGAAGTGTGAACAATTTTTTTAAACCATTATATATTGATTACTAGACCATACGCATGTGGTTGTGTCTGTGGGTCTCACCAATGACCCATGCAACAGAAAACCTTAGTAGATGACATGCCGTTATATTGAGGTTATCTTCTTATAGAAGATTCATGACATGTCATCTATACAATTATGCTTCTTATGCTTTTATTTTGTTGTTAAAATGTGTTTCATGTTTACTTGAATATACATATGCACCATCTGTGGTTGGGAGGGAGCCGAGATATACTGTGCAGCACTAGAGAGGAGGAAACTGACAGCACTGTTTTTTCCTACGACTGAGAACCATGATACAGGCACAGTGACTCAGGATGTGACAATCCTTTTGACTTGAACATTTGGTTGCATGCCTGGAGCAATAGAGAAGTTCGGCGTAACCAGTAGTCAATTGGTGGCGGGGAATGAGCACAGTGAACTCTATCTTGGCTACAGTGGCTCAGAGCAGTTCATAGGTTGAAATCACCTTCCTGGAGGTGTGATAGTTATTCTTTGGCTCTGGCCCAGGATGGGCCGAAAATCCACAGACTTCTCAGCAATATAATGCCATTTAATGGCCTTGGGTCAAAGGGCATGAGCCCATGGACCGGTGGATCAGCAACCAACCAACCATTACTAGACCATATAAAAATATATTTATATTATATAAAAAGATCACTATACGCAATACAAAATTACTATACCATATAAAAGATTAAAAAGGTAAAGGTAATATGTGTTGTAAATCAGCATCATAGCACATGGTTTCCCATAAGTGGTCAGCAGCCTAGTCAGTGGTTGACCAGAAACTGTATGACTAGCATCGCTTACCACACTTGCTCAATTGCAATGGCGCCATTCATCAACCTCCCCAGAGCATGAGCCCTGGATCGCTTCTTCCTAGTGGCTGGGTGAATCACAGGAGTAATATTTGTTTCAAATCATGAATAAAGAGTAAATTCGAAAACTAGGTTTGCTTGTTAGTGGTCGAATGACTTAAGTTACACTGCCGCTCCCATAAAGGTTACCATAAAGATCACTTTACCATATAAAACTCTATTTCATAAAGAATTATTTCTATACTATACAAAGGGATGATTACACCAAAAAAAATTAACACTATAGCACGTGAAATTATAATATATGCATACCATATAAATGGATCTTTATACCATACAAAAGTATCTCTAGACTATATAAAAAAATTCACTATACTACCGGTATATAAGAAGATCACCATACCAAACATAAAGATCTCTTTACCATATAAGAGTATCTTTACATCATAAAGTTATTGCACTACAGGCACAACATAAAATGATTTCTATACCATATAAAGAAATGATCACTATACCATATAAATAAATGATTTATATACCATATAAAGAAATGATTTCTATACCATATAAAGAAATGATTTCTATACCATATAAAGAAATGATTTCTATACCATATAAAGAAATGATTTCTATACCATATAAAGAAATGATCTCGATACCATATAAAGAAATGATCTCGATACCATATAAAGAGGTCTTCATAAATGTACGATATTTGTGCCATATTTTTAACAAATACATTGCAATAACATAAAAAATAATCTATATCAGATCAGGTGCAATCATTTGCAGTGAAATGTTGATCTCATTCTCTTCCTCTGGAGTTGATCCTTTCAGTTTTATCTCTCGCCTACTATTCTGTCTCATGTTGAGACCAGAGTCCTGTAGTAACATTAGTAATATAGAGCCAGGCCAGTAGTCTTGTAGAGATACTGTAGAGGATGTGTCAACACAGACAACTCCATTTTCTCATGTCATCTGCAGCGCAGATGAGTGTGTACAATTCCAGCCATGACATTCTATCTATCTATATACTTTTTAACTCTCTGCAGAGTGTACATCCTCAACAAATCTTCTCTATCATGTCCTATCTTTAACAATTTCTTCCAGCTCTCTCCATGTTTTTCCACACATTTGTGTCTCTGCATTTAATTATTTCCTTTGGGTATTTTTTGGTCTCTCTCTTTAATTTTTGGTTCAAAACAAAACATGACATTCTACTTACCATCTTATATATATTTAAAACACACACATACATATATATATATCATAGGGCAAAACACTCCACTGTCTTTTCTCCACCCAAAACCATGATAAAAAATCCCACGAAAATGAAATGATTAGCTTTTATCCGAAGAGGACTCCCCCTCTCACCAATATTAAAGTGGTATCTATAGTTATGACTCATTAATTGTTCTGTCACAATGAGTTTTAGCACTTTATTTCTTATGAAACCAATCTTAGTGAACCAATTTTAAAAAACATCATATTTCCTTTTTCTGGTGATCAGTTTCTCACATATTTTTTCATCACACCACCATTACTCATATTTAGCATTCCATAGAATTCTTCTGTGAAATCACATTGTATTGCCTCTATTTATCTAAAAATGTATGCCAGTAATTATTCAGGAAAAGCTCACAGAGTGGAAGAATGAGTCTTTATGAATGAATGATGGGCATAATGTATGAAAAATTGCATGTCTATTGAATAAAATACACAATTATTGTTCAGATGAGCTATTCAATATGTTTATTTATTGAATAAAATACATAACTATTGTTTATAGATTAGATATACAACATGTGTTTTTAACCTGCACTATGACATCATTACAAAATAAACATACAATTCCGGGTGTATATTTCACTAAATGCAGTGGTCGTAGAATTGCGACCATCACTAAGGAATTGTGTAGCTATGACAAAAAGTTTAAATTTAGCTTTTTCTTCAGGGAAGAAAGGGGCAACACTGTAGCAATTATATAGCCTCATTTTCAGACAAGGTAGATTGGAAAATATTGACAAGATGAAGCCATTGCACAGTTTCGGTTATTAGACTGTTACAATCAACGCTACTCACGTTGAAACAGAAGCCATTTGTAGTGAAAGTCTTATGGATTGTGTTTCTAATAATAAGGAATTGCTAGGAATTAATCTGCTTTCAAAGAAGATATTTATGAACATGTTAGTTTCATTATGAAAATACATTGGAAACGTTAGGTCTAGATTGCATGAGACATTTTGCATTCAAAATACACCATATCGTGTGGATGAAAAATTCATAAATCTAGTCAAGATTGGACCAAGAAGGTAAATGACATGAAAGTGTTTATTTAAATTTAACGAGACAATATTAACAGGTTTTATGATATTGTAACAGGCGATATTATGAGCACATTAGATTGATTATGAAATAACCAAGTAATTTAATATGCCTAGGACATCAAACACGTGGTTCAGTCATTTTATATAAAATTACGCGATTGTCATAAAAGAATTTGGCATGCAGGATGACTACGTAATTTGTATTTGTTGTGGTGCAGGTTAATGATTAAGATACACAATTATTGTTTATAGATGAGCTATACATGTTTATTTATTGAATACAATACACAATTATTGTTTATAGATGAGCTATACATGTTTATTTATTGAATACAATACACAATTATTGTTTATAGATGAGCTATACATGTTTATTTATTGAATACAATACACAATTATTGTTTATAGATGAGCTATACATGTTTATTTATTGAATACAATACACAATTATTGTTTATAGATGAGCTATACATGTTTATTTATTGAATACAATACACAATTATTGTTTATAGATGAGCTATACATGTTTATTTATTAACTAAAATACACAATTATTGTTTATAGATTAGCTATACAACATGTTTATTATTGAATAAATTAAGCAATTATTCATTGATTAGCTGTTTGGCTTTTTTGTCTATTTTGACTCCAAAATATTATGAATAATAGAGCTTATGCATCCTTTTGTGCAATGGAGAGGTTTCTCCAGAATTTTTTTTTTACCCAGAAGACTGCAACTCTCAGCAGTATACAATGGTTTGAGAAGAAATCTCCAACTTAGAAGTGGGTCAGGAATAATTGTATAGATGAAGTGTTGTAGACTTCCACATGAGCAACATCTCACTATATAAGCATGTCGTCTACAAGGGATCTACTTGAGCATATGATGGTTTTGTGTGATAGGCCCACTGGTAATACTTTCTGCATATAGATAGATGAAATATACAACTAAATAATCAAACTGTCTGAGGACGTCCGACAAAGTGGAGAGTGCCTCAGTAACATAACAAAGAAGTGATTAATACTACATTAAGGTAATAATGTTATTGAATTACGGTAATAATGCTACTGGATTAAAAAAAAGGTCCTTATTTGATCATGACCTAGAATAAGTCCGTGTTCCTTTGTTTATTGTTATGTTTTTTTTTACATTAGTGTTGCTATTCGATAGAATATTCAGTAACATTATTACCTTAATATAGTATTTATCGCTTCTAAAATATACAACACTCTTTATTGAATAAAATACACAATTGTTGTTTATATATGAGCTATAGAATTTTCTAGAACTGTGAAGAAGTGAGCTTGTCTCACAATTGTGAGGCTGAATCTTGCACATTTCGAAATACGGTGCAGACAGATGAGGAAATTTAGAAAACAATATAAATATACTGAATATAAAATGACTACAGCCAACTCCTGTGTGTTGCCAGGGCATGAACGGGAAGCAAAGAATAGCAACACTGTTCATCTTCCATGAGAGTAGTAAGAGATGACTAAGGGAGTGTTGGGGTGGAGATGGCTGCATGTAATCATAACTAGTATTCTAAGCTCATAACTAGTCAATGTTCCAGCCAAATGACTGTGCCAGAGACGCAACCAAGTTACTATGCCAATGAACCAGCCACTTTTGGGAGCTGAAGTAGTGTAATGTTAAATCACCCAATGACCATTAAACCTGTGTTTCGAATCCACTACCGGTAGTTATTTATGATTTGAAGTAAAAATTACTCCTGTGGTTCATCCAGCCACCAGTTTCAGAGCTCATTCTCTGGGGAGATTGAGGAATAGCGTCATCAGTACTGAGCAAGTGTGGTAAGTGACACACATCAGGAAGTTTCTAATCAGTCAATGACTAGGTAGCTAAGCACTTGTGGGGAAACCATTGCTATGACAGTGGTTCATAACTCATGTTACCTTTAGCTTTACTAGTCACATGACTTGAACACAGCAAAAATACTACAATAATTGTTGAACAAAATCTGATAAATACGACTTATCTATATAACTTGAAGCCAGCTTTTGAGCAGTCAAACCTACACCAACTGAGACTGCAGCCCATGCACTATTCTCTTGAGTTACAACTGGAAGAAAATATTGCAATAAGATAAACACTGAATAGTTGGAAATATAAGAAGATAGTAAATATTGATAACAGAGTTGAGCAAGACTATTAACAAGTTTGAATGGCAAGATTACAGAAACATAAACAATAACAATGTAAAGGAAAGATTACAGCAACATAACAAACAATAACAATGTAAAGGAAAGATTACAGAAAGATAACAAACATTAATAATAGAGTTGAAAGAAAAAGTTACAAAAGATAACAGAAATTGATATCAGTTGAACATAAAACTTACAGGAAATAACAAAGTTGAAAGGAAAGACTCAGCCGAAGACGGATGTGTCGGGCCATTGGCACAAATAAAACAGCAACACAAAGCATTTCCATTCTCTGGACTACATTCTGCTGGAAATCTAGTAGGACCATGGTCCTGCTACAAGGGAGATCCAGCGGGAGTTTGAGAATGAACGTTGAAGAAGAAAGGAAAGATTCCAAGAAGATGGCAAACATTTATAGCAGTTGGAAGAAAATATTACAGGGAGATAACATAAATAACAGAGCTAAAGATAAGATTATAAGAAGGCAACAAACAATGATAAATAATCACCAAACTGTCAGAGTATATCCGACAAGGTGGAGATTACAGCAGTAACAAAATAAAAGCAATAACAACAATGATAATGTATCATTGTCACTGATTAATAATATAACTAATAAATAGCAAAAATAAAGTAATGTCAATGAAAAATAACAAAGGAACAGGGACTTTTTCCACATTATGGTTTATTAGGACCTTTATCAAGAGACTATAAACTATAAAACTACATGAAACTATAAACTAGAAATAAACACAAACAATAGATACATCATATCTAATGACATCTCAACATTCAGACCAAATGCCATCTTTTACATTAAATGTATTAACCCTTTCAATCCTGGAAGATTAGGAAAAAACCAGGGCTTCATTCCCAGGGCAAGGGGAATAACAAAACAAAAATCAGAAGTGATTGTGTAAGAAATTAATATAAAATACAATTTGCAATCAATTTTTATGATTCACAGACCAATTAACAGATAAATGGAAGAGGTACTGATCTGTGAACATATCTTTGTGAATGTTGTGTAAGATAAATTTACTTGTCATGTAACATGCGAGAGGGAAAAAAATGAGCACCAGTTTCATGTCGGCTTCATTTATTTGTGTCAATTTGTTTGTTGATAAATGTTCAAATGAAAGCTGCAAAGCAGTCTCCCTTACACAGCATGACAATAACAGTCTGTAACTGTTAACTACTCCAAACATATAAGCCTAGTTTACAAAAGAAAGCCCTAGATATCTGGTGAAACAGGTTTCCAAAAATTTTGATTCCATCATACACAACGCTCTGCGCGTACCCCCAAAGAATGACTGCACAAAGAAACTGTGAAAACTAGGCCTAGTCTTGATCAAAATCAGAGTAAACTCAATCAATGTCCACTACTGGACCTGATTCCTCATTAAATTGACATAGATCAGTGGTGTTGTTATTCTCAATCATTGATGATGATGTTCGTCCGTCGTGATCGATAATGACCAAAAACTCAACCATAATAATAATAACAATAAATAATAAAATAATAAAAGTTAATAGTGCGTTTTTAAATGACTAGCAAGTCCAATGCATGCACAAAATGTTCTCTTACAGAATTGACAACAATAGAAGGTATCTGTGTGAGGTTGAGATGTTTTTTCTTTTCTACGTGTCCGCTTCTGTCTTGCAGTATCTTGTCTGAATTCTTCAGCCGCTAGTGCTCCCGTTCTAATGCTGTAATACCATGCTGCTCTATCCTGAGCGAGGGTCTCCCAAGCGCCTACGTCAATGTTAAGATGTTTCAAGGATGACTTGAGCATGTCTTTGAAGCGCTTTTTCTGTCCACCAGCATTTCGAAATCCTGCCTTGAGTGCTCCATAATATATTTGTTTTGGCAAACGCGAGTTCTCCATACGCACAAGGCGTGCTTGCGCATTCATAAGTATTGTTTGGATGCTTATTGAGGTTGATTTTTCCAAGACCTCGTAGTCTGGTACTTTGTCCCACCAATGGATGTTTAGTAATTTACGTAAGCAGGTAAGATGGAAATGATTTCATTTTCTTGCATGTCTAGCATACACTGTCCACGTTTCACAAGCGTATAGTAGGGTGGTATAACAGCAGCATGATATACTTGTAGTTTGGTGGTTGTTCTTATACCTCTTCTGTCCCATACATTGTTGCGCAATCTGCCAAATACAGCACTAGCTTTTGCCAGTCTATTGTTAATTTCCACATCAATGTTGACATCACGAGAGAGAGTGCTTCCAAGGTAAGTAAAATTGTCGACTACCTGCAGTTTTTCCTGATTGACGATGATGGAAGTAGCAGTATGTTGGCTATTTGATGTTGCTTGGTGCATGACTTCTGTTTTTTTGGTGTTAATAGTGAGACCAAAGTTGTTGCAGGCCTGTGAGAAGCGGTCTATGGTGCTCTGCATGTTTACGACAGAGTCAGCATACAATGCACAGTCGTCAGCATAAAGTAATTATCTAACAGTACTAGATTTAGTTTTCGTGTTTGCTTTTAGACGACGTAAATTGAAAAGACCACCATCTGTTCTGTAATTGATCATTATGCCAGCTGTTTCATTACTATGGTGTGTTTCCGTTAGCATGGCCGTAAATAACAGGCTGAAAAGAGTAGGGGCAAGCACACATCCCTGCTTTACACCTTAAATCATTACTATGTCTATGGTGTGTGTGTGAATGGGGGGGGGGATGCGAACATCATCAATTAGGCCTACACTACAGATCGACGATTGCCGCTACTTCAAATTCTAAATACTAAACTAATTCCCTATCAATGCCTGATTAATTCATGTTCTCTGAAATTCCATTAAAAAATTGTGTATCAACATCATTTGAATCATAAGTCACCGCCGAAGACGGATGTGTCAGACCATTGGTGCAAATAAAACGGCGACACAACGCATTTCCATTCTCTGGACTACATCCTGCTGGAAATCTAGTGGGACAGAGATCCAGCGGGAGTTTGAGAATGAACGCTGAAGAAGAAGAAGAATCATAAGTAGGTTCATTTTTACCAAGTTTTAACAAAAATTGAAGGTCATAATAAATCTTTAGCAGTTCAGAAACGACAGCCGTTAGAAACGATAGGAAAACACCACTTGAAGCCGCCATTACCGGTAATCACGTCAGGACTAATTTAGTATGTCTATTCGCATGGAACTAGTAACGTACATCAATCAAAATGACAGTGTGTCAATCAGATGAGAATGGCCACTGCGGTATTGAATATATAGCTGCCTATTTTGACCATTAAGAGATTGAGTGGGTTAAATGTTGGTTGGAATGGATCACCAAACTAGTATATCTTTTGATTAGAACATATCCAATCAAGTATCATTTCCCTATTCAAGTTTGGCACTAATTGATCAGAGTTTGAATAGATCATATCAGATCAAGTAACGTTTCCAGATTTGAGGTTAGCACTTATGGATCTTCAAAGTTTTTCAAGTTTTAATAGATCATGTTAGATCAAGTAACATCTGCTTTGAGAGTGGCACTCCTTCTGAGATCGCCTACACTATACATCTAATCTGATACAGCCTGTATAGAGTAGTTTGTTTTATTTGTTCTGCTTCTGGGTCAGATTGTCATTCTGTGAATAACGAAGCTGGTACAGTCCTATAATATGCTTTCTGGTGTCTGTGTTGTTGCTATAATTGATCTGCAGAATTTTTGTTGAATAGATCAGATCAAGTACCATCTCCCAATTTAAGTTGGTACTTTTTGGTATCAAGAGTTTGTTATAGTTTGAATAGATCCATCAGATTAAGCAACATCTTCTCAAAACACCATTGACTCACCTCTCAAAGCCTGGAATGTAAACACACAGACAAAACACCATTGACTCAACTCTCAAAGCCTGGAATGTAAACACACAGACAAAACACCATTGACTCAACTCTCAAAGCCTGGAATGTAAACACACAGACAAAACACCATTGACTCACCTCTCAAAGCCTGGAATGTAAACACACAGACAAAACACCATTGACTCACCTCTCAAAGCCTGGAATGTAGACACACAGACAAAACACCATTGACTCACCTTTCAAAGCCTGGAATGTAGACACACAGACAAAGCCCTGACTGACCCATAAGTAGAGACTACAGTAGACTTGTCCCCAAAGCAATGCTGGGATAGCCAAAATATGCCACATACTTGCAATTATGACAGCTTTTGTAATCTGGATGCCACTGTCAAGTAGAATGTCAAGGTTAAATATTTAGTTTAAATCCCACTTTGATCACACTGAATACTAAGTATGTGATTTTAGGTGTTATATGAACGTGAACATTGCCATTGTTTAATTGTTGTGTTATGTGAACATGAAAAGTGCCATTTTTTAATTGTTTTATGCGAACAGTGCCATTCTTTAATTGTTGTGTTATGTGAACAGTGCCATTCCTTAATTGTTGTGTTATGTGAACGTGAACAGTGCCATTCCTTAATTGTTGTGTTATGTGAACAGTGCCATTCCTTAATTGTTGTGTTATGTGAACAGTGCCATTCCTTAATTGTTGTGTTATGTGAACGTGAACAGTGCCCTTTTTAATTGTGTTATGTGAACGTGAACAGTGCCATTCTTTAATTTTTGTATGTTATGTTGTGTATATAGTAAAGGCCTTTTAGTCAAAACATCGATTTTTGTAATATCATAAGGGTTTCCTCTGATTAACAAAACTCATCACCCCAAGTTTCACTGGTCGGCTGGTGATTAACAAAACTTAATCACCCCAAATTTCACCTGCTGGATTAGTTTTGCTGTAGTTGTCAAGATGGAAGGTTAGTACGTTACACTAAACATCAGTGATCTCATTATCTGAGATATTACACCAGACATATCTCATTATCTGAGGTGTTACACCAGACATATCTCATTATCTGAAGTGTTACACCAGACATATCTCATTATCTGAGGTGTTACACCAGACATATCTCATTATCTGAGGTGTTACACCAGACATATCTCATTATCTGAAGTGTTATACTAAACATCAGTTATCTCATTATCTGAGGTATTACAATAAACATCAATTATCTTATTATCTTCTCCATTCATTCTCAAACTTCTGCAAATTAGCAGGATTCAGTCTGAAGAACAGAGTGCATTGTATCATGATTTACAGCTATGCTGCAATATCTGTGCCTTTCAATCTGACACAACCAACTTCAGCATGATGTCAGGGTTACTTTTACCATTATGGGATGGGACAGCCAACTCCACCCATAACCTTCTTAGTCAGCTCTTACAACATGCAAACAGTGTTGCTATTCTTGGCCCCTCCTTTGGGCCCGGAAACAAACGGGCAATCTCATTATTTGATATACCATATAGACCTACTAAAAATATGTTTTGTCATTGCCTGAGATCCTAAACTTCAGCTTCCTACATGTCATGAACAAGCAACACACAAGAAATATGTGCAATTAAAATAAAAATTATAATAGTGGAATCCCGTTATAACAACTTGGTCTCGACGGTCAACAAATTTATGTAATAACAGAAATTCGCTATATACAGTACAAACAATAAAGCATAAATATAATTAGTGATTATGAAAAGTGTTGTTATATAGGAAAATGTGTTATAAAAGAATGATCTATAGAGATTATCTATAGGGATTTCACTAAAATAATCATAGTATCGAATGTCTTAGCTGGATGTGTCCGATGTCCACACAAAAATAAAACTGACTATATATCATAGAGATGGAAATGGAAAAAGTAAATAACAAAATAACAAAAAAAGTATCAGTGGTTCTAAAATGGGAGGAAATAGGGACCAAGAAGAAGTAGGAAATTTACTGGGATGAATATGTTTGCTTGTTTGTTAATTAAATGATTAAAGATCTATTTGCAGAGATTAGCCCCTTTCAACCTAAGACCAGTCTATTTTGGTTATTTTAGGGTCTGTTGGCTTTTATCTTTGTACGGCTTTATGGTCTGGGATGAGATGGGGTCATAGTGTGTGCTTCTGGGATGAACATAATTCACACATTCTTATAAACTTCCCTTATTTTGGTGTGCATAAGGAGTATATTTTACTCCCTATACATAAGGAGTAAAAACATAACTGTACATATGAAGAGCTGTAAGGATTGTTGGTTGATTGCTGATTCTACAGCCCATGGCATCGTGCCCTTTAAAACCAAACTTAGGCCCTATTTATAAATGAGATCAGACATCACCTCGATTCTCACAGTCCGTGGCAGGCATTGGATAATCAGGCTGGTCTGGCTGAGTAGGAATTGTAAAAGAGGAAAGGTTCACTATAAAGACATGTCATCTGCTAGGGTGGTTTGGTGTTGCATGGTTGTTGGTCTTGTGGGCCACTAGTAAACCTTCAGACCTGTCATAGGCAGATTTAGCAATATACGTTTGCTTAATTCTATGACTTCTTCATAGTGACCTCAGTGAACTGAGATTTCTGTATTGCCAGAAACTTCTAATTATATGACTTCTTCATAGTTACCTCTGTGATTTAATATTTCTGTTTTCCCAGAAACTTCTACCAGTAATTATATGACTTCTTCATAGTTACCTCTGTGATTTGAGATTTCTGTTTTCCCAGAAACTTCTAATAGCATCAACTGTGAGCACTGACACCAGCAAGACTATGAGTTCTGCAATGGAAAAATACAGCCAATATATATTTCATATATGGAAGATTTGATGGGGTATTAGGGTCTGGGCTGGACAACCACCTACAAAATTGATGCTGACATGAAAATCCAACCTCTAACACCCAGGTGTAGATAGTTGCAGCAGATACTACTGTCTGATAATAGTAAGATTCTAGCATATGACCTCCCTGCACAAACATGTCCAATAGCATCACCTCATCAAAGTGCTCCCACATTTTCATAAAGTTTGTTATAGGGACAACCCAGTGCCAGGTCTCTCCACCTTTCTCTTCTTTTCCACATATGCTTTCTTGCCTAATCTTGATGACTTAACCAAGGATCCTGAAATGGTGGTAATAAACATCCCTACCTTGAGTTGATCCATGCCCTGCCTAATTTCCTAAAAATATTATATGTCATGTGTCCTATTGTTCATGTACTCTCTGTAGTTGGCTTGGAGAGTGTTACTTACTAAACCTGAGAATAGAGAACCATTGTGTGACACTCCTGTGATGACTGAAACTCATCATAAAGGTACAGTAACTCCAGACATGATTATCCATTTTCCTTAACATGGACAAATGTCTACTGTAAGAGATCTCTTTATTGCAGCAGGCAAATAGTGGTGGGGAATGAGTACTGGAAACCCTACCTTTTTTACAGCATCAAAGAGTAACACAGAGAGCCATCTCATCCCCATAACACATCAGGGTCGTAGGAGTGCCCCACTGGAGACATCAGCACAAAAAGTCCTTCGAACATCTCTGTCCTCTGCCATTCGGAGAACTTTAGACAAATCATGCCCAGATCATTCCTTGATGTTATTAATCCTGGATTTTCTTTTACCACTTCTTCTCCTATCACCCTCGATTGTTACTTACAGAATAGCTTTAGAAAAGGAGTTGTGTCTTGTTACATGTCCAAACCAAACACGTTTATACCATCCACTGCCAAAAGTGGTTCTTGATAACCTGCAAGTTTGTTTATTTGCTTGCCAGACAATTATGTTTGTCTTGTGTTCTATATAATGAATTATTAACAATAGTCTGTAGCACTTTTATTGTAGAGCCTGAATCCTTCTTTCTGTGTCTGTATTTAAAGTCCAACATTCACATTTGTATAAAAGTATACTTAACACTAGCAATCTGAATAGATTTACTTCCCTGTGACATTGGAACAGTTTGATTCTGACATTAGCTCAGGGTGGTCAGAACACCTCTTACTAGCAATATAATGCAATTTTAATGGCATTAAGTCAAGGGCATGAGCCCATGGACAATAAATAACTAACTAGGTTTAATATTTATACAACCGTTGACTTAAAATACCATGGAGGACTTGAAAAACCACAAACTAGGTTTAATATTTATATAACTGTTGACTTAAAATACCATGGAAGACTTGACAAACCACAAACTAGGTTTAATATTTATATAACTGTTGACTTAATAAAGAGGACTTTTCTTGTTTTTCTGTGTTCGTTAATTCTGGTGGTCTTGCTAGATATTCAGGCCAGCCCCCCAGTCATCTCCAGGTCAGAGTGGCTGCCCCAAAATTTGTGCCTCAGAACAATGCAATGTGGCCATATCTTGCCTCACATGTCATTGAAGTCTGGAATTGTTCAGGATTCTGTTCTTTGGACTACATCCTGTTAGCCTGCTGGAGTTTGGGAAAGAGCGCACAAGTTGTCTTTGATAAAGGCATGTGCAGAAACACTTATTTGTTTATATGTTCATATTAAGTTGTATTTTAAGCTACTATTTAGCATTTGTCACTGGTAACATTATCATTCGCTTGCTTATTTCTGTCGATAGAATAGTTTCACAAGTTGTTAGCTCCATAAAAAAAATACTTTTATTAAACAGTAGTCCTAATCTTTGTAGCACAACCTAATCTTTGTAGCACAACCTAATCTTTGTAGCACAAGACAAGTAATCCTCTTAAAATGAATTTATTTTAGGACATCACCTGTTGCAGCAACAATAAAATTCAGATACAACTCCAGTCCAATGTAGACATAGATGAAAGGTTCAGAGTCTGAAGAATGTTGACTTGTACTTGCAAGTTCTGTTCTTTGTACAACTAACTTGATGAATGCATCACAAATGCACAGTAACAATGCTAGCTTCCAGTGTGACTGAAAGAAGAACACAATTATACTCAACATTAGACTTCAAATCAATGCAAGCAAAACAAAACAATGAAAATTAGAATTAAGATTACACAAAGATCCTGTAAAAATAAATAGCCAGGCAATTGATGAGGTGCAAAAATTATACCTAAAAGAAGCAGCACTGACATACAGGGAGGAACAGATCAGAATGTTGACAACAGAAATAATAATGCTAGGTTTGTTTTCAATACTATTCAACCAGTATGGAATTTCTCAGAATTGTCCAGAAGAAACAATATTGTTTAATACAAATGTGAAGCCTGTATTGCTTTATGGCTCTGAAACATGGCATGTAATCTAGAAAAATCACATCAAAACTGCAGATATTTATTAAGGAATAGGGTAATAAAGTTTTGCTAATAACTAGAGGCATTCATAAAAACACACAAAAATCGATGTTTTGACAAAAGGCCTTTATCAAGACAACAATTGAAACAAAATTAAAACATATAACAGAAAACGAACAGTAATGACATCGACGGTCAATTTGTGTGTGTGTTATTATGTGTGTCTCTAGTTATTAGCAAAACTTTATTACCCTAATCCTGAATCTACCTGTTGGATTTAAGTTTTGTGCAGTAAGTACATATTATAGATATTTATTAATAAATGTCTTCATTGTTTACTTTGTATTAGATGACCAGAGCTGATATTAAATGATGTGGAAGAGAACATGCCAGTGCCTATAGGAGATACAAATAAAACAATAATTGAAAATTTAGATGGGTAAGACACACCCTCAGAAAGTCTGACAGCTTACGAAGCAAGCGCTGGGCTGAAAGAATAGAGTTGGAAGATTAAGGAACACTTGGAGAAGAACAGTCGAGGGTGAGACAAAATCGGTTGGGACCTCGTGGGCACAGTTAATGATTCACAGCACAGAAATTATTGGAGAGTGACAGTCCTATGTTCTACAGGAAACTGAAAAGAAAATTATAGAGATTATAGTCAGCATACAGATGTTGGATATGCTAATGCAATGTAGGCAAAAGTATAACTCAATAAATACAGGAATGCAAAACTGAAGTAAAGAAAAACATCTACAAAATAATTACAGGAAATGATATATCAATTTAAAAAAGTCACTGTAAGGGATCTCCCTAGCGCTGTGGTTAAGCTGTTCGCCTTGTGTTCAAGAAGTCATGAGTTTGAATCCAGCTGTGTTGTTTCATTTACAAGGTGAATTTTTTCGGAGATCCCTGTGGATTATCACTTGAAGCTACGAAGTTACATGCTATGAGTGGTACTCTCGGCAGGCGGTGTGCCGCTTTGTTGAGAGTGATGGAGTACATGTGGGAAAACTAAGTACAGTGAAGTCAATCCTCTACGATTTTTGAACCCTTTCTTTAGGTCACTGTAGGCCCATTGATTGTGGGGGGGGGGGGGGAGGGTGTAAAAACCTCCTCATATCAAATCTGAACATGACTTTTAGTAATATGAATTTACCTAAAAGGTCAGTAAAAACCCATCCCTTAACTATTTTTCATAATAAAGTCTTCAATTTCCAGACAAATAGTGAAATTTACTGATAGACAAAAACGGATAAATGACCTCCTCCTGACAACTTAACCTTGTTAGGCAAATAAACAAACATAAGAATCACGTTAGGAAGTGATGAAATGGAGCACACTTGTATTGTTTGGACATGTAGCGAGCCACGACTCACTTTCTAAATCTATTTTGCAAGGAACAGTTGAGAGTGGAAGAGAATCCTGGATTGACATCAAGGAATGGTCTTGGCATGATCTTTCTATACTCATCTTAATGGTTGAATGGGCTGTTTGTGCTGCTGTGTCCAGTGTGGCACCTCAATGATATTAACAGGCAAGTTCACCTGCTGCAACCAAGAGCCTGTTTAAGCAATCTGAGATGTCTCTTATTCATTATCTTGGGCAGTCCTTACCCCTGCTACCAGTAACCATACCTACCATTACTAATTTTCCATGCTGTTATTTCACTTTAAATCACTAAAAATCTAAGCCTTCTGATTATGCTTAATGTTGCTATCACTTCTTGATTAGTCCATTTCACTGTTCATGGTATCCTGAGTAACAACAGATTAAGTGGTTTTCACATGCTTCCTTACTACCATCAGACAGTTCCCTTCAAAAGGCATTATTATACCGACACGATGGATACAAAGCCAAGGACAGACCATGCAAATGATGGATTACAGATATTAAAAGAGTCAATGAATACAAACATGCATGAAAGCACACAAAAAAGCATCTCCAGAGAACTCTTCTACCCTTGACACTGCATGGCATAAAGCGGAAAGAAAGATAGTACTCTCAAAATATTCACATACAAGATAAATTCCAAAATAAAGCTTGTACGACGACATTTAACACATAAAACAATTTCATTTTGTGGTAAAAGTCTAATATATATTCTTAGTAACATTATGTAGAGAGATATAGTGGAATCTCTGTATAGTGCATCTTTGCATAACAAATGTTCCTATATAGCAACACGTTTAAAAATCGCCAATTATTTGTATTATTTTTTTACACTGTATTTAGCGAGTTTCGGTTACTACTTATATATTTCGTCGGTCCGGATCAAGTTGTTATAACAGGGTTTGACTGCACTAGTTTGTACATTTATTTACATGTTTCAGTAAAAAAAAAAAAGTTCAATACTTACATCAAATTGCGTGTTGATAAGGATATGCCTGTATGCCTGTCGCTGCAGTAGTAGTGCATCAAGAAATATGATTACAGGGTCATATTCTATGTACTTATCTGCAATTTCTTGACAACATTCCTATGAACAAAGTCAGACAGGATTATCTATATGAAGTATGAATATTAACAAAAATTGAGAAATTATGTATGAAAGATATGTTTTGAGCAGAGTGCGGCCGACATCCTTTAGGGTTGAAGCAGTATACTTTACCGCTCTATACATGACCAACATCAGATTGGATGTATTGTAATTTATCGCAGAAGACGCTTTAACAAAAGATGACCCAAAAAAACAACTACAGAAGGAATGTTTCAATCAAAAGATGTGCATCTAGCAAACATGATCAAACAGTGGAACTACTAAGTGCTTGCCACAAAATAACAAAATAAAACCGTTTGGAATTCACAAATAATATGGTGGATATAATAGAATATTCAATGGCTACTAATAATTTAATGAACTAAGATGCAACAAAATAACATGTAAAGGAGATATATGGAATGAAGATAAGACATATTTAGATAAAGAGGTGATGTCTATTGAGACCAAATGGCTCCAAGGAACCACAGAGTGATATATAACAATTCTCCAGGGATTACCACAGTATATCATGATCTGATCGTAGTACATGATTGTTGCAGGCACCAAAATGGTCCATGCTGTAAAAATGGATAGCAAGGGAAGTTAACTGTTTCACTACAAAGTTTTTGATATTTTGCCAGAATTTTAATTATTTTATTTTTTATTATACGTCCATCACAGGAACAATAAAAAGTACTTCTACATATATTTGTATTATACTATATTATATATACTGTATTTTTACAGATAAAAGATGATTTAATTTTAAATATTAAAACAAAACTACATTCTTGATCAGAAACCAGCATCACTGCACAAGGGGCATTCCAATAAATGCCCTGCTTGCCATTCCGTCAGCCATCTCTTGTTGCGCAAATCAAACCATGGGGTCTTTGTTACCTCTAATATTTTATGGTAGTGTGTCCTGATATAACCTAATTGGACTTTGTTGTCTGCTGGTTGAAAGGGGCATGCCTCTCCACAAGAGAGGCAAACTCATTAACTACCCGTCAGCCATCTAAAAGTATATAAGCTCAGTGTCCCAGTCAGTTGTTGTTAAAAAGGGAAATGTTTTTAAAAAAGGATGTCCTATAGTGAGGTTTCAGTGTGTTTATTTGATGATCATACTTAGTTATACTCACCCGCTGCCTAACAGGTTAACATGGAAGTAACTTAGGCTAAGGGATCAAACCCCTACAGAATATGTTGGTTGAGGGGTCTTCTGATCTTTCCAGTGAGGACACAGTTCATCCCCTTTCCAGTAGTCACTCCCATTTCTATCGTTCTCTGAACATATATATTGTCTCTTTCAGCATCATCTTTATCATTTTGTAGTGTACTGTTTTAATTAAATTAACTCTGTCTCTTCTAATCACTTTGTCATCCAATACAACTATACTTGCCAGTGCATCAGTTCTTTTGTTGCTTCTGACTCCCACATGGTTTGGACAGTTGATTCATGTGACACTTTGGATATTGTTGAGAAGAGAGGCCCACTAATTTATCATGCACTTTTCTATTTTATGCAGCATACTCTAGTAGTCTGGACAGCAAAGATTACTAATGAAGAATGTCTTAGAAGGATGGATGTGAAAAGATGCATTATTGATAATATAAGAAAACGACAGTCAACATTTATTGGGCACATAATGAGAAGAGAAGGCATTGAGAATATAGTGACAACAGGAAAGATAGAAGGGAAAAGATCATGGGGAAGACACAAAAAAGATATTGGACAGTTTGACTAAATGGCTTCGATTGATGACACCAATAGAGATGATGACATATATGAGAGATCGATGTACATGGAGAAACATGACTGTAAACGCCATTCAGCATGACACTTGATGATGATGACTCTAGTAGTCTGTTAGAATCACAGAAGGTTTTGGTGGTTGCATCATCAACCAAGTGAGAGCCAATGTTACTGCTTCTATGTCCATTCTCATGCTCAATGTTGTAGTGGAATAGGCAGCAGATTTTTCAACCACTTTCTTGCCATTTTTTTAGGTGACGAAGGCCCATCCACATTTGTTTGTTTCTCTTACAACTGATCCATCTGTGTCAATAATTATATCTTGTTCTTCTATTATTCCCTCCATCTTGGTAGCAGCTCAATCTCAACACTCTCTTCCTAGCTGTATCACCCATTCAGTTTTACTTCCACCCATTCAGTTTTACTTCCACCCATTCACACCACAGCCTCTTCCTACATCTTCCAGACTCTGAACAGAGTATCCTCTGCCATAAGATCTTCCTAATTTTATGCACCTTCCTATTATGTTGTCTAGAGGTTGGTGTAAAAGGTGATAACCATTGTTAAAAACTTTAAAGTATTCTTTCACCTGCTCTCTACTCAATGTCGTTAATGCTGGGTAGTTAGAAGAAACCTTATGGCAGCGATTGGTGTATCCCTGGTACACACTAAAACTGCTCTCATGGTCTCATTCTGGACTCATTGTCTACTTATGAGAATTAAAATTGACTGTCTCACTGTTTTATTTGTGCCAATTCCCAATACATCCGTCTTCAGCGGAAAATAATAGTATTTTTCTTTAGTATACACATTTTTTTGTAGAAATGCATGGAAAAAAAATGTGTGACATGAAATTTGCTTTTACAAAACGTCCACAGCCAAAAATAATTATATTTGTAACAAATAATAACCAAACTGTCCATTAGTAGTTCCAGTTCCAAACTCTCATACATATATATACACACATACATGTATATTAATATTTTTAAATTAAAGATGTAATAAAAAAATATTTTTCCGCCTGTGTTTTTCTGGGGTTAAAAATCATTAAGTAATGAACAGTATGACTGTTACATCTGCCATACATGTTGTAAGAGTTGACTAAGGAGATTTGTGGTAGAGTTAACTATCCCATTCCATAAGTCAAAGTAACCCAAAATACATGCTGAAGTAGGATACACCAGGACAAAAGATGTAGACATCACAGCCAAGCTGTAAACCACAACAAAATGTATTCAATGCTCTAGACATCCTACAACCAGCAGGAGTATAAGAACAGATGCAGATGAAAGAACCATCAGTATGCATATGCTTTATCATATTGGGATAGACTGAGCATCCATGGGAAAGCCCAGGGTATGTCAATGTCAATTTTTGAAATTAAAATATCAGTAACTGGAAGTTTTAATATCATTAGTATTGAAATTCATTCATTCATTTCCTTTAGCATTGAAGTTAGTGCATAGGGCAGAGGTTTTATCTCTCCAATTCTGTCTGTTCAAAGCTATTTTGTGCAGTTCTAGAATAGTATGAATAGTACTATCTCTAAATATTGTTCTTCTAAGTGATTCTTTTGGTCTACCCCTGGGTCTTTTGCCTGTAGGTATCCATTCAATAGATTCGTGGTGTATTCTGTTGATGTCTGAGCGTAGGACATGCCTGATGTAGGACAAACTGCATTTTCTAATAACATCTGTGATGAAGTTTTGATGTGTTTCTTCTCTGTATTTATCATGTGATTTGAATCCACTCCAATGGGAGTATTTAAATAGCGTATAGTTATTGTTTCTGGCCAATAATAACAGTCATGTATGGCAGATCAATAGTAGGAACCTTTCCATTTTCCAGATGATATAATTATTGTTGTGCTATAAGAAATATAATCTATGATCAATGGTAATGATGGATGTGACTCACAAGACAAATATGAGTCACAAAGAGTCTTCCACTGTATGTACAATAACAGGCTGGCTTGTGCAATCATGCACTATTGTGTCTAAGTCATGCAACCCTTGAACTAACTGCTATCACATTCTCCTTTGTCTTTATACCATTTCTGATCTTTCCACTCCATGAAACACAATCCATGGCATCCTGTTCCCATGATTTCATATTGATACCTGTATCAAGCATATCGCATAGGGACTAGTCTTTGTACCGAAGTATAGGTCAACCCTGAGATCTTTTCCCAGATTGTAATTCTCCATAAAGTAGAACTTTCTGCATTATGGCAGATCATGGTAAATATTATTATTAATTATTCTATATCCGGTCAGTCTGAAATCTTCATCAGACTGCATGGATGTCTCATCCAAACAAAAAGGAATGTAGCTAAACATTGAACAAAATAAGAATGCTCATGATGAGTGTACAGGTAGCACGATTCAGCAAGAAGAAACAGCAAACTTTCACAGAGTGGCCAGAAGCTAAACACTGATGAATATCTTGAGAAGGAAGTCTGAACACTTATGGACAGACAGTTTGATGTACAGTGATGATGATCTATTGGCTAGTACTAATTATTAAAATAAATAAAGTAGACATTCAGCATTAAACTATAGACTTAGGCCTAAACCTGTAGTGTGTTGGAGAAAATACAGCCAGCAGGCCAGATTCAGCCTGCAAAGTCCTTTTTATGATCCTCTAGGTTGATCTAAAAGTAAAAAGTACTAGGCCTCCAAGCTCTATAATACGCTAGCCTCAAAGCTCAGAAAATACTACTTGGGGCTTCAAGGGAAAAAAAATAATTTATTTTTGGCCAAATAACATGAAAAAATCTCAATCTGGCTCACCAAAACAAGAAGGTTGCCAACCTCGTCCTCTGACGTATAAAATATCAAAAATAACCATTTGTTATTTTAGTAACTAACACAATTTCACCATGTGCGAAATGAAGCGCCTAAGACTAGCACTGTGGGTTTTTAAAAAAGAGAGAGAAACAATGACACTACTATAATAAGAAATCTGATCACAACAAAATCGTGTTGCAAAAAATAAAGATCATAGTAGAGATATGACACACAAAAGATCAATGATTATTCTGAATAATATTCGGCCACATGACAGAATGGAAGCAGATCGCATTACATCGATCGATAGCCTTCAATAAAAGATCATCTGAAAAGAGAAACAGGGAAAAACTCAGACGAAGATGGATATATGACATCAGATAAATACTAGTACGCCAAGGCTGCACTATGGCAGCGGCATCACACTAGTTAGTAGTTTAGTTGCTAGCTAAAAGAAAGAAAACTCCTATCCGCTAGCGGCACACATGGGTAAGAGAAGACTTACACAATGAGCTATTTTGATAATCCCAGCCTTGTACTCTTTATAAAGTCTCTGCACTTTATTTCCACATTCTATACATTGGTACTTCATCATAGTGCTACGAAATAAAATATATACACCTAAATCAAAACGACATTCCTTCTAACGTTTCATTGTTTTGATACATTTTCTGCTAAGCTCGGCAATGTTAAAAAACACAACACTCGACTGTTACAGAAAATTTTCAACATTTGTTATTTAAAATTTCAGTTTAACATAGACCTTTCGTAAATTCAAAATCAAGCTAATATTTCATTATGCACTACCTTTTTTTTCTTAGATTAAATTATACGTCAAAGATTAGTATAACATATACTTAATTTGCGTTTTTATTAATGTCGTTGCTTTTCGAATTACCACAAACTTCCTGTTTCTCATTTTTTGTGTGATCTTAAAGTTGAAAACATGTAGGCCTAACTCCAACAAGTTTGTAGTGTAACTCTAAAATTAATTATTATAAGCCTTACTACATAATTTATATGATGCTGGGCTGTTTTATATTTATGTAGGATTTCTATTTAATTGATGTTACATTATAAAATACTAATTTACTTTATCTAGAATATTTATCAATATAGTAAATTACTTAAAATAGTAAAACCTTAACCAGTTACTGAGTTACTCGTGATGGAGTAATTTAATTTTGAATAAAACATTTTAAATAATAAAAATAAATTATAGTTGTCAGTGACCGCCAGGTTCAGCATTGATCAAGTTACCAAAATCTACACTCAGTGTCATGAATAGGAGATACAACTATATAATAATCATATAATATATGTTTTGTTGATTGTGAAAAAGTGTTTCATACAGTTTTACATGATACTGACTTAGTGTTAGTTAGAGTGTGACTGGTGGGTGATGTAAACTAAAGCGTAGAGTAGTAGTAGTTGGTGCCAGCAGGCCTAATTAGTAAACGCATAGGCATGATTCACCAGCGCAATGTAGTAACCACCCACTTAGGCTACTATGATTTATATCATGTAGCTTTTATTAGTATTAGTACTAATTTACTACTAGTGTGCAGAAACTTAAATTAAATATATGGGCGCATCTTTAATTTTTACGTACACAGTGAAATTTGACCTAGTTTTGAGGTATTTCCTAACATGATAAAAATAATGGTCCTGGGCGGAATGACAATCTTGTACCATAGGTTTTAGTAAAGGGGGGTTAACCTTCACCGAGCCATTATGATATCCAGCCGCCGAAAAACAAAATGGCAGCGCGCGCTGATGGCGGGCCGTCCCACCCAGCGAGATTATCGTGAGATTTACACGTACCACAATCCGTGCACATAGCTGGGGACATGCGCAATCGAAGCCGGTACATCCCCCACTTCCGACATGATCGTTTTTGAGAATGGCTGGCTATTCGTAAAAGTTTAAGAGCAATTAATCTGACCACATCTGTACACCGGTACGATGCCATGATGATGGATCGGTTTTACAGACCTTTATTTCATCGTATTTCGAATAAAATAACATTGAATCGTGGATTGAATCATGGATTATTAGGTTATTTAGTTTCACAGCAGTGAATATACAGAATGCCGTGCTGGTTTGGGGACTTGTACGTTTGATATCGAATATTTTGAAGTGGCAGAAAAAATAACTCTAGGCCTAAGCTCAAAGAACGATTTTACTGCAAATCTACATGTTTTATACAGTTCCCCCGGCTATATTTTGATAATTTCGCAGTGAAAGAACATAAATACAACAGATTTACGTGATTTAGTTGACAGTGTTGCCAAGGAATTCGATATGTAAGGTAAGTTATTTTCTTTCCTTATTTTTTCCCTCTTTATTTGTTATAAAATATATGTTTTTTGTGAAAAACGTCTTTACCACTTTCTCATACGTCTGGTATCACACACACACGTACATAAATTACACCAATATATGCATAATTCAATTCTTTATTTATATGTGCAAATATTATTTAAATATCTCTAACAACCAAAAAATTATCACATTTTCAAAACAGTCACCATCAATAATGAAAATTTTCAAAAAATAATCCGGTGGCAGGGAGACGTTTCGTATTTTTTAATCTGGCTTGCTAAAGGTTAAAAGGATTAGAATTAGTTTATAGAATTTTTTAGGAGGGGGGAGAATGGTTAAAATCAGTGTTTAGAATTAATAATTAATTCTCGTCTAAGGGTGAATCGATATAATTTATAGCAGAGCGGCATACATTCGCATGGTGGTCGGCGGGGGTGTGATGTCACTGCATGCATCGAGTTGATTGGTTTTCTTGCAGAACTCTATGACGTTGTCTATTTAAAATGACTGGATTAATTGTTCATGAACAGTCTATTTTATATTTTTTGGAGACTTTATGACAATTGAATTGAATGTTTCCATACAGATTTTAAAATGCAGGCATCTGGGTCTAGACACACCGTAGATGATGATGAATACACTCTGCATAAACGTCTGCCGCCAAGGTAATTATAGCATTATTCACATTTATTACCAGGACATCTCTCTCTATGTGATGTATCCTTTACATAATGTTGTCTTCACTGTCACTCTGTAAGCCTTTTGGTTCAGTGCAAGCTGGCCAGCTTCTTCCAGTGTCATGTTCAGAAGGTCATCGATGTCATGTGTCTACTGTAGTCTTGGTCTGCCTCTCTGTTGTTTTTTTAAAACAAATGTCACTTGTATAGTTGAAGTCGTAGAGAATATGTACTCCATCGCTCTCAGTGAAGCTGCATGCCATCTGCAACTCATAGCAAAGTAAATTGTAACTTCAATAATTCCAAAGATTTTTTTTTAAATCCACTTGGTAAGCAAGAAGTCCTGAGCCAGATTCGAACTTGTCACCTTATGAACACAAAGCAAACATCTTACCCATTCCATCACAAAGATAATATAATGGAATCCCTCAACAGTTCGTGCATTTATTACATATTTCCCTATTTAATAACACTTTTCAAAATCTCCAATTATTTAAATTCTATATTGTTTATTCTGTATATAAGCAACTTTTTGCTATAACATAAATATATTGTTGGTGTGGACAAAGTTTTTATAATGTCATTTGATTGTATATACATAATTGATGGCTAGATGGTTGCTATTGAGTAATAATTTTAACATTTTGTGATTTCTTTTTTATAATCAGACTACCTCTGAGACCTAATGATGTGTACATATCTGAGAAAACTAACTTTAAGGCACAAGAGTCCAAGTGCCAGAAGCTGCTGGACTCTGGGAATGAGGTATTTATTCATGGTCTAGGCAAGGCAGTGAACAGAGCTATCAACTTAGCCTTGCAGCTCAAAGCAAAAGGTATGGGAACTATCCAGTTATGTGTTCAAACATCCACTGTGGATCTTGTGGATGATCTCGTACCTGAAACAGATGAAGGGGAGGCAAGGACTTCAATGAGAAGTAATTCTGCAATTCATATCCGTGTCTGTAGGACAGAGGTTGTTAGGGCTTCACCTCATACTGAAACTCTGCAAACATGAACAATTTCGTCGCAGGCATTGTTTTGTGGTTGGGATATGTGTGTGTGAATTGTTGTCACATGTTGTGTGGTAGGGATATGTGTGTGTGAATTGTTGTCACATGTTGTGTGGTTGGGATATGTGTGTGAATTGTTGTCAGCAAATACTGTTTTTTATTTGTTGTTTGCAATAAAATATTACAAATAATGAAGAGGTGTTCAATAAGAGATGAATAATACTTGTGAAGAACATGTTTTGTTGTTGTTTTACAGTGATCAATTATATTGATTGAGGACAACATTCTGCAATGGATATGTCACATAGATGGTTGGTTGCTGATTCAACAGTCCTTGGACTCATGCCCTTTTACCCAACATAAATATATTTATCCTCTCTGTCTCTCTCTGTGTGTGTGACATATTTATTTCCAGAACATTGTCTTTGCAATTGATGTCCTGAACCGGACTCTATCTTGTGACAATCTGCCTTCCTCCTCCAGTGATATCTTCATACAGTCTGATATCATCTGTCCATCTCCTCTAGGTCTGCCTCTTCCTCCACTTTCCTGAACTCTGCTCTCTAATATGCGCCTTTCCATGCCATATGTGTCTTTTTATATGTCCAAAATATTTCAGTTTTCTATGTAAAACTGTATTCAGCAGCCATCCATCCTCTATATTCAGCATACTCAAAACCACACTGTTCCTTATCTTTTCTGTCCAAGAAATTTTAAATATTTCCCTATAGCACTTCAGTTCTAATGCTGACATTCAATTTTGCATTTGTTCTATTTATAGTTTCGCAGCCGTATGTTTCAACTGGAAAAATGTATTATCTAAGAAGTATGACTTTTGTCTCTTTATAACAGTTTTTCCATTTTTGTTTTCATTTCGTTATCTCTATCGCAAATCTTCTAATTTCCATTGTACAATCACCTGAACTTTATATTTGCACACAGATAATCAAACTTGTCGATGTTTTCTAGTTCTGTTATCTATTTTAATTCTTGGTATTATCTGTTGTCATGATCTTGGTTTTCTGTATGTTTAATTGAAGGTTTTGTTCTACACTGTATGCTTTTGTTTTAATGATCATCCTTTCTAGCCGTTCTGTTTGTAATTTTTTGTGCTTTTTTGTCGTTCTTTATTTTCTTCATATATATTATATAAGAATGGTTATAGGGTACTTCCCTGTCTTTCCCCACTGTCTACCGAAAACCATTCTGAGATATCAACTCTAACAGCTGCTTGTTGATTATAGTAGAGTTATTCAATAAGATATATTAGATGTTCTTGGAAGTCCATTTCTCACATTATTCCTCATAATTGCTGGTGTATGCAATCAAATACTTTGGAATAGTCAATAAAACACATGTATAGATCTGCTTACGGCTATCCTCTGCAAATATCTAGGCACATTATTCCCGTATGTTGCCGGTTCTTTCAGGAAGGAACTCCCATTTAATTTAGCATCGATATAAGAAAACATCCATTCTTGTCGGTCATTTTGATAGAAGTCCATATACGTTAGTTGTTATATGTTATATAAATAGGAAAGTTGTTATATGTTGCCACTGAAAAGGAGATTTTTACCTATTTATGGATTTTCAATAATGAGAGATGATGCAGTATTTTTGTGCTCATTCTCACAGCTCCTACTTTTTAGCAGGACGTATGCCAGAGGATGATATGTAATATGATTTACAGTTTGTCTGCATTTCAACTTGACATCAACCTGACATCTTCAGCTTGACTTTTAGTCACTAAGATCTATTAGAGTAGCCAACTCCGCCCCCAAATCTCCTTAGTTGCCTATATCTCCTTAGGTGACTAAGTTAAATCTCCTTAGTTACACATATGGCTAGTAACTGTTGCTATTTTGTTTTTGTTCCCCTTTCGGACCCAGTAATGTACAAGTTTTATGACAATTATACATAGTACATTTGGGATGATTTACTGAAGATGGTTAGCATTAAATGACTCCAGGCAGTTCCATAATGTGCTATGATTCCCCCAACTCAATTTATCTTCTGTGTTTGTTATCAAACTCCTGCAGGTTAACAGAGTGTGCTCCAGAGAACGGAATGTGATCCTGTGTATTGTTCATAGTAAAACTGCCATCTAACACTTTTATATATATATATATATATATTATCAATATTTACTTACCACATACATGTTCCATTGGAAACAAGTTTTATTAGTAGAGTTAGGATGAGTTCTCCCATTTTTATCAACACAACAGGAATTGTGAGCCGCTGCACACTAATACCATCAAATCTTATAACAACTTGGTCAAGACTGAGAAAATATGTATGTAATAACAGAAATTTGCTATATACAGTATAAACAATATAGAATAAATATAATTGGGGATAATGAAGTGTTGTTAAATAGGGAAATTTGTCATAAAAGAATGCACTATAGAGGGATTCCACTGTTACTATATTGATGTCAGTGTATTTTTGGGGTCATGGCAAGTCTGAAAGTCACTAGGCAACATTCTCAAAGTCATGACAGCAACCTCTGAGACTTCTTAGTCCACATTAGACTCAAGGTGGATACAGTCAACTACAGAGGCACATCTTTATATGAGCAATCATGCAACACCTGCCAGTTTGTTGTTCAAACACTTCCCTGGCTACTTTCACCATCTGTGAGAGCTTTCCTTACTAGACTAGAGATGTGATTTACTCAATCATTTGTAAATTTTGCCACTTGACTTACAAAGAAAAACTGACCTTAGACTGCAATAATTTTACTACCACATAATATGACCCCAGGAGCAGCCCATTTCAATTACCCTAACCACAGTGATGTTTGTGATATCTTGACCACGGCCATTCAGTTTTATACATCGGACCATATGAGTCATTTTATGATGGAGAAAAATCGCATAATCCATACCATGGGGCCACAAGAATCAATTAGTATTAATGTTCAACATAAATTCTTTTGATACACATTTCTATTGTTCTGTCAATTGATTCATTCCAATTCTTAGACTCCGATTTGGGTTATGTGACATTCTTAACATACTTATGGCTTCCCAAATTGTCACTAGTCATACTGAGATAAGACCTTTGTATTGTTAATATACACATTTTAATATTTTTATTTTCAATTTTGTATTTTCTTTGTGTGCCCACCCAACTGTACTTTCTCGTCATGCAATCATATTTCCTGTGTTTGCTCATCCCTTTCTTGATAGAGACATTTTAATTGAAACGTCGATCTTGTGTATTGTTTTAGGTAAAACTGCTATTTAAAACTTTTCTATTTTTCTTCAATATTTACTTACAGTACGGTGCAGTTTTATTTTAGTCTCCAAATCGCTCAATTTTTGACCATAAGTAACCATAGAATATTCTTAAAATGTCAATCCAGTGCTCCATCAATGGATAATGGTTATGTAATCTGTTATTTTATCTCTATTACCAAATCCCATTCCAAGGCCACTGCATCATAAATTGAGAGTATTGTTCTGTAAGTCCAAGATCACAGTGGATGCTGAACCATCATAGAGTTGACACTATCTGCATGGTTGTTGACAGATTGAAAGGCTGTCACATCCAAGAGAAGGCCATTCAAACTAAAAATAATTCTGAAATAGATGTGTTGGACATATGGCACAAATACAACTGTATCAGATTGTATTCCAGCTGACCAACTCAAATCACATGAAAAATTGTGCTGGAAATTTAATTGCAAACAAAGATTGGTTCTTTCCCAGGAGAAGGGTCTAAATATTTTCCGAAAAGGAATATACTATAAATGGGAGAATAAAATTGTGTTCATGTTTTTATTAATTATTTCCCTGACGTTAAAAAACTAAACACCAACCCGGTATTTATTATTTACCCACCAGCTCAATCTGCTTTTTAACAGTGCAGTACCAGAAACTTCTGACAGCAGTAAGTCAACATAGTAAGTCCCCCTTGTATTTGCACAGATTTCTATAAAAGTGTGAAATGTAGACCCTTCTAGGAAAGGACCCAAATACCATTGCATGGAAAAGAAGCACACAAAAAACAGAAGTCATTGACAAACTGTTATTTACTGATCTGTTTCAAGACCATCTTGGCACAAAGACATAGTTACTAATAAAATGACGTTACAATGAAAGGGTAACATTATAATGAAAACATGACATTTAAAAAATGTACAATCATATGGGGTATTAATTGGCCAAGAGGTAGTGAGTGTGTCACAGAAGGCCAGGGTATGTAGCTCAATTTCAGGTGCAAGTGATTGGGCATCTGGACCATTCAGACAGCAATGACAAACTAATGAATGTAAATACTGTCTGGAAAATCACTACAGCCAAAAAATGATTGGTGGATAGGATAGGCTACCAGTAACAGAAAGAAATGGTAACTTGTCTCATATTGCCCATGTTGTATATGAAACTAATCCAATAGGTGAAAAGCAAAATTCATGTTTTGGTCAAATTTATTTATGCATTAACTCATTCATTCAGCTGACATTCTTTCCAAATTGTAGTCTTCTTTATTGATGTTCTGAACTCTTCACGATTCTAGACAAGTTGATCTCCTGCAGCCAGGGGCATGTTTAAACAATCTGGAATGTCTTCTTATCCATTGTCATCTTGGGTGACCTTTACCCCTGTTGTCAGCGACCATACCTTCCATTATAATTTTGTTCATGTAGTTATGGCCAATAAACCTTGGCTTTCTTGTTATAATGTTTAGGAAACAACCATATTGACGTTTAATGGTTTTAACACTTTCTGATGTTATATATACAGCAAAACTTTACGGGTGCCTCCATCATACATCTTTACAAGAGAAAAGGAAATTGCTAAGCTTGCGACAACCATCGAGGCATATCCTTGCTCTCTATAGCAAGCAATATTCTGGCTATGATCCCGTTGATCAGACTGCAGGACCATCTGGAGATAGGTCTCCTCCCGAGAGCCAATGTGACTTTCAACAAGGCAGAGGAACATGTGACATGATTTTCACTGCCAGTCAACAATAGGAAAAGTGTCGAGAACAGAACATTGGTCTCTACACCACATCTGTCAACGTCCAAACTCCAACCCGTTTCCAGTAACTGACAGTTATCAAACATAGTTGTACCTTGGCTCTGAATCTCTTTAAGATGGTATTTTCTGCAATGTCAAATGATGCCTTCCAGAATAATAGTGTAGGAATTTGCTATCGAGCTGATGGAGAGCTATTCAATCTCAATAGATTGAAAACCAAAACTCTGACATTGTTTGCTGACGATTGTGCACTCAACACTACCAGTCTGAAAGACATGCAGGACAGTATGGACCTCTTTTCTTCAGCTTCTGATACGTTTGGTCACCATCAGCACCTCGAAAACTTTATAAATGTACCAACCAGCACCAGGTGTCCCTTACACAGAACCATTTGTAAACGTTGAAAGGACAGAAACTCAATACTTCTGATAGATGTGTATATCTTGGCAGTACCTTACTGCATATTGCAAACTGACAATTGACGAGAATGTAGCCCTGCATGTTACAAACTGGATGATAAGTTTCACAAAAACATGATACGCAACGACACAAGTCATGGACCATAAGAACACTTCTTGATTTGTATATACTAGATTCCATGATTATTATTTTATATGAACAATATGAGACAAGTGATAACTACACATTAATGATCTTTCATTTGAATGTGAAGGCAGTCTTTCTGTATACGGTAACAGTTTATTATTCACAAATAAAAAACCTAATTAACGATATCTTATGCTAACCTCATTTTCATTTGTGAAAATGGGAACATTATTCAGATGATTACCTAACAAATGGAGAAAAAATGCACATTTTCTCATAAAAATGTGTTTTCATTCAATCTTTTGTCTGTATTTATGTGACAAAATCAAATGTGTTTGGAACAACAGACTCAGGAAGTAGAAATAGAGGAACGAGAGAATTCACTGAAAGGGGAATTGGTATGTGGACATCTGTGATGAAAGGGAATGACTGGAGAGAACTGTTCATGATATGTCAGCTAGAGGAGGGTCAGTTGATGGCTTATGCAACCTTTGGGGATAATTTTAAATAAATAAACAGCTTTCTTTGAGATACGTTTTAGAATCATAAAAATTAAGTATATTTTAATTTTTTTGGTCATGCCTTTTCTAGACATTTCTGTCATCGGGAGTTTTTAACTCAGACCTGCATGTTGAAGTTGGATGCTTTGAGATGAAATGCACTTATATTGCAGCCTTAGTGACACAAGGAAAATATGGAAGGGTACAAGCAAACACTAAATTCAAAACACAAACACTTCAAAATGACCAAATTTGTTGAATGTGATCATTAAACGGTCAATCTGGCATCCTTGGTATATTGTTAATTTTTATAAATGGTGACATTAAAATCTAACAAAATAATAATGGTATTGCTAATTTTATGACTGATGACATTAACATGTCACAATTGTCCATCACATAAATAGCACACTACATTTTACAACACAACATTGACACATCACCATTTTCTACTCACAATATGTACAGTTTTTCTATCTGTATTTCTATACAGTATAAAGTTCAGCACACACATAAAGTTTAGTACATTTAAAATCATTCCTATGATAAATGCGAAACTCTCAAACACATACATTTTTAGAAATAATCATTCATGCAATTTAAGTCTTGAGTGTATGTGAAACAAAATAATACCAGCCTGTAAATTCCCATTTTATGTTGGGAATAAAAATGCATACCTGCACTCTTAATATGATTGTGTAATTATTTTCTGCTACACATCTACAAAATCTAATGGCATCCCTTCATCATGAACTGCATCTAACTTCTAGCAACTGTTCTAATGAAAGATAAATGTATGACGTATCTTTTTTATTATTATTAAACACATTTATAAGCCCTCCATTCTGTGTCTTACATAAGAACACAACAAAAAAACACCACAGGAATTATTACATCATGTGAACTTTTCCACAATGCATTACACGGAAACCTGTGTATGCCAGATTCAGACACATGGTATTATTTTGTTTCACATGTTCCAAGTCTTGTGTCTATAAATGTGCCTTTCAATATCTACTGCAAAAACTGATCATCTATGGATCTGTTAGATAGCAGTGAAGTCTGTATCATTAACAAATAGCTGGGAAATAGCAGTGAAGTCTGTATCATTAACAAATAGCTGGGAAATAGCAGTGAAGTCTGTATCATTAACAAATAGCTGGGAAATAGCAGTGAAGCCTGTATCATTAACAAATAGCTGGGAAATAGCAGTGAAGTCTGTATCATTAACAAATAGCTGGGAAATAGCAGTGAAGTCTGTATCATTAACAAATAGCTGGGAAATAGCAGTGAAGTCTGTATCATTAACAAATAGCTGGGAAATAGCAGTGAAGTCTGTATCATTAACAAATAGCTGGGAAATAGCAGTGAAGTCTGTATCATTAACAAATAGCTGGGAAATAGCAGTGAAGTCTGTATCATTAACAAATAGCTGGGAAATAGCAGTGAAGTCTGTATCATTAACAAATACTGTAGCTGGGAAATAGCAGTGAAGTCTGTATCATTAACAAATAGCTGGGATATAGCAGTGGTAATGATTTGGATTATGCACCTACTAATATGCTGTATTAAAAAATCCCAAAACAATATATTCTCTAGTCCACGTAGCAGACAATGGGCACTCATTACTTTGTAGGTTGAGAAAACAAAAAACATCTTTGTACTAGTACTATGCCGCTGATACCCCCTTGTTGAAATAAGACTGCATCTAATGGGATATCATATGTGCATACATATAGATTCCATCAAATTTTTTATAGCTACAACAGCAAGGATAACCAACCACACCAAACATTTTGTAATCACATTTCAGAAGTTATATTTTCTATTAGTTTGGACAGGGCTACATTTCAGAAGTTATATCTTCTAGTAGTTTGGACAGAGCTACATTTCAGAAGTTATATCTTCTAGTAGTTTGGACAGGGCTACATTTCAGAAGTTATATCTTCTAGTAGTTTGGACAGGGCTACATTTCAGAAGTTATGTCTTCTAGTAGTTTGGACAGGGCTACATTTCAGAAGTTATATCTTCTATTAGTTTGGACAGAGCTACATTTCAGAAGTTATATCTTCTAGTAGTTTGGACAGGGCTACATTTCTGAAGTTGTGTCTTCTAGTAGTTTTTAATCATATTTCACAAGTTATGTCTTATGGTAGTTTGGACAGGGCTACATTTCAGAAGTTACTGTATGTCTTCTAGTAGTTTGGATAGGGCTACATTTCTGAAGTTGTGTCTTCTAGTAATATTTAATCATATTTCACAAGTTATGTCTTATGGTAGTGTGGACAGGGCTACATTTCTGTTCATCATGTATAATCCTTTCAATCCCAGCTGTTCAGGAAAAATTCCAGGCTTAATTCGCAGATCAATGAGAATAACTCCACATAAATCAGAAGTGATTGTGCAAGAAAATTAATATAAAATACAATTTGCAATCAATTTTTATGATTCACAGTCCGATTAACAGATAAATGAAAGCATTACTGATCTGTGAACATATCTTTGTGAATGTTCTGCAAGATAAATTTACTTGTCATGTAACGTAACAAGCGAGAGGGAAAAAAATGATCACCAGTTTCATGTCTGTTACATTTACTTTTGTCAATTTGTGTGCTGATGAATGTTCAAATGAAAGCTGCAAAACAGTCTCCCTTACACAGCATGACAACAACAATTCTTTAACTGTTAACTACTCCAAACATACAGACCTAGTTCACATAAAGAAAGCCCTAGATATCTGGTGAAACAGGTTTCCAAAATGGATCTTGTTTTTCTGAAAATTTTGATACCAGCATACAGATTTGTTCTGCACATACCCCCAAAGAATGACTAACATAGAAATAGTGAAAACTAGGCCTAGTCTCAAAAGCAGAGTAATCTCAATCAATATCATTACAGGACCTGATTTTTCATGAAATTGAACAATAATGACATAGATCAGCTGTGTTCACTATTCTCAGTCATTACTCAGTCTATGGTGTGCGGAGCGGAACTCGCACATCATCAATTAGGCCTACACTACGGATCGTCATTAATTTCAACTAGGCCTACTAAATACTGAACTACTACCCATCAACATCTGATTCATTCAAGTCCTATAGAATTCCAATTAAAAATTGCATATCAACATCATCTGAATCATAAGTAGGTCCATTTTTACCAAGTTGTGATAAAAATAGGTCATAATAAACCTTTAGCAGTTCGGAAATGACAGCTGTTAGAAACTGAAAACAACACTGGTAGCTGCCATTACCGGTAATCATGTCAGGGCTAAATTTAGCATGCCTTTTCGTAGGGAACCGGTAACAGACATCAACAGAAATAACCATGTGTCAATACAATGAGAATGTAGATCTTCAACAGGTTTGTGAATGACTAGAAGATCTTCAATTGGCTTGTGAATTAGCAGAAGATCCTCATCTGGATTGTGAATTAGTAGAAGTTTGTCAACAGGTTTGTGAATAAGTAGATTTCAACATATTTGTGAATAATTAGATCTTCATCAGGTTTGTGAATGAGATCTTCAACAGGTTTGTGATTAAGTAGGTCATTAACAGATTTGTGAATAAGTAGATCTTCAACAGTTTTGTGAATGAGTAGAAGATCTTCAACGGATTTGTGAATTAGAAGATATTCAACAAACTGACAGGTATGTGCTAGTTTTGACTGCAAGTCACTCGCACAGAGTACTACAAGTACACGTTAAAGACCTCACTGAAAGATTTTCAAATAACATACACATGGAAAGAGGCTGCACAAAATAGAACTACATAGTGCTCTACCATTTTAAAAAGGCACAGAATCTTGTGAAATGAGGAGAAATGTGACAGCTCAACGGCGGAGAGTACCTAGAAAGTCACAGGTAGATCACACACCATCTACAGTGATCATCCCATGCTCGAATTGTCCAAGGACCTTTTACGGCCAGGATGGGCTTATTTGCCATCTTCAAACTCATAGTCAAGGACATAACTCTAACTGAATTTGATAAAGAGGATGTAACAAATGGTCATCATGTGATGGATGGACAACAGTTTTAACAGGATGAAATTATATCTGCGAAAATGACTTACCAGTATGTAAAATAATGACCCTGTATAGATGCAGTGGAATCTATTTATAGTGCATAATTTATAACACAGTTCCCTATTAAACAACACTTTTCACAATTCCTAATTTATTCTTATGTATATACACTTATATACAGTAGAATCCCTCTATAACACATCCTTTTATAACAAATTTCCCTATATAATAACACTTTTAAAAATCCCCAATAATATTTTTTCTATATATTATTTGTACTGTATATAGTAAATTTCTATTGTTATATACATGTTTTGTTGGTCCGGACCACGTTGTTATAACAAGATTCCACTGTATGACGAATGTTCATTATTACATAAATATTTCATTTGTCCAAACTGATTTGTTATAAAGGGTATTCCACCATATCACAATAATAATCTATCTTCTCATTTAACATGCGAGTCAGAAAATGCTTTGAGAAAACCCTGCAGAATAAATTAAGATATAGAACAATAATGCAATTAACTGCTGAAGTCTGCTTCAGCCCATTGGCATACATAAAACTACAACACAACACATCTTTGGTCTACGGATTACATCCTGCTGGAAATCTAGTATGGCCATTTTACTGCAACAAGAGTGATCCAGATGAATTCTAAAAACAAATTAAATCAATTCTGCTGAAACAATAAAAGTACTATTACAATGTGACACTTAGAACAAAAAATGTGTGCAAATATAAAGCACAAAAATACAAGAGAAATACTGTTAAATGAATTTTAAAAGCTAGGAATGGTTTGAAACTTTAAAACTTCAGAATCATTGTCTGTCATAGAATCATTGACACATAAACACTTTATAAATGAGCATCATTGTGTCATACAATTAATGACTCGTAAACATTATAAATGAGCATCATTTTTTCATAGAATCATTGACTCATAAACACTTTCTAAATGAGCATCATACAATTATTGTCTGAGTTGTAAACACTCCATAAATGAGCATCACGCTGTCAAAAAATCATTGAACCAAAATAACTTCTCCCAAATATCATTGGAACTCAGCTTATGGTAAACCTTGGTTGACCAGTTGAAAGCAAAAACAAATTGTTGACATTACTTGGAGGCCACTGCAAAAGATGAACCTGAACTTTGAACTTCCATATTTTTTAACATTTCAAACTATCTGATAATGTAGCTGCCACATTTAGTAGATTACCAAAGAGAGCATGATAAACTAAATAATAAAGGCAAAGATACAAAGCTATTGAGCTTATGTATTCAGTACTTTATTTTAGCTTATATATTCAGCACTTTATTACAGAGTATGTATTCAGCACTTTATTATAGCATATGTATTCAGCACTTTGATTTTATCATTCGATTTGAATTCACTCCAATGGGTGTTAGTTATCCTACGAAGACATTTGAATTCATATGATAGCACCGGAATAACGCAGGAATTAAATAAGCACATTTGTGTGTGTGTGCTGATTGAACTGACAGAATTGGAGAGATCTGCCCTATGTGCTAACTTCAGCGTAAAAGGAAAATGAATGAATTCAGCACTTTATTATATGGCCTTGAATGTGGTTCTAAAGGCACACATATTTCAGATTACTTCTAATTCAGTAGGCAAAGATAAGGGTCACTGCTTTCTTAGAAGGCACGCCGTAAGAGGTGACTTAAGGAAAGCTGGGGGTGGAGGGGTAAGCTAATGGTAGTATAATTTCACAATAACAATTTGTGAAAACTATAACAGCAGTTACAGAAACACCAAAAATAAAACAAATGGAAAATCTTTGCCCATTGCCTAAGATCCAGAGAATACGTAAACACATGTAGGACTGATTGATTAATGTTGCCCAGAAGTGGGCAACCTTTCTTGGGTTAGTGAGCCGCATGGACCATCATTCATTTGGGATAGGGACAACAAGTAGTTTTTATTTCGTAATTTGCAGTTCCAAGTACACTGAAATCCTGTTATAACAACTATGTATGTAACAGAAATTTGCTATATACAGTACAAACAATATAGAATAAATATAATTGGGGATTTTGAAAAGTAAGTTATATAGGGAAATGTGTCATAACATAATGCGCTATACAGGGATTCCACTGTAATATTTTCTGAGTTCATAGGCCAGTGTATATAAAGTAGAATCCTTTATAGTGCATTATTTTAGAACACATTTCCCAGTGTCAAATCTGGACAAGACAAAAGAAAAATAGTGACAGCAGAAATGACATGTCTACGAAGCGGATAGACAGATAGACATTTCCCTATTTAACAATACTTACTACATTCCCCAATTATATTTACTCTGTATTTGTAGTGTATATAACAAATTTCTGTTATTACATACATATTGTGTCGGTCTGAACCAAGTTGTTATAATAGGATTCCACTGTACATAGTATTTGACTTTTAAATCAGCCCTGTAGGTTAGAAAGAAATGAATTGGTGGACCAGATTTTGCCCACCACTGATGTAGACTATCATCTTAATACTTACACTTTCAAACGACAAATACAAATCTAATAGAGTAGTAGTGTTACTGCAATCGTCCAGCTCTGTGGATACGATACTGAGCACATATCAGAAGCACAAAGTAATAAGTTCAGATTTAACAATAGGTAACTAGGATAATCAGGGATATCATAATGCAATGGTAGTCTACTGAATGACGATGTTGCATAGAAAATTCCTGCAGCCAAAATAATTATGGGATTCGTTGAGATGTCCAAAATAGAGTATGTAATCAATGTAAAAGGTAAAAAGAAGTTACAAATCATTAGGATTATCATTAATGAAACAGCATTGAAAGCAGAAATGAACAAAACAAGGCACTTGTCTACAATCCTTTCACAAAGAAGAGAATCTACTTCCCTTTAGTCAACTTAACAGATTTTGATTGGGTTAGGGGTTACTACAATCATGATCACATGCTGTCTCCACAATGAAGGTTGGATGCAACAGACCACCAACACCCATTTATGGTTAGGTTGCCCTCAAACCAAACCTAGCTAAAACTGGTAACACATTGAGGGTTAATAAAGATAAACAACAAGTAAATTTTCTAATTTGTGAGAGAATTGATGATAAGTAGCAAAAACAAATACAAATAGCGTAAGCATAGTATATTTCTTAAAGCATAGAGGAAACTGGTAAAAGAATCCTTGCTAAATTAACAACAGAAAATTCAGATTTCACTACGTCCATGCATTCCTGTCAACCAGTAAGGTGTTCCTTAATAATGTAACTCTTACATCATTGATGTAACATTTTTTCAGATTAATGTCTTTTCTGGCAAGGTAGATACATGTATATCAGATGACAGATTCTAACATAACATTTTGTCAAGTTTCCAATGAGGATATTTCAAGAAGCAAATTCAATATGATCGTAAAGAACATTTTAATACAAATGTCAATGTCAAGAATGGATATGTGATCCTAAAATAAAACCATACTTCAAAAATGTGTCTGCACAGGTTTTCTGTAAAGTAATATGTTAGTAAAGTAAGACATCTGTAATGTAAGGCATTAGTAAAGTAAGACATTAGTAAAGTAAGATTTCAGTAAATTGATGTCAGTAAAGCAAGATGTTAGAAAAGTAAGACATTAGTAAAGTAAGATATCAATAAAGTAAGACATTAGTAAAGCATAGATGGCATAATATTTTTCTGTATGTATTTATATTCTCTATAATGTTTATCTCCGAGTCCAATAGTCTGTATTATGGTGATCATAAAACTTCTAATATATACTATTTAATATTGTTTTTTTGGTTTTGTTTTGTGAAGAACATAAATTGTAGAGTGCAAATTGTTGAAGAAATGGCAGGTTTATTAATATAAAGAACCGCATATAATAAATTCAGGCACTAAACAAAACAATACCACATAACACTGAAAATAAAAATGAATAAATATAACACTGTTAATATAAAGAATATTTTCTTAACGGCATTTAATTTAATAAATTGAGAAATGAAACGAAACTAATCATTACAACACTGCAAATAGAATGTGACAAACAATAAAAATTGTTTCCAACTAGCAGCAGAACTGACACAAAACACAATGACATATACATAATAAGAGTAATAAAATAATTCCTTTTTACATTTATTTACGCCACTAAGCACGGCACAATATTTTGCACTATGGAAATCCATGAAGACAGTTTTAAAGTTTGGTTATTACTTAGGATCACATACTCGAGGATATAATAGACAGATTTTAATAATTGATTTGTTATATCTGTATCAAATTAATTTATAAATATATTTATCTGTTCTGTTAGGTCATTTTTTGTTTTAGTAAGGTTTCTTTTATGATTGTGAAAATGTTGTATAGGATTTCATCTCAACTGGTCGACAGCTAGGCATGTCTGAAAAAAAAATGCATTAAATTATCACTGGCAGTCATTCATGTAATATCCAGACTTAAAAGTCACCATATATGTAGAATGATAGTTAACAACAGTCAAAAAATTTGAGTAATTTTGTTTCGCATTTTGTCACACTTTTTTGCCAAACTCGAATGAACCAGACTAAGACTGTAGACATAGTGTTAACTCTGATCATCTGGTAGGCCGCTAAAAGTACTACTGAGATCAACTTTTTATATCTGTAAGCTAATAAAGCCTCCACTTTGACCAACTTGTAATGCCTGTAAACTGATAAAATCTCCAATATGACAAATTTGTTGTATGTGTAAGCAGATAACTATCCACTTTGACCATCTTGTTGTATGTGTAAGTGATAAAACATTGACTTATCATGCCCATATCTACATTTTCATAGTAGAAATTTAAAAAATAAAATATATTAAGTTAGGACAAGAACACTCTCATGGAGCATTTAGTGAGTTGCAGGCATCTAATCACTGGTCTGAAGGTATCACTGGGGTCTTAAAATTGAGTAGAAAGTACCTTATCAGGAATCATTAATGGTGCACAGTCCCTTTCAGCTTTGTGAAATTAGGAGTGAAATGTGTGAATATATTCTCATTTTTCAATAACTGTGATAGTAGGTAAGGTTCTTTTTCACACAGTAGAGATGTGTATGGGATATGCTGGGTTAGACTTGTATTTATCGAAGTTCACACAGTTTGTTTGTTTGAGAATCCCAGGTATTGTGAGCAATTAGCTCTTATTCCCTATGATCAGTGGAGTGGTTTTTCTGAGCTTTCTTTCATACCCAGGAGACTTCAGTTTTTAGCTTAGTGCAATGCCTATTGAAGGAGCCTTCTACTCAAGAGAGTCTATAATTGTATAGATGACATGCTACAAAGCTACATAAGAGAGCCTCAATATAATGGCATGTCATCTATTAGGGTTTTCTGTTGCATGGATGGTTTGTCTAGTGGGCCATTAGTGGGACCCACAAATACAACCGCATGCATAAGTTCACATAGTAGAGATGTGTATAGGATATATGCTGGGTTAGAAAGGTTGGAAGAAAAGGAACCAAAAGAAAATTATGAGTTGATAATATCAAAGACTGGACAGAAATAAATTTCTTCTGAACAAGGCACTGAGAACAGAGAGATGTGGTGGAAATGTTGATGTTTCTAAAGAAGAATCCCTATGTTCCCGAGGGGTTATTGGTATGATGATGATATGATGATAATGAAAGGCCATTGGTAGATTTAAAGTCACTGAAATTTGTACAACCGCTTCTTACTTTGTATGTTATTATTCCATTGTTTTTCTAATTTTACTTCAGTGTTCTCCACTATCAAGATTCAACCTTGAATTCTATCACCCGCCGAAGACGGATGTGTTGGGCATTTGGCGCAAATAAAACACAACGCATTTCCATTCTCTGGATATATATCCTGCTATATATATATATATATATATATATACGAGGGGGAGTCAATAAGTAAGTCACAAATTGATGTTGGATGGCAGGAAAATGCAGTAGGTGGTTTCTAAAGCTGTTTTAGTTGATATCATCATAGAACTTTATGTTTATGTTCGCTAGATGGCGCTAGCTGTACCTTGCGCATGCGCAGCACAAAAAACAAAATGGCTACTGTACTTACAGAGTGTACAATCAATGAACAACGTGCTGTTGTGCGGTTTTTTATGGGCAAAAGGACTGCCTGCAAAAGACATTCATAAAGAAATGCTTCCTGTTTATGCTGACAATTGTTTGTCCCGTAAAGCGGTGCACAGCTGGGCAAAAAAATTTTCTCAAGGACGCTCTAAAATTGTTGACGAAATCCGATCTGGTCGTGCTGTTGAAATTGCAACAGACGCATCTGTGCAGCGGGTTGAGGAGATGATTCGAGGTGACAGACGAGTAACGATAGACGCTGTAGCAGCTGCAATAGGGTGCTCACATGGTTCAGCATACAGCATCATGCATGACCGATTGAAATTTAAGAAAGTGTGTTCAAGGTGGGTGCCCAGACAATTGACGGACGAACACAAAATGAACCGATTAGGCTTGTCATTGGAGCATCTCTGTCAATACGCAAATGAAGGAGAAGACATGATGAACAGGATTATTACTGGGGACGAATCATGGGTGCATCACTACCAGCCTGAATCAAAGCGTGCTTCAATGCAATGGAAACATCCTTCTTTGCCTTGTGTCCAAAAATTCAAGGTTACACCATCAGCAGGGAAGGTTATGCTGACAGTGTTCTGGGATTGTCAAGGAGTGCTTTTAACCAATTTCAAAAAGAAAGGTGACAATGTGAATTCTGAATCATACTGTGAAGTTCTATCAGTGCTTCGGGATGCAATTCGAAGAAAACGTCCAGGGCTGCTGACTAGAGGAGTGCTACTCCTTCATGACAATGCTAGACCACATACGGCTCGATTAACTCAGGAGAAAATAAAAAATCTTGGTTGGAAAATTCTGGAACATCCTCCTTACAGCCCCGATTTAGCCCCTAGTGATTTTCACCTTTTTGGTCCACTAAAAACCCACCTTGGCGGGAAGCATTTCGCGACTGACGCAGAAGTTGAATGTGAAGTGAAAATGTGGCTTAAAAAGCAGAGCACGCAGTTCTACGCAGCAGGTTTGGGAGGACTCATAAAACGATGGGATAAATGCATCAATGTTGGTGGAAATTATGTTGAGAAGTAAAGGGATAATGTATGTGTAAAAATAAACAGTTTTCAGGTTTTTATCATCTTCAGTTTTTTTCTAAAGAGCCATTTGTGACTTACTTATTGACTCCCCCTCGTATATATATATATATATATATATATATATATATATATATATATATATATATATATATATCTTGCTGGAAATCTAGTAGGACCACGGTCTTGCTATAAGCGAGATCCAGCGGGAGTTTGAGAATGAACGCTGAAGAAGAAGAATTCTATCAGTACACAACTTCTTGTATTATTAGTCATACGGTTCAACCCTGAATTCAATCAGTGTTACTGTACCCAACTTTTGAACTTCTTTGTACTGTTATTACCAAGAAATAAGCCATGCTTGGTGGAGGGGAAGGCTCTCTCTCAAATTTATACAACATCTGAGGTGGACAGATTTCAGTATGAATAAAATCCATAGCCACATGAACATTTTGTATTAGTGTTTGTGAACGCAGCCTATTATTCATACACAGAAAACTCAGTTTGGTATGCAGCACATTTTAAAGTCCTGCCCATGTTAGTTGGTGAGGCGTGACATAGACTTGAGTTGATGTCAATTGTGAGGACTATCTAGCTCTACATCTATTATTGTGGGCTATCTAGCTCTATGGGAGATGGTAAACAAAATCAGGAGGTTCCATATTCATGTTACTAGAACCCTTGGCAATTCAGAAATCAGAGTAGGCTGAAAATCACTTTCTGGAAAAATACATTTTGTCGGTCACATATACATTTTAATGATTTTTATACAATAAAGGACATCATTGCAACAATAAAAAAGAAATTAAATTTGGAACCCTGACCATTTCCTGTGTACTGTCACAGAAATCTTCCTGTAAGAAATCATTCCGGGCACAAAATTGCTAAAAGTAAAAAGTGCAATGATATTGGTTCTAGTACACTACTGCAAGTTATATGATGTAGTAAACAAGTCACTTTTACTTCCAGATATAAATGAGAAACCTTCATTATAGGAATGACCAACTTTTATTTGTTAAAATAAACAATTTGATGTTTTATACTGAAAAAAGTTGCAAGAATATAAACTTAGTGTTTACATGACAAAACACATTGAATGACCGTGCATATATTAATGACAACTTAAGGTAGAATATCCTGCATGTTTAGCTAGTGTCGCTAGATCAAGTCCTCTCAGAAATAATATGGAACAAGAATTTGTAGCTTGTGTGTTTTCAATAATGTCTTTTCTTCTATCTTGATCAAGTCTAGTGTTACTATTTGGGATGATGTAAACATCAAAGCACATTTCCAATGTCCAAACAACTGTAGAAAGACACATGGGTGATGGGACCTCTCCTTAATTGATTTTCTCCATGATCATTTCTTGAATTTTTTGACAGTCTGAAATAATATAAACAATAGGTTTTTAGATTTGTAGCTTTACGTAGAATAGGTTTAGGTTTATAATAGATTTATAACATTTGATAACAGTTACTATGTTGTTCCAACAGGCCGACGTTGTGCTTGAACTAGTTACGAGCACGGCGTGGGTGGGCGGAACAACAAAGAAACCTGTCAAAAGGGCCAGAGTTGTGCCCTGATGTCGACGTCTGTTTCGGCGGCATTGGACTCAAAACACCATCGAGTCGAATGGTTGCTGAACAGAGGGCGGAGCACTTATGGGAATGCCCCATGTGCTGTGAGGCCAGTTTTCTAATCAAGAAGATTTAGGTTCATGCAAGAATATTCATTTTTCTGTTTGTTAATCTGCCAAGTGAGTATGATATGATGAACAGTTTTAAAGAAAATGCATTTTTAATATCATCATATTGATAATTTGGAGGAGTTGTGACCTTATCTTAATGATGGGGGGGTTAACAAATGAGAAATCGCATAATGGTGAAAAGGTTAAGTAGCTAGATATCAACAAGATGTTTCTAACCTTTGAAACAGATGCCTTTAGTGTCAGCTGTTGCCTCAATTCATCAATCTCATCCTTCTGTCGGGTCAACTTCTCATTCATACCTGCTAAATGTTCACTCATCATACTGAGCTGGCCTTCATAACTGCGTGTTGTTGTCTGCAGCTCATCCTGGCAATAAAAATAACACGCCTGAATGACACGGCAACACATAAAAGCAGGCATTCTGAAAATTAAGTCACACAACTAACAATATATCCTTACTGTAAATGGTAACAATAGCGTTAGTTAACAGCTTGTTTTATTACTTGTTTGGTTTAGTTTGAAAGTTTTGGAGAGGAGATGGTGGCCACCAAGTTAAAGCATTGCATACTGAAATCTAACTTTGGCACAATATGGTTGTAGTGTTGAAATAAATGTGACGGCTGTTGTGGCAATATTTGAACAATAACCAAATTACCAGAGGATATCTGACAAAGTGGAGAGTAACATAGTAACAAAACTGTTAATCACAATGTTGATTGTAGTGCAGAAATATAAAATTAGTAACTTATGTCTGCATATGACTTACATAAACAATTGGGGGGAGGGGGGAGACTGAACAAATTTGACAATTGTAAGGGGGGGGGGGATTGATCAGCAATACTGTTTTTTTATTCTCTAAATAAATTGTTTGAATTAGAAACCTTTTTCTAAAACTGTGAAACAAGTCATGTATTTTTTTCTTACCTTTCCTGCTTTAAAAAAAAAAATATGGGTTGGTGATTAAAATTTGACATAAAATTAGCAAGAGTGGGGACATCTATTACATAAGCAATGGTATCTTCCAGATCAAATGACAGCAGGGCCAGATAAATGGAACACATTATATGGAACAAAACAACAGCTCACAAACACATGCATATATCACACAATGGCATTACGTAAAGGATATAAGCCCATGGACTGCTGGATCAGCAACCAACCAACCATCAAATGACAGAACACGAGTGGATTTTATTTGAGTATATCTCCAACTAGAACTGAGCACATTGTCACAGCAATCTCTGTTTTCTGTTTGTCGCATACAATTTGTCTTATAATCCCTTTAGTGATCAGGAGAAGCAGTAAAACTATGCACTGTATGGTAAGTAAATATTCAAACCATTTTCTATTTTATGCTTTCAGTATTTTATCATAATCTCTTAAAAAGCAAATTTCACAGACTCTAGGGCAAGAGTTTTTAAATTTCATATTTTTCTGTATATTTTCTCAATAATCTTATTAACTTCGTAACAAAAGTTAGTTTTCTTGATCACAAACCTTTAAGTGAGCAAGACTCTGATTGGCTAGTTTCAGTTCATCCTGTACAACATCTTTTGATTTCTCTGCTATCTTCATCTGTTTATGAAGGGCCCGGACCTTTAATAAATGAATGAATGAAATTAACACAGCCAAATCCCATTATAACATCTTGGTATGAGCCGACAAAATATGTATAAAATAACAAACATGTGCTATATAGAAGCAATAAAGAATAAATATAATTGGAGATGTGGAAAATGTTGTTAAACATGGACATTTGTTATGAAATGATGCGCTATAGAGGGATTCCACTATATAACTTATAAGATGCTTGTAAATGTTCAAATGATGCGCTATAGAGGGATTCCACTATATAACTTATAAGATGCTTGTAAATGTTCAAATGATGCGCTATAGAGGGATTCCACTATATAACTTATAAGATGCTTGTAAATGTTCAAATGATGCGCTATAGAGGGATTCCACTATATAACTTATAAGATGCTTGTAAATGTTCAAATGATGTGCTATAGAGGGATTCCACTATATAACTTATAAGATGCTTGTAAATGTTCACATGATGCGCTATAGAGGGATTCCACTATATAACTTATAAGATGCTTGTAAATGTTCACATGATGCGCTATTGAGGGATTCCACTATATAACTTATAAGATGCTTGTAAATGTTCACAAGGTGTAGAAGACTGAATTCTTCAAGTGAACGATGTAACTTTCCCTTGTATGTACCCCACCTCTTTCGACAAAGCAGCAATCCACCCTTTGAGAGTATCACTCACAGAACGTAACTCTGTAGATTTATGTGATAATTTCCAGGAATCTCTGAAAAAATTCACTTGTACACACTTATTTTATTCTTTATACAAATATCTTCATTATATAATCGATTGTTGTATACATCCACAACACAGAATAACAAGAGCAACAGACAGAAAACTATACTTTTATAAATAGATGCCTATATGTGGTCATATGTGGTAAATTTGATTGTGACACAGAAGAAGCAAAAGAGGCCTGAAAAATCTGACTAGCAACATCTTTGGGTTATTCCCTCTGATACTCTATGGAATGAGACCAAAATGTGCACCCTCCAAAGCATCTTTAGTCACTTCTTATGACATGCATGATAGGTCACAATGTTACTATTCTATGCTCTCTGTTTCGGGCCCAGTAACACATGAGCTTTACTTTCATAACAAAATATTGTACCCACTTTCCTAACCCTGGCCAAAAAGTAGTTTATATTAAAAATCTTTCCAGTTGGAAAGTGCTAGATGTAACCCTATTCTCCACTGAGAACTAAACAAAACAGTAAAGTCTGCATCACATACCTCAGCACTAAAGTTAACACATTTACTGTCTGCAACACATACCTCAGCACTAAAGTTAACACATTTGCTGTCTGCCTGCTGTAACTGGAGAGTCATCTCATTTATTCTAGAGTTGTAGTGATTCATAATCAGCTGTTCCCTGGTATCTAAGTCATTTCTGACTATATTATACGATTCAAGATGACCAAGCTGGAAACAGAACATTCAAGAAATCAGAAATGAAACAGAAGATAACTAATTAGTCATTAGTGATTTTCATCCTGCTCAATGCGGACACAGTGACTGATGAGACATCAAGGGCGAGATTCTGAAAATCTCATGATTTGTTGGTTTCTGTTCAAAAAATTTTTATATTTGCTGTTTTGCTTAGGACTACAGTTTTCATTTAGTTCTCTTCATTGAAATCATATAGATTGTTTCAACAGAGACTTTTCTTCCATGAATCCTATCTTATATTGTTAGTTAGCTAGTCGTTGGATCATCATCACTGCAAACTCGACACATCCATAGTTACTCCGATCACTCCCTGACTGTATCCGCCATAGATGTTCGTCCATCTTAAATCGACGGTGACCAAAAACTCAACCATAATAATAATAACAATAAGTAATAAAAAATAATAAAGTTAACAGTGCATCTTTAAATGACTAACTAGTCTAACTCTAGTGGAGCACAAAAAGTTCTTCTACAGAATTGACAACTGTAGAGGGTGTCTATGGGACGTTGAGATGTTTTTTCTTTTCTACATGCCCGCTTCTGTCTTGCAGTATCTTGGTTGGTCTCTTCCGCAGCTAGTGCTCCAGTTCTAAGGCTGTAACTCCATGCTGTTCTATCCTGAGCAAGGCTCTCCCAAGAGCCTACATTAATTTTAAGATGTTTCAGTGATGAATTGAGCGTGAATTTATCCGCCATTACAATTCTGCTGACAGTACTGCTCCTATGGTGGTTGACCATCATTCTTCTGTGGCCTCCAAAATGTTCACTTCTATCTACTATGATTCCACTGAGGATTGAGGAGCTTATTCAACCAGCAAGTCTCAGGAACAGCTAGCATGCTTAGCCTTTGACATTTGCTCGGGGGATACCAAGCACCTATGAGTCTGTTCGGCGTACAATGATGCTGGTTCATAACTTATTGACACTTTTCAGACCAATTTCGACGCTAGTCGAATTTCCGTTACAGAACCTTGCTGACCAAATTCGACAATAGTCGAATGTGCTATGATAGATCAGAAAAATGGGAATACCCATTGCAATAATGTGCTAAAAACAGTGTTTCCGAGAAATTATGTTCCGTAAAAATGGAATAATTAAAGTACTGGTAGTGTGTTAAAAGCATTGTTTCCAAAAACCACACAAATCACTGTTGCTACTAAAATATATAAAAAAATATCAGTGTCACCACTAAATTTAGTAAAAAAAACCCAAAACACACAGAACTGCAGAAATTCACATAAAAATCCATAAATGCCGGTGTACAACTGTACAGCTTAGAAAAAACCGTAAAAAATACGGCGATTTACAGGCAGTTGACAAGTATGTGTACGGGATGCTCGTGGTTGTTGTAATATTTCGCCGGCTGTGAAGCACCTCATCAGAGGAAAAATGCAGCACAGTGGGTGACTAATAAAATACCAAATCACCTCATAACATATACCCAGTTCAAAAGGCATTGCATTAAGCTGAAGTCTCCTGGGTATGAAGAAAGCTCTGACAAACCATAAATTTACACATAGGAAGTAAAAGCAAATTGTTCGCAATTCCTGGGGATCTATACAAATAACAAACAAGAATCAAAAGAATAGCTATCAGCCAACACAGAACTGGAATAGTCAGTTACCTCAGGATGGATAAGAGATCAGAGCCTCTATGGATGTGTCATGAGTGCCATGATGATGCTCTGACACGTAACTAACTCTATTGTTCACTAGCTAAACTAAGCATTTCTTACCATACTTGTGTCAAGATAAGAGCCACTATTGACAGAGTCAGACCTTGTACTAGTTTCGGATGGGGGAGCTAATTTCTCTATATGATCTTCCAAAGAACCAGATGGAGCAGAACTGTTAAATCCACTGGATATGGATCGAGCCATATCCAAGTCTCTCTCAAGCTGCTTAGTTTTCTGAAAAACAATAATTATGAGTCAATTTAGAGATGCTTCTGTTACTGCTATAGATATTTTCATATTTAAATAATAAGTACATGTGTAACAAACCTACAGAGGAAGATAGGATTGTGAAGCCAAAGAAACAATAAAGATGTAAATATAACAAGGTTAAAATTCAAAAAGACAGCCAACTTATGAGAAACTAAAAAGATTGTATCATTTTAAATTTTTATTTAATTTTCTTTTAAATTAAATAGAAAATGCATATAAACAGCTTCATCAAATGAAGCCCAGGGGCTTGATAAACAGCTTCATCAAATGAAGCCCAGGGGCTTGATAAACAGCTTCATCAAATGAAGCCCAGGGGCTTGATAAACAGCTTCATCAAATGAAGCCCAGGGGCTTGATAAACAGCTTCATCAAATGAAGCCCAGGGGCTTGATAAACAGCTTCATCAAATGAAGCCCAGGGGCTTGATAACATACAAGTTGAATTAATCAAGACAAACAGCAGATCCTTTTTTCTTTTCGTTTTATACCCTGTAGTTGCTCTGAGTTACTTTATTCTGTGTTTGTGATGTTGCCCTCTGCACTTTTATTATTCTGTTTATGTATATATTGTAAACAAGTGTGAGAGCATGCAAACCTGATGCACTCCCGTTTTTGTCTCAAATGTGTCTGTAATACCATCTAATGCTCTTACCACACATTGGCAGTTTTTATACAAAGCTCTTATACTTTCTAACAATTGTCTATTGATACAATACATTTCTAGTTTCCCATAGTACGTCCCTGTTGACTCTATCAAATGCTACCTCCTGATCTATAAATATTATGTTTAGTTTGTGGTTGTATTCCATTGCTCTCTCACTCATGAGCCTCAGCGTGAACAAGGTGTCTATGCAACTCACTCCTCTTCTGAAGCCAAATTGAGAGGGGCTCAATTGTGGTTCGACGATGTATCTTGTGCGTTGTTATATTATCTTTGCATAGATTTTCCCAGTGTGGCTTAATAGCGAGATACCTCGGTATGTTTCGCATTCTCTTTTGTTTCCCTTGTTTGTCTTGGTCTTTTCCCTTATAAGTATGTTTCCTCAGAATGTTAGGATTATACAGTTCTTGGAAGTATTCTTTCCACCTATTCTTTCTATCGTTTCCATTAAGTAGAGGTACTGCATCTCTGCTGTTTATTATTGCAGTTGGGTTATAGCTTTCGTTTCTCACTCTCGTTGCGTAGATACTTTTGAAGATATCTCTTGGATTATTCTTACATAGGCCTGTTAGGTGTTCTTCATATTTGCACCAGGAATTCTCTTTGCCTTCTTTGACTATTTTTTTCGTATTTCATCTAGCTAGTCTGTACTGCACATAATCATTTTGGTTTTTAGATTTCCACCAAGTTCTACATCATTGTTTATTTGTTTGTGTGGCTTTTTGTAACTCTTCATTCAAACGATGGATTACAGAAAAAAATGCACACAAAAATGCTGTCTCAATTGAACTCTTCTACCCCTGACACAGCAAGGCACAAAGGGGTATACAGTGGGGGAAAAAAGATGAACACACTACCAAGATGATACTGAAAGAAACAATGTTCATGCTCAGAGAATGATCAAGATGGGAGTGACTAAGGAAGAGGGAAGGGTCTCCTCTCTTGAAAGATCCACAGAATGCACAACCAACAAGTGACTGGTATGCTTAGCTTCTACACCATAGAAAGCTGATGGATCGGCAAGCTGAACATTTATAGGAATGCCCCAGTGCTGGTTCCTAATTAAGAATCAATTCTGTCCATATTTTATATATCCATTCCAGCAAGAAGGTTTGAAAGTCTGGCAAGTGACTCATCAGACAAATCACCAAGTGACCCACCCATCAGACAAATCATCATGCAACAATTAACCCTTAGTAAATGGATGACATGTATGTATACTGAAGATCTCCTATTGTTGAAGCATCACTGCTCTTCATCTTTACAATTATGTTCTCAAACCATTGCACACTCTGAGAATTGAGAGATTTTTGGGTAAGAGATAAAGTTCAGAAGAAATCTCCCCATTGAACATGAGGTTACATAGGCTCTATTGCTTCCGATTCCTGAAGATAGAAATACAATCTATCCATACAAGAAAAACACTATTTATACAAGAAACACACAATCTACCCATACAATAAAAACACAATACCTACACATGAAAGTTGGAACCTTTTGGGTATGAAATAAAACTTATCCCCCCCCCCACCCAAATTGCACATGAGGATACAAGAGTTAAATTGCTTATAATTTCTGGAGATCCAAATAAATAAATAGACCAGGGTTATTATTATGCTGAAAGACAATAAACTTCCTTGTTGCTGACAGGTATGCAAACAGAGCACTCAAAGTTTACCTGTAGACTCTGACAGAACTCAGCATTTACTGGCAGGTATCGGTAAGATAAACACTGACCTCTTCCCTGAATTATTATCTCTCAGGAGATTAAAACTTGTTACCTTAGCGGGCAAGAAGTTAAATTTTACTGCCTGATTGATCTGCTTAAATATGTACATACAAGATCAGCTTACCACCTGCTCATTCTCAAACTTAATTTTTAGAAGCTGCAACTCCAAGAGATAATGTTCCTTTTCTTGTTCCAGTTTGGTCAGTTTTTGTTGGAACAAAGATATCTGGAAATAATAATAACGCAATTCAAATACAATTGAGAGAACATTCTTCATCTACGTTCATTTTCAAACTCTTAATAGGTAGCAGGATGTAGACCAGAGAACAGACTGTTACTGTAGTTTACAGCTTAGCTGTGATATCTGCATCTGGTTTCAATATGGTATTAGGATCACTTTGACCCATGGGATGGGACAGCCAATTCCACCCATTCCTTTGTGGCCTCTTATAACATGCAAGGCAAATCAGTGTTGCTATTCTATGCCCTCTTTTCATCCACCATCAACACACTTATGTGGAGGACATTAAAATACTATAGAGTGGATAGATCACTCATCCACTGACCAGACAAACGAGGATTGAGTTCATCACTCATTCTCTTTTCATCCACCATCAACACACTTATGTGGAGGACATTAAAATACTATAGAGTGGATAGATCACTCATCCACTGACCAGACAAACGAGGATTGAGTTCATCACTCATAACTTGAAAAACACCTCCAGTGGTTGACCCAATTATAGAGTGAAGGACATTGCACACAATGAAGGACATCTGGCTGATATTGTGAGACAGTTTTTTTTCTGTAAGACTTAATTCAGAAAAAAGAACAAATGGAGAGAAGTAGATGAGACATCTGAATATAAATAACAAAAATAAGGCAGACAATTTGGAAGAACAAAAACTTGACAGCATTTTTCTGACCAGAAAACTAGAGCATACTTATCTCTGATTATCAAGGTTGTTCACAAATTGTATTTTAAACAATGACAGAGGTGTCTTGAAAATGTGAACAAAAAATATTTTTTAAAAAGGACATTTTGGTTAAAACATCAATTCTGTGTGTTGTTCTATGTAAACTGCTATTTGTTGTTGCTACTATTCATTCTCAAACTCCCACTGGATCTCTCTTGTAGCAGGACAACATTCTCAAACTCCTACTGTATCTCTCTTGTTGTAAAATAATTGTCCTGCTAGATTTCCACAGGACGTAGAACAGAGAATGGGAATGCGTTGTGCCACCATTTTAGTTGCACTTGTGACCTGGCACATCCATCTTCAGTGAGAAACTGCTATTTAACCCATTTAATATTTTTTTTTCTTATATACACTTACCATATGATGCAGTTTTACTGAACTCTCCTGCTCACGCAAAAAATATTACATCATGACTTTATAGCTATGAAATTCTCAATGTATCATAAAAAATATTCGAATTGTATGATTCAATTTAAAAGCCCCTGCTAAATCATATTTAATATAATAGTGGGTGTAATTTTACATTTACTTTCATTGTATCGCACAAACTCACTTTTCATCATCATCAACAAGTGCCATGATGAATGGCTTTGGCGACCATATTTCTACATGTACTTCAATCTCTCATATATGTCATCATCTCTATTGGTGTCGTCAATCGAAGCCATTTAGTCAAACTGTCCAATATTCTCTGGGTCATCCCCTTGATCTTTTCCCTTCTATTTTTCCTGTTGTCACTATATTCTCAATGCCTCCTCTTTTCATTATGTGCCCAATAAATGTTGACTGTCTTTTTCTTATATTATCAATAATGCATCTTTTCACATCCATCCTTCTAAGACATTCTTCATTAGTAATCATTGCTGCCCACGGAATGTGTAACATCTCACCTTTGACAATTATAAATTATTAAAGGATACACTGACAAACTACATAAAAAAATTATATTTCAGCCATAATGGAATGAGGCAGTATCGTGAATGAATTATTTTTAGTAATATATAATAACATTTTTAGGAATCCCTCTATAGCACACCCTTTTATAACAAATTTCCTGATATAACAACACTTTTCAAAATCTCCAATTGTATTTATTCTATATTGCAAGTTGTACTGTATATAGCGAATTTCTGTTATAATATACATTTTAAGTCAGTTTGGACCATGTTGTTAACGAGATTCCAATGTACTATTGCTACAGTTTCTGTATTACTGAAGTATCATCCCAATCGTTCAAATTTATCACTAAAGAACAAGCATGGAAATTTGACGATCATTAAACTTGGTCAACAATGTGTTGAGGCCAATGTTTATGTGACTAACACACATGAGAACCACAAAAATTGGCAATGACAGAATTTTGAGTACAAATGTGTTACTCGTATTCTCTGTGCCAGGTGGAAGAGTTTTAGAAATAAAAGATAGAAATATATAACAAATTACCTGTTTTGCAAGACCTTCTTTACTCTCTGCAGAGCTGTAAAGTGTCTTTCTGTTCTGTATGGCTACACTATGGGGAACTGTCTCTGGACAGGGCTAAAATGTAAAAAAAGAGAAACAAGTATATAGACTATATCTGAGGCCGTTCTCAACAGCAGCTACGTGACAGTTATTCCCCCCCCCCCCAACAACAGAAACTTGAAGGGAGAACACAGTGAACAATATGAAAATTGTGGGAGGGGTCCACGGACAGGTAGTCAGTATTGTGTAGCAGTGCAGTTCTAAAGTTTTCTATGATAGAGAAAACAAGCCGACTTTTATAACTGGGTTATTTATCGGTATGTACATCTAAGTACATTCACTGTGCTGAAAGGGCATTACCAGTACTGAAAAGCAAGAAAACTACATTGAACTTCACATAGGCCACGTTTTGTGTGTGCCATGTAGTTACCACTAAACATAAGTGTGCCATGTAGTTACCACTAAACATAAGTGTGCCATGTTGTCACCACTAAACATAAGTGTGCCATGTTGTTACCACTAAACATAAGTGTGCCATGTAGTTACCACTAAACATAAGTGTGCCATGTTGTTACCACTAAACATAAGTGTGCCATGTAGTTACCACTAAACATAAGTGTGCCATGTAGTTACCACTAAACATAAGTGTGCCATGTAGTTACCACTAAACATAAGTGTGCCATGTTGTTACCACTAAACATAAGTGTGCCGGGTTGTTACCACTAAACATAAGTGTGCCATGTTGTTACCACTAAACATAAGTGTGCCGGGTTGTTACCACTAAACATAAGTGTGCCATGTTGTTACCACTAAACATAAGTGTGCCGGGTTGTTACCACTAAACATAAGTGTGCCATGTTGTTACCACTAAACATAAGTGTGCCATGTTGTCACCACTAAACATAAGCGTGCCATGTTGTCACCACTAAACATAAGTGTGCCATGTTGTTACCACTAAACAGCCACAAACAACATATTATACGTCTACACTACTAAATTTCACTAAACACTGGAGGTCGTGGTGACTGGATTACCAAAACTACTGCCTCCACTATCTTTTATGGTTGTCAAGCTCTGGTATAACCAAATTGGTCTGATGACCATGGTTGAAAGATGCGTACATCACCATAGAAGGAAAATATTACTTAACCAATCAAAAATACATTTCTCCTGTGGCAGGACAATGGTGCTACTAGATTTTTCCTATGCCAGGACAAAGGATAGGAACAGAAAGTACATAAAAATGTAAATATATGTGGAAATGAACAAAAAACATGATGTAAACGACGGAACAAAATGAATAAAGACAAAGACCACACAAACCGAGAACTAGACAAAAGAGTGTGACCTGAATATCATGAACACCACGGTGGCCATTGTCGTTGAAGTGTGTGGCAACAGGAGTAGGTGTAATGTGCTTGATGGCATGAAGATGGTTACAGTAGCGGTTGCTCATCTTAAGCCAGTTAAACTGATATAGAAAATAATACTCACGTGGAAGACAGGTAATGAAATCCTACTGAATGACGACTAAAACACTACACACTATCACTAACGGGTGTAAATATGGTACGTACAACAAAACAAAACACAGAATATATCATACAAATGACAATACAGAGGACAAAGTCGACGTTTCGGACCAATAGGCCTTTTTCAAGATACGGACATAACATACAAACATAAAAAAGCCACAAGTAGAAATGTATGCGTATCCGAGTGAAATATCACATTTCAAATGGGTCTACCCAGATTCATTTCCTTGTGGATTTTGGGCAGCATATAGAAAACAGATCTGCCTAAACAACTTTGATTGATGCAAAGAGTCTTGGCAGTGGTAGGAAGGTGGTTGACACGAATAAGGGTTTTCACAGTGTTGTTGACCACCTTCTGGTTAGGTGCCGTCAAATCAGATGTGCATGCAGTGCAGAAAGAAAGGTTGGAGAGTTGTTGGTGGCCTTCCTGGAGATAAAGGTCCATGTGCCACACAACATACACATGAAAGGATATCAAAGCTTAGATAAGCAGATCCCAACATTTTTTGCTATGTGGCTCCCTCTTAGGACAACTTTTTACCCATCCCCCATCCTTCTCAGTGCTTTTTTTTAAAAAAGGTCATTGAATTTCTTTGCAGGTCACCAAGACTTTATATTGTTATAATTATTGTTGTTTATATGTTTATAATTCAAGTGGTTACCTTCCTGTGCCCCATTTTCAAAATTGTTCTTTGTGGAAACCCCCCACTCCCCCCATGCCATATGGCCCATGTTGAAAACAACTGTTTTAGGTAACCCCCAAAAAAATTAAAAAGACAAAAACATGATCAGCCTATAATATGATGACCACCCTATAAAAAGATAATAAATCATCATCAGGTAGTTTATCCCGAACAGGATGTAGCAGTCATAACAACCTTTTGAAACTTCTGTCGATTCTGAGTCAGTCTTTCTGCTTCTGTTATTGTCATATTCAGGTGGTCTTTTATTTCCTGCATCTATCTTCTTCTTGGTCTGCCTCTTGTTTGTCTCCCTGGCATCATCCCCTCCATTATGGTCTTCTCTGGGCTGTCAAGGCGTTTAATATGGACAAAATATTGAATTTTTCTGGAAATAACCATGCTGTTTAGCCAGTTTTCTGGAAAGAACCATGCTGTTTAGCCAGATTGGTGTAATTGAGCATACAAATTGGTGTAATATTCCATTCCTGCAACTAGATCAAATTTCAATGTTGAAACTATTCTACAACTGGAATGATGAACCATGCTTCATCAAAACATATGCAATAAATCCAACTAATAATATAGTATAATCCCACTACAGTACATACATTTATAACAAATTTCCCCATTTAACACACTTTTCACAATCCCCAATTATTTTTATCCCTTATTGTTTGTACTGTATATAGCAAATTTCTGGTATTACATAGATATTTTGTCGGTCTGGACCAAGTTGTTATAATGAGATTTAACTAATAACTGAAAAATATCCTGTATAGGTGATAAATATTGTTGAATTAAAATAAAAATGTGTTTAACTATTGTAGAACTTTAAGGCAGCATACATTGGGTATCATTGCCAATGCAATATAAATAGTCAACCTATGTTTACCTCAAACCTTAAACCATTTCAGGCAAGCTGCATTTTGAGACTAACTCACTAACCACTCTGTTAAAAAGACTGGCAGGAAAATTACTACCTGGAGTTCTACAGAATAAATATATTCAGATGTTTTGACCTACCTTATTAACCTTTAGGGCCCTGAATTAAATTGAGAAATTTCTCCCAAGGGCCTGGATTCTTTTTGGAAAATTTTCGTTGTTGATGGTGAGTGTTTTGAAAACGCAATAACTTTTTTGTTTTAGAAGATATTTAAATAATTTTTGCACATGTAAATAAAGGAATGAATAGTGAATATAATCGTGTTTTTGTTGTTGTTGTATGTGTGATATGACAGTTGTGAGCAAGTTGTGAAGTTGAAAATTCGGGGGAAAAACGGAAAACGTCATTTTCAAAATCGCAAATATATCTTCTTGACGCCCCTAATACATGAGCAATGTGTGGCAACATTGATAAAATACTCATAAATACCTATACTTATTGTATATGTATTGTTTTATATCCAAACTAATATAATATGAACTAAAAAAACTAATAAAACGTGAAGAAATCGCATATAATGTCCGTCCGGTCAACACTAGGTCTATGCCGACACGCAACGTAATTATTGTCCATGCACACATGTGGCACCCCTGATACATATTATTTTTGTGTTTTTGAATGAATACACAAACATTCTTATCAAATAACAACATATTAAACATAAAGAACAACAATTAGAACATGTAGTCACGATCACTTACCCATGCCACGCGGTACTCAATTTGATAGTAAAATACGGCCGAAAATGGCTAAAGTCGCTCTAGAAATGCGTTGACAAATTCAACCGGCTTTCTCTCTCTTACAATCGTAATGAGTAAAGGAATTTGACCTTTAAACTGTGACGTAATCCTAGCTTCGTTTGGCGTGCTTTATACGGCATCTGTTCATTACTTCGTGAAGTTCCGTACTCGGGAATCAGGCGATATCGTATGGTGAGTGACCTCGCCCGCAGGCACAAGGGGGCGTGTCCTACGGGTGCGTGACCTCGCCCGCAGAGTCGTAAAGGTTAATTGATGTAAAGTCCTACCTTTTTAATTGATGTCATGTCCTACCTTATTAATTGATATCATGTCCTACCTTATTAATTGATGTCATATCCTACCTTTTTAATTGATGTCATGTCCTACCTTTTTAATTGATATCATGTCCTACCTTATTCATTGATATCATGTCCTACCTTATTAATTGATGTCATATCCTACCTTTTTAATTGATGTCATATCCTAACTTATTAATTGATATCATGTCCTACCTTAGTAATTGATGTCATATCCTACCTTTTTAATTGATGTCATATCCTACCTTTTTAATTGATGTCATGTCCTACCTTATTAATTGATATCATGTCCTACCTTATTAATTGATGTCATATCCTACCTTATTAATTGATGTCATATCCTACCTTTTTAATTGATATCATGTCCTACCTTATAAATTGATGTCATGTCCTACCTTATTAATTGATGTAATGAACAGAGATGTCCTTTGTCGGAATGTGTTAACTGCTGGGTGTGACCTGGGACCATCTACAACTGCATCTGAACAAATGCTGCTACCTCTAGTTCTATACCCTGCTGGTTGAGAGAGGAAGTCCAAGTTACCAGACATGAATGCTGCCATCTGAAACAAAGTAAACAATAATGACTCACAATACTTCACAGTAGAAGAGTAGGTAACACATTGCCAAGACATGGATCATGGGAAATAGCAACATGTTGAAACTACACTTTATCTATACATCTATAATCTTATCTCTACTTTTGCTGTTACGAGTCGCAGGATTGAATGACGATCAATTTTTTGGCTATGCTGCGTTTGGTTGCTATTAAAAAAAGTTTAACTATTTTGTGTGTGAGTATTCTCAAACTCATTGGATCTCTTTAATGGCAGGACAATGGTCCTATTGTCTATTGTCTTTCCCCAAGTGAATGATTGTTGATCGCATTCACACTTGCCGTTAAGCATAGGGGTGGGAGCCTAAGCTGTTATTCCACAGCCAGATGTGTCGCCGAGGTTGTATTTAGTCCATGTTTGTTCAAGGCTATCTTGATGTTTTCTATCCACCGTTTTCTTGGTCTACCTTTGGCTTTACGCCCGGATATTCTTGTATTATATGCTCTTATTGATATTTGGTTTGGCTTCATTCTCATAAGGTGACCGAACCATTTTACTTGCTGTATCTCAATATGTTCGATACATGATATTTTACCAACTCTTTTCCTAATTTCTTCATTTCTTATTTTATCTAGTTTGGTAACCATTGCAGCTTTTCTCAGACACTTAATTTCACATGTGATGATTTTTCTTTGCTGCGAAGCTGCTGAAGACAATATGGTTCTATAAGATTTCCAATATCTAGTCCAGAGACCATAAATGCATTGTGTATTTATAAAGCCATACCAGATTTTTGTGTTTTCCATTTTGTGCTGCCCTGTATTCCCTCGATTGGTTATCATTGCTATGAAAAATTATGTCAAATTAACATGCACTATCTGCAGGAATGCATATCTAAAATGTATGACTTTACAATAATATAAAAACACAAATTGTCTGCTCAGTAAACAGGAATGTACCAACTAAATTAAAAGTAGATTCTATTCTCAAGAAAATGTGAAGATTCAAAATTTAAATTTCTTTCTTTCAGCGTTCATTCTCAAACTCCCACTGGATTTCTCTTGTAACAAGACAATGGTCCTACAAGATTTCCAGTTAATAGTCCAGAGAATGGAAATGCGTTGTGTTGCCGTTTTATTTTGCGCCAGTGGCCCAACACATCCGTCTTCGGCGGTCAAAATTTAAATGATAAAGAAAGATTTAAAATTCATTCATTTATTCATAGGTACCATGCGTTCTGGCGTAGGCGATCATATCTCTCCACAGTCCTCTGTTTGTTATACATTTAAATATAGTTTCTGATGATTCTGCATCATACCAGGCTTTCAAGCCATCCAACATTTAAAATAGGATTGTAAGAAATGTGGCTCGCTGATCAAACTTTACCCATCAAGCCATTTTCATTGACCAGCTAGGATGACTTACAATTAATATATGTATTGGTTTCTAAGCACAAATATATAAAATCTCATGCTATCACAGCCAAGCTGAAAAATATCACGCTAACCAGTAACAAATAGGAAGTAATTACATCAAATCTTTGATGTTTTCTCAAGTGACATATTCTTTCCAGAACATGGTCTTCTTTATGGATTCTCAGAACAGTTTGCGATTCTGGGCAAGTTGAATTGCCGCAGATAGAAACATGTTTAAGCAATCTGATATATCACTGCACCATCGTCGTCTTGAGTGCCCTCTTCCCCTGTTGCCTTTAACTCTACCTTCAGATATTAATCTTTCCATGCTGTTATGTATCTTTTATGTTGCGAATTTAATATGTGTTCTTAAAAATTAGAGACAGTGACTATAAACGCATTTCATGATGATATAATGCATCATGACAAGTTACCCGTGAAGGCATATAACCAAATGAGATCAAGGTCCAAAGCCAGAGGAAGACCACGGAAAAGATGGATAGAAAACTTCAGGGACATCTTGAAAAAACACAGTCATAGCACAGCTGAGGCAAAATATCTGGCCTTGGAACACAAGCTCGAGCTCCAATCACCCCCTACGCTTAACGGCAAGAGTGGGTAACAAACATACTGGAGAAAGATAATAAACAATACTAAGAAGTATTAAAAAATGTGACTTTAAAGCTAGTAATTTGATCAAAGGACTAAACAAACAGTTCTTCAGATCTCCTGAATAAAAGATATCGCCTTATGCCAGTAAAATGTACAGATTTCCTGAATAACAGATATGGCATAATCCCAGTAAATTGTACAGATCTGCTGAAAAGCAGATATGGAAAAATCCCAGTAAATTGCAGCAGAATTCAGCATGCGTACTAAACAGGTTGCTGACCCCTCCTCCAAAACAACTTGAAGGTCAGAGATGATGAAAGTTCTCAGCGATATGAGTATCACATGAAAAGAGCAGGAAAATAAATCTAAGAACAAGGACATGATGATAATACAGAGGAATCCCTCTATAGCGCATTCTTTTATAACAAATTTCCCTATATAACAACACTTTTCAAAATCCCGAATTATATTTATTCTATATTGTTTCTACTATACATAGCGAATTTATGTTATTACATACATGTGTTTTTGGTCCGGACCAAGTTGTTATAATGGGATTACACTGTAATGATGATGATGGTAATGATGCTAATAATGACAAGAAAATCAGACATACCTTGCTAGTGTTGGTGACCAAAGAAATAAGAGATGCAACCACACACTCATCTGTTCTCTTCAGTTCTTTAGTTGCTGTCGGCAACTGATGTTCTAAAGAAACTTTGGAGTTGTAATGTTTAGATACCTCTGGGGATGAGAACAAGCAAAAATTCATTTCTTCTTCTTTCGTTCACTTGAAACATGTCTATATCTGTAATTCTGTCTCCTGAATAAAACTCACTGTCTTTTGTAGTTCATACAGTGGCTGATAGAGCTTTGATTCCAGTGTTGTTTCCTCTGGCCAATATGTCTGCCTCAGCCTTTCATACTCAGAACAATCTTGAAGTATATGTTTGGCACTCTGTGCTGCCTGTCCACATGTACACATAGTCGTGTTGCCAATCTTGAACTTTGTGTACATGTGACTGCAGAGTCGGTTGTGTCCCGTTCTGAGGCGTAGAATTATAACTTGTTCTGATCTGTTCATAATTTGATAGTCATCTTGTGCTGGTGTTTGTGGCTTTCTTATTGACTTGATCATCTGTTTTTTCTGTAAAAATGCCTTAACCCTTTAAACACTATCAATCTATGTCTTAAAATGCATTAACCCTTTAAACACTGCTCATTCTCTACATTAAAATGCATTAACTCTTTAAACAGTAATCAATCTATACCTTAAAATGCATTAACCCTTTAAACACTGCCCATTCAATACCTTAAAATGCATTAACCCTTTAAACACTGCCCATTCAATACCTTAAAATGCATTAACCCTTTAACACCAAAGTCAAGGTATTTTGCACAGCTGGAGTGTGAAAATTCCACCTAGTTTCGGCTGCAGGAGAGATATTACGTAATTGTAAACATAGAGTGCTAAAGGTTGAAAGAATAACCAACAGAATACTGGAACTTTCAGTTGCCACTTAATGATGGATACGTGTCCTGTATGTTATGATTTGATGACTAATTATTAACTAACCTCTCATGTATTTAATGAGACAGGTATCAAAGCACTTACGAACTTGTACAGTTTGCACTAATAACAATTTTCATTAATAACTTATATACTGTTGAATCTTTTACCTTTCACAGCATCATGAAGGTCACTCAGAGATTTACAAAATCCGGTAAAAAACTTGGTATGAGATGACCGGGGATGACCATGTCCTGGCATACCTGCACAAAAGACACACATAACAAATAAAACTACTGCAAAAGATATACAGTGAATTCCGGTACACCAACTTTGTCTGGACCGATAAAATATGTACCGGGTATGTAATAACAGAAACTCTCTACATACAATCATCATCATCAGGTGCCATGCTGGCTGGCGTAGGTGATCATGGCTCTCCACAGCTCTTTATCTCCAGCATTATGTATCAAGATCATTGTTGTTTCCCTGCCGTGCCAGGTTGTCAAACTGTCTAATATTTTCACGTTGTGTTCTCTGTTCCGAGTTTCGTCACAAATGAAGAAATAGGTCCTTTTTAGAAAGGTTGGAAGAATGCACAACCAACAACTGAATGGAATCCCTCTATAGTGCATTCTTTTATAACATATTTCCCTATATAACAACACCATTCAAAATCCATAATTATATTTGTTCTTTATTGTTTGTAATGCATATAACGAATTTATATTGTTACATACACATTTCATCAATCTGGACCAAGTGAATATAACAGGATTTGACGGTACATTCTTAGGTGACTAGTGAGCTGATCATTTATGGGAATGTCCTTGTCTTCTTCTCCTTCTGCATTTGTTCTCAAACTCCTGCAGATCACCAGGATGTAGTCCGGATAACGGAATGCGTTGTGTCATGGTTTACAGCATTGCTGAGATATCTGCGTCTTTCAGCCTGACACATCCGACTTCAGCATGGCTTTGGGTCACTGACCCTATATGGGATGGGACAGCCAACTAAATCCCATAACCTCCTTAGTCGCCTTGTACGACATGCATGGAAGGTAAGCAGTGTTGCTATTCTTTGCTCCTCTTTCGGGCCCCGACAACACACAGGCGAGAATGTCCCTGTGATGTTGGTTCATAATCAAAAATCATTATCAGATCAGAGAGACATGGGCATACATACAAAAATTATTAACAGATCAGAAACATGGGCATACACACACAAATCATTAACAGATCAGAGAGACATGGGCATACACACACAAATCATTAACAGATCAGAGAGACATGGGCATACACACACAAATCATTAACAGATCAGAGAGACATGGGCATACACACACAAATCATTAACAGATCAGAGAGACATGGGCATACATACAAAAATCATTAACAGATCAGAGAGACATGGGCATACACACACAAATCATTATCAGATCAGAGAGACATGGGCATACATACAAAAATTATTAACAGATCAGAAACATGGGCATACACACACAAATCATTAACAGATCAGAGACATGGGCATACACACAAAAATCATTAACAGATCAGAGACATGGGCATACACACAAAATTCATTAACAGATCAGAGAGACATGGGCATACACACACAAATCATTAACAGATGTGAAATGGATGATCTATCTCAGCACTACTTACTTTGAGCAGCAAGTAAAGAGACATAGTTATCAAGCTTGTTGAAGACAGCATTGAGTCTTTTCATTGAGTGTAACAAGTCCTTGTTCTTGGATGCTAATGTAGCTGTACAAGAGGAAACTGAATTCTCTTCCTCAAGACTGAAACAAAGACACATGATTACAGATTTCATTCATAATTTTGCTTTTGTCTTTTTGAACAAACAAAAATTGAGGATTAACAAACATAATCAAATGGTCTTGGTATGAATTTTCTACACTTATCTGAATGGTTGAGGAGGGAAGCATAGATCCTATGTACTGTTGTCTCCAGTGTGGCAACCCTACAACCCTAGTTAGTTAGGGGTCTTATTATTATTATTTTGTCTTCTCTTCATTTTATTCTCAAACTCCTGCTGTTAGCAGGATCTAGTCCAGACAACGGAAAGTGTTGTATCATGATTTACAGCTTGGCTGTGATATCTGCACCTTTCAGTCTAGCACATCCGACTTCAGCATGGTTTCTAGGTCACTGACCTATAGGGTAGGACAGCCAAAACTACAAGCAAAATCTCATCAGTCATTTCTTATTACATGCACAGCTGATCACATTATTGCTGTTCTTCGCTACATTTTTGGGGCCTGTAATATGTGGCCGTTATTTATTACAATAGATGTTCTGATACTGAAGCTTAGATCTACCCTCTTGTCCCAAATGTCCTGAGTTTGAATCACCAGTGAAGTTATTCAAAAATTTATAAAACACTACTAGAACCCTGATTTTGTTTTCACATTCTGTACAGAGTCTTCTAGTCTTGGCAAGAGTTTTGGACCCAAGATTAGATTGTGTCTTTACATTCTGTATATTCTTTTATTTTTGGTAACGGTTTTGAGCTTGAGGGAATTGGACTGCATGGATTATCTTTTTTTTTTTGCAGTGTCTGTTAGATCTGTTAGCTCTAGTCTTTGACACATTCAATGAAACCTTAGTATTTTATTTTGAAATACAGAAAGTCTGTACTAGTCAACATGTATGGCACAATGATGCTAATTGAGAAGCATGTCATGGGAGCATTTCAAGTTGAAAGTTTACACTCAGACTTCACTACATTTCAAGTTGAAAGCTTACACTCAGACTTCACTACATTTCAAGTTGAAAGCTTACACTCAGACTTCACTACATTTCAAGTTGAAAGCTTACACTCAGACTTCATTATATGCTACAACAGCTTTGGAAACCAATAATGTCCAAATATACAGAGACATGAAAACAAATGTTGTTTCTCATTTGGTTGAGGTGTCTCAAAAGAGAAGAGAATAGCAACACTATGATCTGTCATGCATGTCACAGGAGGTGACTAAGGAGGTTTGGGGATGGGGGTGACTATCCATCCCTGAGGTCAAGAGTGAAAATCATGCTGAAGTTGGATGTGTCAGGCTAAAAAGCATAGATATCGCAGATAAACCAGGACTCAAAAAAACAAATAAATATTATTGGATATCTAGTGAGAGTGAATTAAAGCAGTGGAAGATATTACAATGAAAGTGAATGTTAATTGGTAAATGAATAATTTAACAAACTACAAATCGATAAATATGTGATAGTATGCGTACGTTAGGATTGTAGGATTGACAGTTATGATGTGTACATGTTAATATTGTAAGATTGATAGGTATGATGTGTACATGTTAGGATTGTAGGATTGACAGGTATGTGTACATATCAGGATTGTAAGATTGACAGGTATGATGCGTACATGTTAGGATTATAGGATTAACAGTTAGTGTACATGTTAGGATTATAGGATTGACAGGTATGTGTACATGTTCAGATTGTAGGAATCAAATTTATTAAGAAATCAAAATAAAATGGGTATGGATTCTTGTGAAACTCTCTTCAAATATTTGACTTTAGAAATCTGAAAACTTGCATGCCTTCAGGATTTCATGTCTTCTACCATTATCAGGAATAAATCATTTGCATTTATTCTCAAATTCCTGATGGTTGGCAGGATGTAGTTTTGGAGAATTATCTTATTGTGTCATAAGTTTACAGTTGTGCTGTAATATTTACACTTTTCAACTTGATACATCTGATTTCAGTATATTTTCAGGATCATTTTGATCCTTGATGAGACGGCCAACTCCTCCCCAAAAACCTCCTTAGTCATGTCTTATGACATTCATGACAAGTGAGTGTTGCCATTCACGTTTCTGATCCCATTAACACACAAACATTAATCTGACTCTATATATTCAGAGATTAATTAACATAATAATGACAGTGACCAACAAATTGCTTGCTTACCTGGCAACATAATATGGAAAAAGTTTGTTGATATATGCAACCAATCGTTTAAAATTCTTTGAAAAGGGCTGCAACTCAGCTGTTTCCTGAAATAAAAGTCTTAATTTTAAATATTAAACAGAATGTAAAATTAAAATTTTTTAATATAAATTGTACTTAACCTTTAAGACCCCAGATTAAAATTCTGCAATTTCTTCCCCGGGCCCGGATTCTTTTTATGACAATGTGCATTATTTTTGGTGAATGTTTGGTAAATGCGATAAATTTTTGTTTGTAAAGATATCAAAATATTTTTTTCACATGTAAATAAAGGAGTGGATAATACATATAATCACATTTTTGTTGTTGTATGTGTGATATGACAATTGTGAGCAAGTTGTGAAGTTGAAAATTGGGGGGGAAATCTCAAAACTACAATTAAAAAATTGCAAAAATAATTTCTTGGTGCACCTATACTTGAACAATGTGTGGCAACACTGATAAAATCCTCCTAAATACCTATTATTATTGAATATAAGTTGTTTTCTAACCAAAATAATATAATACGGACTGAACAAACCAATGAAGAAATAACATACAATGTCTGTTCGTAAAAGACTAAAAGACTAGACCTAGCCGGACATACGACATAATTATTTTCAATTCCAACCTGCGGCATCCCTGATACATATTGTATTTGTGTTATCCAATTAATAAATTAACATTCTCATAATATAACATCGCACAAAAACAAAACTAAAACATGTAGATATTACTTTCCATCATGTTCACTTACATGATCACTTACCTACAGAGTTCGGTAAAATTTTGTACATAAAATACTCAAGTTTCATTGAATATAATCCTACTGACTATAAGTATTTATTTTTAAAAGAGTAAAATGATCAACGGTTGTGACATTTATGCTCTCAGGTACAAAATTCATTCATTTTCTGCAGTTTCTTATTTTCCACTAACTGATATAGCAACCTGACATCTTATTTCTACTGATATAGCAACCTGACATCTTACTTTCTACTGATATAGCAACTTGACATCTTATTTCTACTGATATAGCAACTTGACATCTTATTTCTACTGATATAGCAACCTGATATCTTATTTCTACTGATATAGCAACTTGACATCTTATTTCTACTGATATAGCAACCTGACATCTTATTTCTACTGATATAGCAACCTGACATCTTATTTCTACTGATATAGCAACCTGACATCTTATTTCTACTGATATAGCAACCTGACATCTTATTTCTACTGATATAGCAACTTGACATCTTATTTTCTACTGATATAGCAACCTGACATATTATTTCTACTGATATAGCAACCTGACATCTTATTTTCTACTGATATAGCAACCCGAAATCCAATTTTCCGTGGTCTATGAAAATGTATGCAAAAATACAATGTTCTTTTTTGCATCCCTTTTGGTTCCAGGTAACTGAAATAAAATCTATCACAAAATTACAACTCTGGTAATGCTTCTAACATCTGGAAGAATATATACTTACCAAAATTGTTAAGGAGTCATCCTGTAAATTATTAACAAACTGCCTAAGTGCTTGTTCCACTGGTCTTGTGTACAACATATTCTCATGGAGGTACTTACAAAACTGCAACACAAGTCATTAGATTTCTGAATAAACCTGAACACATGAAATAATAATTAGGTACTTATGAATAATGTTTATTCAAAATTTAAAAAATGTTACAACCTGTATTCCAGAGAAAATATACATCAATGGATCAACGAATTATTTGTGACTAGAACTTGTTGCATGATATTTTGTGTGACGGTGAATCCCAGCATGTACTGAATCCTGAAAATGGTTATTGACAATTCATGTCAAAATTGCAGATCTTAATCTACCTGACAACATGAATGAAAATAACCTCTCTACAAAGGTGACACTCTATCAGGACCAATTGTAAGAGCTAATACCATCTTACCAAATCAGAGTGTGTGTAGAATATGTCAAATATATGTTGAGTTATTAAATTCTTAAGCAACATTATCTTGTCAGGCTACTTTGGTTTTTTTTCATTGGTATTTATGATTATTGCTAAAAATGTGATTTGAGAAGATTTGGTGCATGTTATATGATTTGGCGTGAAATCTGATTTGTGAAATGATGTGAAATGTGATTTGGCGCACATTTATTGGGATAAGATGACATTAAAAATTTATGGAAAAAATGCTGATGTCATGAGGAAGTTGCAGATGTTGATCTAAAGCTGGTAGAGACTGATGGTTATAATGATCATCCAACCTTATAAAAGGAATTATTAGCTTTAAACGGAACTTCCAAACTATTTTTTATTAGAAATTTTCTTTCATAGTAAAGTTACGAAACTAGATCTATCTATTTACTCTATCTATTCTTAGCACACATTTACACACTGCCAGTGTGCTAGACCTGTTGATGTGTGTGATCACTCACAATTTTCTAATGGTGTATAACAACTATATTTGTGCGCGCCTGTGCGCCATCTTGTCTCAAAAAATGAAGCAAGATAAGTTATTTTTACATGTGTTTAAAAAATCTCATTCTACTACCCACACGTAGCTGTATGTTTTCAATTCTCTCACTAATGTTAGATGGATGGATAAACTATACACTGATGGCAGCTTGGTGCCTCATAGTTCAGCCTAGTTGTCAGAATACACTAAAATGTAAAAGGTGCGCCATCTTACTCCAGGCTATCCTATATGATCTTTAAGAGATTGTATACATAATTCCCTATTCTCATCATTCTGCTTCAGTGTGTTATAATTGATAGCAATATTGTTACTGTCATCTACCAGTCATGTAGCAAATATAAAACAACTATAACTATATATATATATATATAGTTATAGTTGTTTTATGTTTGATACATGACTGGTAGATGACAGTAACAATATTGATATATATTATCACGGTGATATATATGATTTTAAATGCATTCACATTTATGGAATCCTAGTTGGAACACTTTCTGTATTTTGAGCACACATTAGATATAAATGCCAAAAATTACTATGTAGGCCTATGTCAATTAAACTGATGCATACAAGTTCATTAAGAATAATATTGTTCTAGAACTATATTATAGAAACAGCATTTTAAATTACAACTCACAGCAAATAAATTTGAATATTCACAGAAAAAGAAAGATCATAAAAATAGATGCAGCTAATGAAACAGATAGTAACACTGGATGAAATAGTCCTGCAGGACGTAGTAATAACAATAAACGCAGCTAAGGGAAACAGATAACACTGGGTGAAACAGCCCTGCAGGAAATAGAATCATACAAATACTTTAGCAGCAGAGCTTACAAGGAAGAAACAGGGTGGTCAGAATAAGAAAAAAATGGTAGCATGTCTTATATATGATGTATGTAGCCCATAGGAAAATTTTTTGTTGGTAGCTAGCTATATATATATATATATATATATATATATATATATATATATATATATATATATATATATTGGCAGCTATTTGTAATGTTTGACACATTGTTAGCCTGTACATCATAAAACGTTTTCATAACCTACAGACATTTGCATGAAACATTGTCTGTTTCAATATATTTTCATTTCTGACATTCAAAAAAGGGATAAACATTATCACCTACCTCGCAGATTGACAGCAAATATTTCTTTTATTCTATTTAAACCAGAATTCCATTTATTAGGTATAAATTGATGGTCTATTTACATATGATACACATTTGGCATAGATCTAGCTTAGAACAAATATTGTTGTTATCTAAAGTTCTTCTGTGTATGCTAGCACATTGTTTTCTATTTACATGTGATACACATTTGGCATAGATCTAGCTTAGAACAAATATTGTTGTTATCTAAAGTTCTTCTGTGTATGCTAGCACATTGTCTGATTGTTATTCAAAGTAAACATCACTCCCACAAACCTAGAACAAACAATGCCATTTTCTAGTAAAACTTAAGATAGAACACCTGAAACTCTCTTGTATACTTCCTAGCCTAACTTTGCATGGTTGTACATGTCATGTTTAGAAGTCTCTTGGTAAAGATAGACAACTTCAACTATGGTCAAATAGCTAGATTTTACATCGTCGAAGCAAAATCTGTAGAGAATTTGCCATTAGCTCTGTATACAGAATAATTGTAAAGCTTTATATTTCAGCATTACATGAAACATCTTATATGCGAAATAGAACTTTATTTTTCATGACATCCGCGACTACGGTGTGTCTAAGCAGTGATTATTGCTCATTTTCATGACGCCCAGCTATGTTTTATAGATATCGAAAGTGTTCAACAGACACCAATATAGACTTAAAGAAGCAAGTTGGAACTGGATAGAATGTATATTACAAAGACTAACAGAGAGCATTGTAAGATTGACAATATTCTGGAACTCATAAGAGAAGAGAGAAGCCTAGACATAACTAAATGAAAGAGTAAATAAAGATGCACAAAGGTTGAGACATAGGAAGAAATGTAAGTAAAAGCTAAAGATAGGATGGAAGAGATTTGCCGAGGACCTAAGCACCTCAAGGGAATAAAAGGTGAACAGTTCATATAAACAGCATCAAAATAACGATACCTTTACATTGAGCTGACTTAGTGGTTCAGTGACCCCATCAGCTGGGTATATTTTCGACCTCTGTTCACTGTATGTGAAGAAATTCGATAAACCTTTAGTGAGTTCTTCAACCAGGTTTGCACCTTGAGTTATCAGTTCTTTGGCTCGTAGCTGATGACGACGGTCATGAGTGGGAAGGTTGAGGCCATTAATGTTCCGTATCCCTTACAGAATTGAATTAAAGCACATTAATTTAAACCTCCTTGCAAATGATATACAAATAATGAACTTTATACAATAAAATGTATACTCTTCAAGAAATACAGTGAAATCATGTTATAATGAATTAGTTGGGTCTGGCAGAATATGTACATTTTGTTTAGGCTCTATGACCTTCCTTGTAACTTTTAGTTAAATCATGGGTAAACACCTTTTCAACCTTATTGATGGAAAGAGAGAGGTATGTATTGTTTTGTTGTCTGTCTTTGTGGCTTATTTTAGTGATAGAAACAAGAGGTATATATTGTTTTGTTGTCTGTCTTTGTGGCTTATTTTAGTGATAGAAACAAGAGGCATGTATTGTTTTGTTGTCTGTCTTTGTGGCTTATTTTAGTGATAGAAACAAGAGGTATGTATTGTTTTGTTGTCTGTCTTTGTGGCTTATTTTAGTGATAGAAACAAGAGGTATGTATTGTTTTGTTGTCTGTCTTTGTGGCTTATTTTAGTGATAGAAACAAGAGGTATGTATTGTTTTGTTGTCTGTCTTTGTGGCTTATTTTAGTGATAGAAACAAGAGGTATGTATTGTTTTGTTGTCTGTCTTTGTGGCTTATTTTAGTGATGGGACAGGGAGGTGTTGACATATGGTTTATTTTATCAACAGGAGAATTGTTTTGTTATAGATATGGCTTTAATGAGTTAGTGACCATCTTCAATATACGACCTGCTGATATATCTGGGAATCATCTCTCAAAAGTACCTTTGACTTTTATGTGATTTTCATTGTCTGCTGACACCAAGTGACCAATGAAAATCATGTGAAAAGCCAAATGCAACACTTTAGAAGGATGATTCCTTTTGAGGCAACAGGTCTTAAGTGTCTATGATAATATGGGTATCAGTTAAAGGAGCAGGGCCCCCCCCCCGACCTCTTCACAGACAACTATTGTCTCTGAACACTGAATACACTGAATCTAGTTTCTCAACAATATAGTCATGCTGATATATCCTTCTAAAATTATACAATTTTACTTTTCCTGTGATTGTCATTGATCACTTTGTGACAGACAATGAAAATCACATAAAAGTCAAATGTGCTACTTTTGAAAGATGATTCCCAGATGAATCAGTAGGACGTAAATATTGAGGATGGTTAATTCTATCTCTTAATGACACTCCGAGTATTCTTCGTAGACATGTCATTTCTACTGTCAGTAGTTGACATGCTAATATAGTGAAACTTCCTCCTATGGAAGCTCTGCAGTAGTACATTTGCAACAAATGTATTTCTTTTTGTGGTGTAACATTACGAAAACTCAGCATTGCACATCACACTGGGGTAGCAAGATGAGCTCCGGCAATAGTTCTAGCTGTCGGTGTGTGCAGGGTACCCTAGCCATGAACATGGGTGTAGTGAAAAACAACTCTACACAAGATGTGACAGTTTCCTGGGAGAGCCCAGATTCAGACAAACATATTAGCCTTGTATAACTGATTAGAAAGACAAATAATAGAGGGCAGAGTATCTGGGAAGAGGAGAAAGGGACACCCAGAAGACGATGAACTGAGGACATTAAAGATAACATGAATATGTCGTTGGAAAAGGCAAGCCGCATCACCCTAGACAGAAAGGGGTTCAGAGAGTTCATTGGGAAGACAATGTTCTGGAGAGAATATGTCACATGACACAATTGGAGAACTCTCTTGGATGAAGAATGCATTGCCTCACTCAAATCAATAACAATGGCTTAGAGTTGGAGTACTATGGACACCTCTGACAAAATAAAATAATTCTCCAGTAGTGGGCGCTGAAGCTCATGACTCCCTCTGTCTTAAATACAAGCCACAAAAGTACCCAGAATTTATACCCTCTAAGTAGGAGGTGCATATAACAAAAAACGGCAAGAGCAGCTAATAAATACACAATAGATGTAGTAAAGCATACCAAGCCCTAGGGCAAATGACATTAATCTTCAGAAACAAATACATAGATTTAAACACCACAATAACACTATTCAAAACGATTATTATGCCAACGCTGTGCTACCAAAGCCAAACATTGACAGTGACAGCACAAGACAAACATAAACTTGTGACAGCTGAAATGGCATGTTTACGCAGAATCCTTGGAATATCGCTAAGACACAAGGTGAGAAATGAGGACATTCGACAAAAAACCGGCACCATCAAAATCTTGGAATATATCAAGAGACAACAGATCAAATGGTTTGCACACACCAGCAGACTACCATCAGACAGCATACCAAAGCAAGCTATGCTACACAGATACAGTGAAGGCAGATCTAGAGGCCGACCACGAACGTGATGGACCACAGAAATAAAAGAAGTGACAAAGTCCACAATATACTCAGCACACAGGAGGGTCATCTCCAGAAAACTCCTCTACCCCTGACACAGAAAGGCAATAAAGGGTTTTAGTGAATAAATAGAAGTAGGCGGTCTCTTATCAAAGCATTGCACAGAGTTGAGAGTCTTTTGGATATGAAATAACACTGTATACAAACATCCCCATTGCACATATTGAATAAAAGAGCTTCTTCTTCTTCAGCGCTCATTCTCAAACTAACGCTGGATCTCTCTTATAGCAGGACAATGGTCCTACTAGATTTCCAGTAAGAGGTAGTCCAGAGAATGTAAATGCGTTCTGTTACCATTATATTTACGCCAATGGCCTGACACATAAGTCTTCAGCGGTATAAAAAAGCTTTATTGCTTGTATTTCCTAAGGATCGAAACACAGAAACAAACATATTGTCACAGTAGCATACAGCTGTAAAATACATGCACAATCTATAACTTTAGATTAGTTGTGAAAGAAAGACAAACATAACTCTAGCCCAACAACAACAACTTTAGATTAGTTGTGAAAGAAAGACAAACATCACTCTAGCCCAACAACAACAACTTTAAATTAGTTGTGAAAGAAAGACAAACATAACTCTAGCCCAACAACAACAACTTTAGATTAGTTGTGAAAGAAAGACAAACATAACTCTAGACCAACAACAACAACTTTAGATTAGTTGTGAAAGAAAGACAAACATAACAACAACAACTTTAGATTAGTTGTGAAAGAAAGACAAACATAACTCTAGTCCAACAACAACATCTTTAGATTAGTTGTGAAAGAAAGACAAACATAACTCTAGCCCAACAACAACAACTTTAGATTAGTTGTGAAAGAAAGACAAACATAACTCTAGCCCAACAACAACAACTTTAGATTAGTTGTGAAAGAAAGACAAACATAACTCTAGCCCAACAACAACAACTTTAGATTAATTGTGAAAGAAAGACAAACATAACAACAACAACTTTAGATTAGTTGTGAAAGAAAGACAAACATAACTCTAGTCCAACAACAACAACTTTAGATTAGTTGTGAAAGAAAGACAAACATAACTCTAGCCCAACAACAACAACTTTAGATTAGTTGTGAAAGAAAGACAAACATAACAACAACAACAACAACAACTTTAGATTAATTGTGAAAGAAAGACAAACATAACAACAACAACTTTAGATTAGTTGTGAAAGAAAGACAAACATAACAACAACAACAACAACAACAACTTTAGATTAATTGTGAAAGAAAGACAAACATAACAACAACAACTTTAGATTAGTTGTGAAAGAAAGACAAACATAACAACAACAACAACAACTTTAGACTTACTTGTATCAATAAAGGGTAGCTTCTCCTGAATAATTTTTGTAGCTAGATCAAGACGACCTTGAAGGCTTTTCTCTACCGATGATAACTTCTGCTCCCTTCAAAATTACAAATAAATATGAATTATTCCCCCCTCCAAGACCAGATAAATTGAACAAAACAACATCTCACATACATTAACATATACCAAACAATGGCCTATGGTCAAAGGTCATGAGCCCATGGACCAGCAACCAATCAACCAACTCAACATTAACAGAAACATAATTATGAAACAAGCACAACAATAATAATACCTATAACCAGTCAGGGTGCTACATTTTATACATTAGCACAAAAAGCTCTCCAAACATCTCTATCCCCTGGAGGAGTGCAGAAAAACCATAACCCAGACCATTCCTTGATGCCATCAATCCAGGATTCTCCCAGTTCACCTCTTCTCTTTCCACCTTTGACTATGTCTTGCAAAAACATGCTAGAAAGTGAGACATGTATTACTAATTGTCCAAACCAAACAATTTACACCATTTCACCACTGCCAAAACTTGTTCTTGATATCCTAACAAGTATAACAATAATATAATAAGACTCATAACCCGTCATGGTCGTAGGGTTGCCACACTGGATATATCAGTACATAGCCTGTCATGGTCATAGGGTTGCCACACTGGATATATCAGTACATAGCCTGTCACGGTCATAGGGTTGCCACACTGGATATATCAGTACATAGCCTGTCATGGTCATAGGGTTGCCACGCTGGGGATATCGGCACACAAAGCTCTCCAAACAACTCTATCCTCAGCCATTCAGTGGAGTGTAGAAAAATCACACCCAGAACTTCTTCTTCTTCTTCTGCGTTCATTCTCAAACTCCTGCAGATTAGCAGGATGTAGTCCGGAGAACAGAATGCGTTGTATCATGGTTTACAGCATTGCTGCGATATCTGCGCCTTTCGGCCTGACACATCCAACTTCAGCATGGCTTTGGGTCACTGACCCTATATGGGATGGGACAGCCAACTCCATCCCATAACCTCCTTAGTCGCCTTTTACGACATGCCTGGAAGGTAAACAGTGTTGCTATTCTTTGCTCCCCTTTCGGGCCACGGCAACACACAGGCGCACACCCAGAACATTTGTTCATGTTATTAATCCAGTACTTACTCTGTATTCCTCTCCTCACCCTCAGTTATTCTTTGCAAAATAATTTTTGAAAATGAGTTATGTCTTATTACATGTCCAAACCAAACAAGCATACACAACTTTCAATAATTGTACAGAAATACCAAATAGAATTTTTTATAGACCTTGATTTATATATTGATTGTTGTGTTGTTCAAAAACACTTGCAGGAGAATATTTCTTCTCAAAGAATTGCATACCACTGAGGATTGAAGTCTTCCGGGTATGAAAACACACTCTGGAGAAGTTACCCATAGACAAAATAAGGCACAAGAGCTTTATTGCTCACATTCCTGGAGATCGTCACAAAGAAAACTAGTGAACCAACAGGAACCATCAGAATACATATACTTATATAACTAATGGGAATCATTGAGTATATGTGTCTGTCCCAGCCCAGCCAATGAGTATATGTGTCTGCCATAGCCCAGTCATTGAGTTTATATGTGTCTACCACAGTCCATTCTTCTTCTTCTTCTGCGTTCGTTCTCAAACTCCTGCAGATTATCAGGATGTAGTCCGGAGAACGGAATGCATTGTGTCATGGTTTACAGCATTGCTGCGATATCTGCGCCTTGCGGCCTGACACATCCGACTTCAGCATGGCTAGGGTCACTGACCCTATGTGGGATGGGACAGCCAACTCCATCCCATAACCTCCTTTTACGACATGCATGGAAGGTAAACAGTGTTGCTATTCTTTGCTCCCTTTTTGGGCCCGGCAACACACGGGTGACAGTCCATTCATTGAGTATATATGTGTCTGCAACAGCCCAGTCACTGAGTATATGTGTCTCTGCAGCCCAGTCATTGAATGTATATGTCACCCCAGTCCAGTCATTCAGTATCTGTGTCTCCTCAGCCCAGTCATTGAGTATATATGTGTGTCTGCCACAGCCCAGTCATTGAGTATATATGTGTCTCTCCAGTCCAGTCATTGAGTACCTATATGTCTGCCCCAGCCCAGTATGTTATAAGATCAGTTCAATACTAATAATAACATTTAAAAGTTAGAATTACTTACGCTAAATCGCATCTTCCATGAAAATCTTTAAGTTCGTTTTCCAGAGATTGTATCTTTACCTATTCCAATGAAGAAAGATCACATAAGAAATACTTCATAATTAATGATATAATCTGAACATGCTTAGAGGCAGATATTAACATGCTTGGAGACTGATAATTAATGAATTAATATCAAATCAAACTCATCATTTTGCCATCGGACAAAAGCATAGGTTCTTCTCATTTATGCACCTAGCCTCATAAGGTCTCTACTGCATAGATATATAAGAGGGTATTGTGGATGCATGTTTAGTCCCTGAAGGGAGGCATTTCTTTGTGCCAGTATCCCAGGATTACCACGTCCTGCCAGGAATACAGCACACACTTCTGCACCAACTTAATATTCTTCTGTTAGATTTGATTTGTTGACCGATCTTCAGTGATGGCACATCTTGAAATCTCTGTTTGTCACAAAAAGAGAAAAGTGCAATCTCATCATTATCAATTGGGATTATTTGACAGATGATCTTCATTGATGACAACCATTGATGTTGGTTCATTATAGCAACGTATAACCCCGTAGTTGTAACCTTCGATAACAGTTACCATGTTGTTCCGACAGGCCGATGTTGAGCTTGAACTAGTTACGGGTACAGCGTGGGTGGGTGGAACAACAAAGAAACCTATCGCTAGGGCCAGAGTTGTGCCCTGATGTCGACATCTGTTTCTGCGGCATTAGACTCGAAACACCATCGAGTCGAATGGCTGCTGGAACAGAGGGAGGAGCACTTATGGGAATGCCCCACGTGCTGTGAGGCCAGTTTCTAATCAAACAACGTTGATCAGATTCACGATCATACTTCATAATAACATTTGTCGTCTGCTTTGAGTCATGCGGGGGGGGGGGGGGGTTCATTTTGATTGCTGAATCCTGCTGAGTCGCACTGCTGAATCCCGTGACATAACTACGCTACTAAATGAGGAGAGAATGACAGAATATGACTATTATATTCTTGTAGACATTTTTTGTATGTCTATTCATATATGGCTCTCCATTGGTTATGTTAGACGACATGAGAAGATAGTAAGGTTGCAGAAGCTCCTCAAGTACTTTATCAATTGTATTTCCCTTTATGTTTCAACATTAAGAAACCCAACACTGCTCTATTCCACTTCAAGTCACATTTCTTCCTATTTTCTTTTTACATTTAGTACTTTCCTGTTATCCGAGCACACACATTTAACCTTTAGCTTGCTGTGTTTACAATTACATAATTTTTCTTCTGCCGCTTAGTTTTTGGAAATGTTACATAATCGTTGGTGGCTGTTTTGAAATTGCGATAACTTTTTTGTTGTTACAGATATTTAAATAATATTTGCACATATAAATAAAGAATTCAATTCTGTATATATTGGTGTAAGTTTTGTTTGCGTGTGTGTAATACGAGATGTGTGAGAAAATGATAAAGACAGATTTAGACCTATCTAGATCTAGGCCTACCGTATTTTTGATCGATCGGTAGCTGTGACATCTGTTGAATATTATACATTTTACATAATGAAAACCTTGTGGTATTAGTTAGTTAGTTAGTCGTCGGATCATCATCACTGCAAACTGGACACATCCATAGTTGCTCCGATCTCTCCTTGAGTGTATCCACCATCACACTGCTGCTGACAGTACCGGTCCTATGCTGGTTGACCATCATTCTTCTGCGCCCTCCAAAATGTTCACCTCTAGCAACACCGCATTTCAATTCCTGATCTTTAATCCTAGTCATTGAAAAGGAATCATCATCCAGATTAGTCTCACTCTCGCGTGTTATATCTCTTAAGGAGTTTAAAACGTCAGCGCGATCCATTGCCCCATTGCCCTGTGCCACAATCGCACACGATGCCAGTTGATCCGCTCTTTCATTGCCTCGAACGCCCACATGTCCCGGCACGAAAATACACCTTGTGGTATATTTTAAATAATGTATTTGAAGAACTTACCTCTCAAGTTTTTCACTTTCCAATCCAAATAAATAATGATTTCACTGAATATGTGATGAATGAAAAGTATATAAAACTCAAATCACTGTCATGTCACTTCGCCGCAATGCCGATGGCTACAGATTGCTTGGATTTCAATTTCATAATCACACAACATCATCTATCACCATTTTAACAAAAGAAACAGGAAGTTAGATGAATTGTCTACTTTATTGTGCCAAAACATTCTGTCAACAAATTACCAATCTGTATTTTTTCTTTTTGATTCAGGTTTAGCGCACTGGCCGGCAGATTTCGTCATCCGCAATCAAGACATGACACAATTTGAGCAAAATGTAAATACAGCGTGCTAAAGGTTAACAAAACAAATTGTAACATGAAACGAAATATAGCGCAACAATGGGGAACAATTAAGAATACAAAAAATAATAAAGGGAAGCAATAAATTAAGAAATTGATGAAATGAGAACACAAAATGGAATGAGTTGGCTGTGTTTCAGCCAAAAATATCAAAGCCAAGCTGTAAACCATAACAATACATTCTATTCTCCCTCCTGCTAATCTGCAAGAGTTTGAAAACAAACACAGAAGAAGAAGACTATAACAGAAACTATTGATGAGGGAATAAAAACAATTGAAAGAAAGAATGACTAAATATAAATGAAAGTTAAAGTAGACAAACCTCAAGCATAGCCTTTTCTTCCTGCAGCTTGTCAACCTGCTCCCTAGATCTTTGCTGAGCTGAGCCAAGCACTTCTTCATGCTGATCTCTGGAAGCCTGCAATTCCTTCAACTGTACCTGAAATTTCCAAGTTTCACTTTGCTGAGCTTTGAATTCTTAAAGTGAGATTACATTTCTTAGAAAACTATATCATGTGATGTATTCTCTCCAGAACATTGTCTACACTACCTTCAAGAAAGGTCTTCAACAAGGTATCATTGCTGTTTTATAAGCCCAAAATATTTTATTTGTTTGATTTTTATTTTCTTTAAAAGTTGTCTTTCCACACACAGTGTGGTCTGTGTTCATTTTCTTCTCCTTCCATAATTTCTTCAGATTCTTCTATATATTCACATCTCAAAGGCATCAATTCTGTTCTGTCTTCTAGTCTTTTTGTTCATTAACCATGTTTCTGAGCCATGTATTAATGTAGAGGAGATGTATTTTACAATTCTCATATTTAGTTTGTTTGTTGAGTTTGAGAGTTTTTTTCTGATGTCATTAAAAGTGTATTAAGAAATTAATAAAGATCAATTTAGAAGAATGTACTAGAAACTACTAGTCAATCAAGCAATTCATTGAACATACTGGTTGCTATAGTCTAGCTTCAAGTTAACAAGAGTTGTCTTAAAAATGTTCTGACATGTGCAGTGTTGTGCTCATTGCTTCTATTATCCCACACAAGTTAATTTATTTTTAATGGTCTGTTTCTTGGAGTCTTACTTATAATGTCTTAGTATCATTGTTTTCTGTGGTAGGCTGCTTGGAGGTCATCTCATTACATGACCCAACCTTTGAACTCTACTTCTTAGTGGAGTCCATAACTGCTATACTGCTTACTTGGTTCTTTTATATTTTATTTATATTTATTTCTTATTCAATCTCTTCTTATCACACAAATTTTCTCAGAAAATATTTAGATATAAAAATATTTATCTCTTGTTAGAATTTTTACTAATATCTCGTTATTGACCAGTTTTAACATTGACAAACATGTAGCCACTGAGATAAAAAGCAGGATAGCAACAGGCAAAATCAGCAATTTTTTTAATGAGACAAATCAATGTAATGAAGTACCATCAATGCATATGTCAATTTGAGTGCTAGGATGTTATATTGAAGCAATTCTTCTTTATGGATGTCAATCATGGATTGTAAACAAAAAATCTCAGTGAGCTACAGAGATTTGGTTTTTGAGAAGAATGATGAAAATTATATAGGCAGCCAAAAACATAATGTAGAAATCCACAGAGATGCTGGAGTAAAATGACACATTATAGTAAAAATAGAAGCATTCTGTTATCTGAACTACATCCTGGTAATCTTGATGAGTTTGAGAATGAACACAGAAGAAGAGGAAGCAGTAAACATTTTAAGGTATGTGATGAGAAGAGAAAAACTGGAATATTTAGTGTCCACCGAAAAGATAAATGGAAGAAGAGAAAGATAACGACATAGGGAGAGTTGTTGGATATATTATCACTGTATTGTCTATTGTCTATCCCCAGGTGAATGATTGTTGATCGCATTCACACTTGCAGTTAAGCGTAGCGGTGGTATCTTAAGCTGTCGTTTCAAGGCCAGATGTGTCGCCGAGGTTGCATTTAGTCCATGTTTGTTCAAGGTTATCTTAATGTTTTCTATCCACCGTTTTCTTGGTCTGCCTTTGGCTTTACGCCCGGATATTCGTGTATTATATGCTCATATTGGTGTTTAGTTTGGCTTCATTCTCATAAGGTGACCGAACCATTTTACTTGCTGTCTCTCAATATGTTCGATACATGATATTATACCAACTCTTTTCCTAATTTCTTCATTTCTTATTTTATCTAATTTGGTAACCATTGCAGCTTTTCTCAGACACTTCAATTATCACTGTAGCATGAGAGAATGTCACTAACCTAACTAATTAACACAGGAGACAAAGAGAGTTGTGGAGAAACATGATTGCCTACACCACTCAGCATGTTACTTGATTGAATGAAACATATGCCTGGATACTACTGTTTCTGTATGGTTTCATAATGAAGATTGTCACCTTGTCATAGACTGTAACACTCAATAATCTAATGTAATAGATCTCACAGTTCATACTGCCACCAAGCCATGACGAATATTTATATGCATTTGAATTATAAATAATAATACCAATGAAATCTCTGATGTAGTGGTTGGATAATTGCTATTCCAAGGGATTGCGAGCGATTTGCTCTTACTTCCTATGTGCAGTTGGGTTTGTTTCTAAGAGATTTCATACCTAGGAGACCTCTTTGCGGGCAATTCTCATTCGATCTACAGCCTCCACATCCATGGACATGAATCTAAAAGTGTTGGCCAGGAATACAGCAAGAGCAGCTGTCGTCTTCTTCTGCGTTCTTCTCAAACTCCTGCAGATTAGCAGGATGTAGTTTGAAGAACGGAATGCTGTGTGTCATGGTTTACAGCATTGCTGCGATATATGCGCCTATCGGCCTGACACATTCAACTTCAGCATGGCTATGGGTCACTAACCCTATATGAAATGGGACAGCCAACTCCATCCCATAACCTCCTTAGTCGCCTTTTACAACATGCGTGGAAGGTGAACAGTGTTGCTATTCTTTGCTCCCCTTCAGGCTCCGGCACTACACAGGCGAGAGCAGCTGTATTTCTGTTTCCAGGGGGCACCACGAGGGGGAACTTTTAGGATCTTGGTTATCTGCTAATTCTGGGTCTGCATAAGAGCAATGTAAGACTTTTGCACCCCGATGTAGTAGTTAATCTTTGAGGCCCTGAATTAAAAATTAAGAAACATCCCCTGGGGCCTGAATTCTATTTTGGAAAATTTGCGTTATTGATGGTGGGTGTTTTGAAAACGTGATAACTTTTTTGTTTTAAAAGATATCAAAATAATGTTTGCATATCTAAATAAGGAGTGAATAGTGAATACAGTCATGTTTTTTTGTTGTTGTATGTATGATATGACAGTTGTGAGCAAGTTGTGAAGTTGAAAATTCGGGGAGAAAATCGCAAAACGCCATTTTCAAATCGCACATATAACTTCTTGACGACCCTAATACTGAGCAATGTGTGGAAACATTGATAAAATCCTCATAAATACCTAAACTTATTGTATATATATTGTTTTATATCAAAACTAATATCATATGAACTAAAAAAAAATAATAAAACATGAAGAAATCGCATATAACGTCCGTCCTGTCAACACTAGGTCTAGGCCGACACACAGCGTAATTATTGTCTATGCACACACGTGGCACCCCTGATACATATTATTTTTGTGTTTTTGAACGACTGCACAAACATTCTTATCAAATAACAACATATTAAACACAAAAAACAACAATTAAAACATGTAGGCACGATCACTTAGCCATGCCACGCGGTACTCAATTTGATAGTAAAATATGGCTACAAAATGGCCAACATTGCTCTAGAAATTCGTTGACAAAACCAACCGGCTTTCTCCCTTCTTGCAATCGTAATGAGTAAAGTAATTTGACCTTTAAACTGTGATGTATTCCTAGGTTCGTTTGATGGGTTTTATACGTCACTGGATCATTACTCCGTGAAGTTCCGTACTCGGGAATCGGGCGATGTCGTATGTAGCGGGATTGCGCCCGCAGGCACAATGTAGCCTGTGCTCATAGGCGCAACATTGCGACCGCAGAGTCGTAAAGGTTATGTCATTTCATGTTCTCAAAAGGGTTCAAATCTGGCTTGAGACATTTTGTTCTCTAAGTGAGTTTTTTAGAGAACCCTGGGGAATATAGATTGAAGCCGTGAAGTTACATTCTATGAGTGTTACTCTCAGCAGACAGCATCTCACTTCGCTGAGAAAGGTAGATTACATATATGTAACCTGAGTACAATGAGGTAAATTGTTACATGATTACAATAAAGAAAGTCACTGTGGATGGATTACCAGAACTGTAGTCTCAATGTTACATGATTACAAGAAAGAAAGTCATTTAGGATGGATTACCAGAACTGCAGTCTCAATGTTAGATTACCAGAACTGCAGTCTCAATGTTACATGATTACAAGAAAGAAAGTCACTGTGGATGGATTACCAGAACTGCAGTCTCAATGTTACACGATTACATGATTCCTGGGTGAACCACTGGAGTAAATTTTATTTCAAACCATAAATAATGAGTGGATTCAAAACTCAAATTTTCATATCAGCAGAGTTAATGTAACACTATCACAGCTTTGATCTACACAGACCTATATACAGATTACAGTATTACTACCTTTAGCTTTACTTTATGACTGAAGCAACACACAATCAACAAGGATGTAAAATTAGATAAAGAATCATCCAATACCTGAAGTTCTCGAACATGGGTATCAAACTGAGCAGACAACTCCTGCAACTGTTTATGAAGTAAGGCATTTTCTTCAATTTTATTTTGTAGTTCCTCATTGAAGACATTGCCTCCTCCATTGTATGCTCCGCCTCTTTCAGGAGTGGTTGGTTCTGATCCCTTGTGCTATTTCAAAATAACCACAAAAAGATAAAAATATACTCTTTATTTGTTTCATTTCTCCAAAATTATGAGGCATTGAAGTTTGTTTCTTAACTCACCCTAAATTTGAGTGTTCCTTAACTAATGCAAATCTTCTTCTTCTTGTTCACAGTTTGACATGCCAACACAGCAAGTCCGGTTTTCTTAATAAATGCTGCTATATTTGAAAGCTCCTCAGTGCTCCCATACATCTTTCTGTGGATATCCATCTCCGTGGGCCAGTGTTCTTCCCTTAGCTGGTTTAGTGTATTGCAGTCTTGTGGGATATGCTCAGTGGTCTGTGCTGCCTGCCTAGAAGGGACAAAGATGTGATGGGACCAGTCTTAGTCTATTTAAGTGGCTGTTTAGTATGTTATGTCCTGTTCTGAGGTGGAAGATAACAACCTGCTCAGCGCTGTCGATATAGTGGTAATTGTCTTTTGGTTGGTTGACTTTCCTGATAGCTTTGATAAGGGTCCTCTTTTCTTAATAGATGATTTCTTGGTCTTTTTGTTCCTATGTTGCTCCATCCTTCGCCAGCCTATCTGCCTCTTCATTTCCTGGTATGCTACAGTAGGAACACAGTATGCCCTTTAGTATTACCCTTCTTTGGATGCTCACTTCTCATATGGCTTCCTTCAGGTCTGGTAATTTATATGCAAGAAGAGATTGAGGATGAGAAATATTAGATTTGAGAAACATGAGAAATATTAGATTTGAGAAACATGAGAAATATTAGATTGAGAAACATGAGAAATATTCGATTGAGAAACATGAGAAATATTAGATTGAGAAACATGAGAAATATTAGATTGAGAAACATGAGAAATATTAGATTGAGAAACATGAGAAATATTAGATTTGAGAAACATGAGAAATATTAGATTGAGAAACATGAGAAATATTAGATTTGAGAAACATGAGAAATATTCGATTGAGAAACATGAGAAATATTAGATTGAGAAACATGAGAAATATTAGATTTGAGAAACATGAGAAATATTAGATTGAGAAACATGAGAAATATTAGATTTGAGAAACATGAGAAATATTAGATTGAGAAACATGAGAAATATTCGATTGAGAAACATGAGAAATATTCGATTGAGAAACATGAGAAATATTAGATTGAGAAACATGAGAAATATTAGATTTGAGAAACATGAGAAATATTAGATTGAGAAACATGAGAAATATTAGATTGAGAAACATGAGAAATATTAGATTTGAGAAACATGAGAAATATTAGATTTGAGAAACATGAGAAATATTAGATTGAGAAACATGAGAAATATTCGATTGAGAAACATGAGAAATATTAGATTGAGAAACATGAGAAATATTAGATTGAGAAACATGAGAAATATTAGATTTGAGAAACATGAGAAATATTAGATTGAGAAACATGAGAAATATTAGATTGAGAAACATGAGAAATATTAGATTTGAGAAACATGAGAAATATTAGATTTGAGAAACATGAGAAATATTAGATTGAGAAACATGAGAAATATTCGATTGAGAAACATGAGAAATATTAGATTGAGAAACATGAGAAATATTAGATTGAGAAACATGAGAAATATTAGATTTGAGAAACATGAGAAATATTCGATTGAGAAACATGAGAAATATTCGATTGAGAAACATGAGAAATATTCGATTGAGAAACATGAGAAATATTAGATTGAGAAACATGAGAAATATTAGATTGAGAAACATGAGAAATATTAGATTGAGAAACATGAGAAATATTAGATTTGAGAAACATGAGAAATATTCGATTGAGAAACATGAGAAATATTCGATTGAGAAACATGAGAAATATTAGATTGAGAAACATGAGAAATATTAGATTGAGAAACATGAGAAATATTAGATTGAGAAACATGAGAAATATTAGATTGAGAAACATGAGAAATATTAGATTGGCATGGCAAATAACCAACAATGATCCTGATAAAAGATAATGGAAATATTGAATTGTGGAGATCCATGATCGTCTACACCAGTCAGCATAGCACCTGATGATGATGAATCAAGAGAATGGAATGTGTTGTGTCACAATTTAGAGCCTGATTCCAACATCTTCGCCTTTTGATCTTGACAAATTGACACATCTGACTTCAGCATTGCTTGACTCAGAACAATGTAATAACTTGAGAGGTAAATGTCAAACTTAGTGTGAACACTTATACAATTTGAAATTAAGAGTAGAGACACTTCTTAGCTGATTATTCAATCAAGATTCACACATTAATCAAGATTCACACTTCTTAGCTGATTATTCAATCGAGATTCACACTTCTTAGCTGATTTTCCAATCAAGAGTCACATTTCTTTGCTGATTTTCCAATCAAGACTCACACTTCTTAGCTGATTATTTAATAAAGATTCACACTTCTTAGCTGATTCTTCTATCAAGAGTCACACTTCTTAGCTGATTTTTCAATCAAGATTCACACTTCATAGCTGATTTTTCAATCAAGATTCACACTTCTTAGTTGATTCTTCAATCAAGAGTCACACTTCCTAGCTGATTTTTCAATCAAGATTCACACTTCAATCAAGAATCACACATCTTAGCTGAATTTTCCAGTCACACAGCTAAATTTTCCAATCAAGAATCACACTTCTTAGCTTAATTTTTCAATCAAGATTCACACCCGTTATCAGATTTTTGTGGTACAGTCTAAAGATATGCTACTAAATTTACTAGACAATTATTCTACATATTTTAATCTGTCCAGAAATGTATATTTAATACTGCTTATGAAACCTAACCTCAGTGACACTTTTAAATACAACATCAATCTCTTTTCATTTTATAGATAATAGGCAATGATTAGAGCAAAACTGTAAACTACAAAAACTTGGCAACAGGGTCAATCAATCAAGTGCCATGCAGAATGGCGTAGGCGATCATGCTTCTCCATGACTCTGTCTCTTGTGATTTCAATAAGCTCGGTTGGTGAGCTTCTACCGTGCCACAATACAAGTCCATCTAGTAACTTTTCCCTTTGTCGTCCCCTATCTCTTCTCCCTTTGATCTTTCCAGTGGTTATTATGTGTTCAAGTTGTGTTCTTCTCAGCACATTTAGAAACCTTGACTGCCTGCCCCGGATGTTTGATATGATTGATCTTTTTACACCAGCATCAATGAGAACATCTGCATTAGTTTTCTTGGCTGTTCATTGCATTTTCATCATTCTTCTCAGAAACCACATTTCTGTAGCCTCTAATTCACTTTGAATTTTTTTGTTTACAGTCCATGCTTCACATCCATAAAAAATAATTGGTTCGATATAACATCTCAGCACTCGAATTCGGGTCTGCATTGATAGTCTTCCATTGCACAAAATGGTTCTCATTTTTTGGAACGCTGATTTGGCTTGTGCTGTTCGGCTCTTTATCTCACTTGAGCATCTACCTTCTGATGTTAACAGGGTGCCAAGATATTTCACTTTTTCAACTTGTGCTAATTTTGTGTTATTAATTATTATGTTGCATCTTGGTGGTGTATGTCTCTTCGAGACAACCATTATTTCTGTTTTCTTCTTGTTTAAACTGAGGCCTTTGTTTTCACTTTGTCACTACTTTATCTAATAGAGCTTGTAGTTCCTGTTCACTTCCTGTGATCAATACTGTGTCATCAGCATATCTCAAGTTATTTATATTGTACCCTCCCACTTTTATTCCTGGCATATCTTCTATATTTCGCATAATGTATTCTGTATACAGGGAGAAAAGGTCCAGTGACATTACACAACCTTGCCTGACACCCATTTCTATCTTTTGAAATCTACCCATAGTATTGTTAATCCTCATCACAGCCGTTTGTTTCCAATACATATAAAACATTTCTTACTATTCTTAGATCTTTCCCATCAATGTTAAGATTTTCTAGCAGTTTTATAATCTCTGAATGCTTCACCTTGTCAAATGCTTTGCTGTAATCTATGAAGCAACACCCATAAATTGATGTTTCAAACACAAAGTTTTTTAACAAGACTATACAACATAACACATATCGAGTTGTTTACTTGTCATGTTTTTTATAAAGGCATTTTGGTCAAAACATTAATTATTCTGTTTCCAGTGATTAGCAAAACTTCATTACCCCATTTCCAAGTATCACTTTTCACTTTATACAAATGTCCTCCCTTTGACCTTTTGGTCAATAACTCTTGAATCAAATATTTGAAATATTTAAGAACATCTGCACTAAATAGCACCAAAAAAACACAGTATTAATTACCTTATTTTTCTTTTTGCTATTTGCTTCAGATGTTTCTAATTCCTCTTGCAACAAGATGACTCTTTTAGATAGTTGCTGATTCCGAAATGTTAAACTATCCACCTCCTGCTCAAATTTCCTGACAGCCTGGTCTCGTTCTTTCAAAATGTCTTTTAATTGACTAACTTCAACTTGCTCATCTAGGTATGCCTTTTTAAGAACTGGAATCTGAGCTTTAATCTGTAAAGATATATCCTCAAAGAATTTTAAATGAAGATATCACAATCAATATAAGGTAAAACTGCATGAAATGTAACAACAATTGTACTTACGTAAATAACAAGTTTTTAAAACAATTCCGCTTAGACACGACAGACTATCACAAAAACTAGTGGGTAATGATGTGCAAACAAGAAAATATACAAATTACAATACAAAAAAACATATTCAATGTTTCAACCAAAAGGTCTTATCAAGATGTGCACAAAAAATCAAAAGATGATGAATGGAAATTATCACAACACACAAGCGTATCCAATGGAAATATGGAAATGAGATGCTCGAAGGGGAAAGACCTTTTGGTTGAAACGTTGAATATGTTTTGTGCATTGCAATTTGTAAGTTTTCTTGTTTGCCCATCATTACCCTTTAGTTTTAGTGATAGTCCATTGTGTCTGAGTGGAACTGTTTTAAAAACCTGTGCTTTACGTAAGTACCCGATGGATCAGGCACAAAAAGGACAATGATTTAGCCCTGGCCCAACTCTACTGTCAGGTGTTCCTATACCAGAAACACACTTGCAGAGAGAAAGGGTTCAGTACCTGATGGGCTCAGGTGCTATTGGGACACGGTCACTCAGCTCAAGAACGCCTTGCTCTCAAACGCGTGGTGTGAGACTCAAACTTGGGCGAGGGGTTCACAATGTCGAAAACCATACACACGCAAAAACCATCTGGACGAAGAGTCACCACACACACGCATGCCTGGCGACAGATAGGAAGGCTGTCACAGGCTAGGGTAGCCCACCCGAATTGTCAAGGCATGCCGAAATCGGATGTGCTAGGCAAACAAGGTGCATAACGGTAGCACAACGTAAACACGCTCCCGGCGGAAATCTCATGGATATCCATGCTGGTTACAATGGAGCGAACGCAAAACAAACAAACGTAAGTACAAATGAAGATATCATAGACATTTTCTGCAAATATTATTTATAATTTTGCTTGTCATTAAGATAAAGTCCAGTCAGACAACAACCTCGCAAAAATTTGACCGCTCCTGCCTGGTTTTGGATAATCATGGAGATGGTGCAGAAAGACATTAATACTCTTTTTTTGTGTCAGGAAAATTTTCATTTCAGCCTGGCTTTTGGATCACTTTGGCCTTCTTTGGGATGTGACATCCCACTATACCCCCAAAACCTCCTGAAGCGCATCCTACAACATGCATGTCAGGTGACAGTATTAATATTCTTTGCTTCCCTTTCAGACCCCAGCAAAACATAGGCAAGCAGAGATCTATGGGGTCATTCACACATAAAGTTGCGTCTGTTTTACTGTAGAGACAATAGAATATATTGTTCCATTTCACATGTTATTGGGAATAAAAGAAAACTCTCAACTTACACTAATAAACAAGACCATTTATATTCTATAAATAAATGTGAAGATATCTTGAGAGTTCTGAAAAAAAAGCTGTCCTTTTTCTGAGTTAAAAATTGCATAGGCCTAGTTTTGTTGACAATTCTTGATGTGAACAAAAAGTAGAGCTTTAGTTTAAAGCTGAAATTTAGAATATTATGTTATCATATTCATATAATATGTTTGAGGCAGGGACTATAATAAATAATATCTATGTCCTGAACGCCAACATTATTTTTTTTTTAAATTTTCATAACTGTACGTTTATCAATCACGCTTTAAATATTTTTATAATTAACAGACGACTCTTTCTGCAAAACATATCTCCTAGTGATAGCCTAATAGTGATGGTATAATAATATTATAATAATATTATATTTAATTAAAAATAAGCACAGAGGGGTGTGTCCGCAAGCCAGCAGAACACTTCTGCACAGAACACAACATCCAGTTGAAGGCTTCTGTACACGCACAAATTAATGCATAAAACTAAAAACGCGAACACTATTTAGTTGTAATATTAATGCGCTTATCTACAAAAGACAGACAGTGTCTCGAAAAACCATTACAAACAACAACCTTCGCGTATTCTCCGGCAAGTTTTTGATACTTTCCAGGTAGATCAGCCATGTCAGTCATTTAACCGGAAGAGATTTGAGCTCTTGTTCATGGAGTAGTGATTGTTCTGCTTTTTTTCCAAACTTGAAAAGCATTTATTCTAAATAACAGGACCTTTATCTAATTTCATACACTTGTTTCAGTAATTGATCGTTTGTTATAGGGCAGAGAACTCAATACAATAAACATATAGATAAATGGTTAATTACTGAAACAAGTACAGGAATTTCAATATCTTGGGAGCAATTTTACAGACAACGGAAAAATGAACAGAGAGCTGACTGCTGAGACAAGAATTCTTCTTCTTCAGCGTTCATTCTCAAACTCCCGCTGGGTCGCTTGTAGCAGGACTATGGTCGTATTAGATGTAGTCCAGAGAATGAAAATATGTTGTGTCGCAGTTTTATTTGCGCCAATGACCCAACGCATCTGTGTTCTGCGGAACAAGAATTATAAATGCCAACTGTTTAAATATGAACATTCGGGCCTGTATAGATTTCCTCTAGTAAATCTGCACATTACTTCTAGTAGTAGGAGCTTAGCGAAACGGTTGATAAAAACACTTCCTTTACGATTTTTCTTAATATGGTCTTCAAATTTCCCGTGAAATTGATGTATTTACACACGAAAACGGAAAAATGATTTTTTTTTAAGGTTAAACTCCCTCCTTCATGTGATTATATCTTTGGTCTTTGTGAACTTACACCAATTTTGAAGCACACATCTATTCCCATAAAAAACAAAAGGCAATTTATAAATTCAATCTTCATACCAACATTGTATTATCAATGTCAGCTATGGACACTAACAAAAGAACAAGAGAGGAAGCTTACTACGTGTGAAATGAGATGTTTAAGAAATGCAACAAACAGAACAAGAAGATATCATGTGAGCAATGACAAGATTAGGCCTACAACAACTGTTGGAATAAAATCTGTTGGCAAGTAGGTCTACAGGACTATTGAAAAACAGACTGAAATGTTTCAGTCACTTAATAAGAATGAACCCTTATTGGTCAGCGGCAAGAGCATACAATATGAAATGGAAACAGCAAGATACAGAGGAAGACAAAGAAGAAGGTAGATTGAAGAAGTTACCAATATTTGAGACGTCACAATATTACATCATATCAAGCGACCAGACGTGACACAGCCCGAAACCGCCAGTCAATCCTGCGACAATTAACAGGAAAATCAGAGAAAAGACAAATAGATAAATAGAACATGACTTTTTCACTTAACAAGCCCCGAAATAACCGATTTCACGTCGCTAATCTCTACGATGGGCTAATTCGACTTTTTCTGTCCTTTTTGCTATCAAAACGGCATCTGATGGTACATCGTAGCTTAATTGAATAAGGTACAGCATTGACATCGGAGACGAGGCAGAGCCAAATCTCGGGATCTTGCGGTAGATGTTCTCAGCATCATGCAAGTTTTTGAAATGCTACCCCCGTAAACGGGTTCTTTGATATGCCGCCCCCGACAATGTATTTTGATGGCGCCGCCTGATGCGGCGCATAGTACGGCACGGTCCTGTCAGAACCGATATCACAGGCAGTGTATTGTACAAAGCAAATTAGACCAACTTTCATTCAGCCCACAGAACACCTCCCTGAACTTCACAGGAAAACATGCAGTAACAAGTTTTACACACAATACTGTTGTTAGTCTCTCGAAAGCAAAGACATCCTACCTGAAAAACACAGTCTCAGACAATAATAGTAAATTAGTGTTACAAATACCTACCACTAGGAGGTCTATGATGATGGTGTTCCTCCTTCGCAAGCGGAGATGAGCATGGCATGAAAAATAATAAATGCGGTGAAAAAAAAATAATAGGCCTAATAATAAATTGATAATTGTCTAATTTAATTTGTGAGTTCGTAGATGTTCGATGAGTCCGATTCGTGCACGGAAAATTCTATTGCAGTGCATGCAGGAGTGCTGAAGGTTCGGGGTAGGATAATTTTCGGATTTGTCCATCCGCTTCTTGCGCTTGTAGATCGCCCGCAATGTTCTTTCTTTTTTCTAATTTTGTGATGCCAGCAGTGATATGGGTGTGCAAGGCTGAGCGATCAAGTGCTGTAGTCTCCCGGGAGCTAGGATCGATGCTGCAGTGCTTGAAAAAAATGTTTAGGTGATCCTTGAAGCGGTTTTTCTGCTCTCCGCTTTAACGTTTACCTTCGCACAGCTCCCCAAAGAATAATCTCTTTGGAAGGCGCTTGTCTGGCATACGGACGATGTGGCCAGTCCAGCGGAGTTTGGACCTAGTCAGCAGGGCATGGATGCTTTGCATGCGGGATTTCTGAAAGATTTATAATACTATATATAGTAGGCCTATTGTAAAATAGCATGTTTGAAAAAAAAAAAAAGGAAAAACAACAGAATAGAAACGAAACTGCTTTAATGCTAAGTATATTTATTTTTCCGATTGAAACATACGGCTGTGAAATATAGACCTTAAGTAAAACAGCGGCAAAGAAGATCAACACCTCTGAGATGAAATGCTACTGAAAGATACTTGGGGGAAAAAAGAAAAACTCAAATATAAATACATTGAAGATGCCAGAGTGTTGGTTTTTAAACACAATAGCAAAAAGAAAACTACACCTGTTTGGTCATGTAAAGAGACTGTTTAGAAAGACAAAAAAAAGGGCAGAACACCCTGAAAGGGCAGACCAAGAAGACGATTGACTGACGACATTAAAGTTAACGTGAATACGTCACTAGAAAATGCAAGCCGCAAGACTAAGGAAGTCTAGGGATAGAGCTGGCTGTCCCATCCCATAGAGGCCAAAATGACCCAGACGACATGAAGTCCAACCGAAAGGGGCAGATACCACAGCTAAGCTGTAAACCATGGCACAATACATTTCATTCTCTACCTCCTGCTACTTTGTAGGAGTTTGAGAAAGAAAACATAAGATCCTCCATGCATAGTAAATGCCATACTCAGTGACAGTTTCTTTATTTGGTGATGAAATAAACAGCTTCCTGGTTGCTTTGTGCATGTAGTTCCTGATTAATAGAGTTTTCATGGCAAATAAAAAATGTCAGATTTTCCACACACACACATCTGATTGTATAAGAATTGGGCAGATCTTTAACTCTTGTCCAGATTTCCGATACTTGTACATTGTTTGTTATTTTTAATTCTAGGGTTGTATTAGGCAGATTTTCAGACATTTTCGGGAGACATATTCTTTCCAAAAAGTAATCTTTATCAACCAATCAAGTGCCACGCCAGGTGGCGCAGGCGATCATGTTTCTCTACAACTCTATCTCTTATGTTGTTAATAAGTTCAGTTGGTGGCATTTTTTCATGCCACAGTGACAACCCATCTAGAAATTTCTCTCTTTGTCTTCCTCTTTCTTTTCAAAAGAAAAAGGTTCAATTTGAGCCGATACGTGGAGAATTGTCCTGTTTAGTTTTATTGTATGTTATTTTATATATATATATATTTTTTTAAAAATATATTTTTATTAATAGGCAAGGTAAGTGTTTTAGTAACCTGTTTAACTCATTTTGCTTTACTATTTGATCATTAGGTTACTGCGGCACCATCCACTTTGTCGGACACCCTCTGACCATTTGGTTATTTATATTACTAAATGATCAAGTTTTGCTCTTTTCATCACATGCCCTAAATATCTTGACTGCCAAATTATAATTTTTGCTATAATTTGTCTTTTCACTCCAGCATCTTTGAGAACTCTTAAATTAGTTTTCTTGGCAATCTTCATAGATATCCTATATAACTCATGATTCTGAGCATGGTGAGACTTTCTGCAAGCAAGGACAAAAGCTCACCAAAAAATGGACTTGCCACACAATGTAATTGGGACAGAGAACATAAGCCCCTGGGCCATTGTTGGATCAACAACCAAACAACATTATGTCTATCTATTTATTTATACGATGTGTCCCTTGTTTGCCTTGTGCCGCCAGGGATGGAAGAGTTCTCTGGAGATGGCCTTCTTGTGTGCTGTTTGTAAGTTTGTTCCTGTGGTTTCTTTGATTTCTGTGATCCATCTTTTACATGGTCTGCCTCTGGTTTTATAGCTATTATGTCTATGTGTCATGGCCATTTGTGGCATGATGTCTGTTGTAGTCTGGAATCTTGTGAAAACCACTTGATCTGTTGTCTTTTGATGTGTTCCAATACTGGTATTCTTTTGGTTATCTGTCTGATGTTATCATTTCTAATTCTATCTCTTAATGAGTCTTTATTTTTCTTTTGTCTTGTGCTGTCATTGTCCAGGTTTGGCATTGGTAGTACAGTGATGGGATAATAATAGCCTTGTATAATGCAACTTTAGTGTCTATGTTTATATTTTTGTTCTTAAAAATACGTGTCATCTGTCCTAAGATCGGGTATGTTTTGTTGCATCTATTTTGTATCTATTTACTGTTTTTCCCTTCACTCAAATGCTTATGTACATTAAGTACTAATATAAAATGTGGGGACCGCGTAGGTCAGTAGTTAGAGCACTGGCTTCGCATATGAGTGGTCCTGGGTTCATTCCCCAGCCGTAATTGGGTACCGGATTAATCAGAGAAGTAAAGAACTAGCAGAGCTACGGAAATGTGAGATTGCTAACAACTTACATGCCTACGGTATTAATAAATTCTATGCGTTAACTTTACTTTATTTGACCGTACGGATATTAAAACATTTCAGTGATGAGAACAACTAAATGATTTGTGAAAAAAAATTATATTTTTATTATTGCTTCATTATCAAGTTATATCTAACCAAATCTGGACAGTATCATTAGATAACTGGCGTAAATGCAGGTACAAACTGTATGACTCCTGGTTTAGCCTTAGTTCTCAACATGTTATCTGGACAAAATAATATACCTGGCATTTTAATATCATAACATGTGACATACATGGCCAATTTTTTAAACATGTGTTGCACATTTACCAGTAGTCAATGCTTTCAATTATATCTAACACACCTGACCAATGTTTTCTATTATGTGACGCACCTGACCAACATTTTAAATTATACGTGGAACACCTGGCCAATGCTTTCAATTATATCTGACACATCAGGCAAATGTTTTCTATTATATGTGACACACCAGGCAAATGTTTTCGACTATATGTGACACACCTGGTCAATACTTTCAATTATATATGACACACCTGGTCAATACTTTCAATTATATATGACACACCTGGTCAATACTTTCTATTATATGTGACACACCTGGTCAATACTTTCTATTATATGTGACACACCTGGTCAATACTTTCTATTATATGTGACACACCTGGTCAATACTTTCTATTATATGTGACACACCTGGTCAATACTTTCAATTATATGTGATAACTCAATAATGCTATCAATATACTGGTACAGTATCTAAATGAGATGTGTCTTTTACAGAATGTTGTTCTCAATGCCATTCTGTAAGCCTCTCGGTTCTGTGCAAGCTGCCCAGCTTCTTTTGGTGTCATAATCAGAAGGTCTTCAAAGTCATGTGCCCATCATAGTCTTGTTCTCTTTCCTAGAACTTTTCGCTCCATGATTAATTTGTCTAAACCAGTGTGTCTCTTTAAATGTCTGAAATATGTTCGTATGCATTTTTTTTATAGCTTTGAGGAACATGTCTTCTTCTATGTTCAGGTTTTTGTGGACGTCTGCGTTCATTCGTCTTTCTGTCCAAGACATTCTTAGCACCTTTCTATAACATTTCATTTCAAATGTCAATATTTTATTTTCCATTGCAGATGTAATTGTCCATGTCTCACAATCATATGTTGCTACTGGAAAGATGTAGCTTCTTAATAGTTGTAAATGTTTATATACAGTATACACTTGGCCAATGCTTTCATTATACAGTATACACCTGGCCAATGCTTTCAATATACAGTATACACCTGGCCAATGCTTTCAATATACAGTATATACCTGGCCAATGCTTTCAATATACGAGACACACCTGGCCAATGCTTTTAGAGTGAAACACATTACCAATGATCTATATTTATTATAATGAACTAGTGACCCATAGTTTGATTTGCAGTTGAAGGGAATTTTTAAAATTGAAACACCACTGAGTTCAACTCAAACCCAGAAAATTATCAGAAGAAATGTTGGAAAACAAAGACTTTCAGTGTGCAGATGATCACATCACACATAGCCTGCTGATTATTATAGAAAAAAACACAGATGTAACACTAGAATTCCCCATTCATATATATGTATATATTGTAGAAGGAGTAAATATCTTTTTATATCAATCTAGTTGGAGATGAAATATTTTATTAACTCTGATACAGCAAAGTGCTACCTGGAGTGGTTTTCATTTGGAACAAGTTTTTCTAGAGGCAACTTGAAGCAGCATTCAATAGTAATCTCTAATAAAAGCAATAATATTGTTTGAATCTGTGTGCAAAAGTAAAGTTAACCAAGCAAAATGAGTTAAAACAGGTTACTAAAACACTTACCTTGCCTATTAATAAAAATATATTTAAAAAAAAAAATTATATATAAAAAACATACAATAAAACTAAACAGGACAATTCTCCATGTATCGGCTCAAATTGAACCTTTTTCAAGAGAGAAAGAACAGAAAATGACAAAATAAAAAACAAAATAAATGACTATATTTCATCAAGCCCCGTCTCCATAGCGCAGGTATGGCAACGCATCTAGTAAAAGAGAAAATGCGTGCATTCATTATAAACAAACCGAAAGTGGGAAATTAGAGGCACTGTAGATGAGTGCAAGAATAATAAAAGAAAAAGATAAGAAAAATACCCCTTTTGTCACTTTATCAGACAGGCAGGTTTTAAGAACATGGTCACAACAAAATGATTCTTAAAACCTGCCTGTCTGATAAAGTGACAAAAGGGGTATTTTTCTTATCTTTTTCTTTTATTATTCTTGCACTCATCTACAGTGCCTCTAATTTCCCACTTTCGGTTTGTTTATAATGAATGCACGCATTTTCTCTTTTACTAGATGCGTTGCCATCCCTGCGCTATGGAGACGGGGCTTGATGAAATATAGTCATTTATTTTGTTTTTTATTTTGTCGTTTTCTGTTGTCTCTTGAAAAAGGTTCAATTTGAGCCGATACGTGGAGAATTGTCCTGTTTAGTTTTATTGTATGTTTTTTTATATATAATTTTTTTTTTAAATATATTTTTATTAATAGGCAAGGTAAGTGTTTTAGTAACCTGTTTAACTCATTTTGCTTTACTATTTGTTCATTAGGTTACTGCGGCACCATCCACTTTGTCGGACACCCTCTGACCATTTGGTTATTTATATTTAAAGTTAACCAACAGCATCAGTTAACTGTCGTAGAGGTGTGAGGTGTTAGTGATCTCACATTTCAGTGGCTCTGCTATATGAGGGCAGTAGCCATCTCCTCTACCTAGCAGTCTTTACTTTCCAGATGAAACTGGTACCCAATTAAGACTGGGTTGATCTGGAAGCGGTTGCTGTCTGAAAAACATTTCCACCTCAACTGGAAAATGAACCCAGGACCACTCATATGTGAAGCCAGTGTGTTAACCACTATGCTTCGCTGCCCCCTCATTTTATATTTGTGTATAAAAGACTGATTGTGTGGTCTCTATAAATTACAAGCTTTAGAGCTATTATAAATTTCAGTTCTATGGGCAGGTTTCTGCAGAAATTTATTTCATACCCTGAAGGCTTCACCTCTCAGCATTGTGCACATTATTGAGAAGTGGCCTCCTACTCAGAAGGAATAAAAACATAATTGTATAGATGAAGTGCTGTGATGATTTCACAACAAGAAAGCCTCACTATTCAGGATATGTCTTCCACTTTGGGAGTTTATAGTGGTTGGTCTGGTAGGCAGGCACCTGGTGAGACGCTCTACATGTTGATACTAACAGCATTCCAGGACATCAAATAAAATAAATTATGATATTTGTACAGATGAAATGTGTTGTTTCTTTCTATCTTTCACTAATATATAGACATATAAGGAATATTCGGTTCTTTCGTTGGTTCAGTCGTCAGTAAACATAGACTTAGAACCATCTTAGGGGTGCTGAGAATCTAAACCTTAAAAGGGAGTTAACCAAGTAAGCCCTCTATCCATTTAAAAGAGTAAACTCCCCATTAGGTTAAACCCATCCTAATCCATCTTAACCCATCATCCTTAAAATGGGTCAATCCATGTTTACTGGTAGAATGCGACGAAAGAATTGAATATTCTACGATGTTCATATAACTAAAATATGAATAAAAAACATTACTGTACAAAATTGATTACTAGTTCACCTTGACAATGATGCTAAGTGAAATTTGAGTTTATTATACTAAGTTCCATGTGAATTGAAGTGTCTAAGAAAAGCAGCAATGGTTACTAAACTACATAAAATAAGAAATGAAGAAATAAGGAAAATAGTAGGTATAATATTATGTAGTGACCATATCGAAAGATAACAAGTAAAATAGCTTGTTAACCTTATGAGAATGAAGCCAAACCAAATATAAATAATATCAAAAATATATCAACAAAAGAATATCCAGATATAAAGCCAAATGTAGATCAAGAAAATGGTGGGTAGAAAACATCAAGATAACCTTGAACAAGCATGTACTAGACACAACCAAGGCAACACATCTGGCCTTGGAACAAAAAGCAAGACTCTGCTCCCCTCCTACACTTAGTGGCAAGTGTGGATAATATAACCATTATCCATCTGGGGAAAGACAACAATCCTCGTTGACAACAACTCCCAGAACATTCTGTGGCTAGCCATGTCATGAGATATGAACTCCATAGAACACTTATGAGATGAGATAAACTTGGCAGACAACTCCGCAAAGAGACATGGTTCCAGCCAATCTCCAACAGTTGTCTCTTGCATTGTGGCAAGAGTGAGCAGCCATCCCACAACAGATCCAATGGCTAATAAGATCCATGTCAAGGAGATGTCGTTCGTTGATTGAGGCCAGAGAGGACATACACTTTACTGAAACGGAGGCCTGAGTCGCAAAGAATAAAAGTCCAACAAAATTTAATTAACATCATTTCATTGTTAAAGTCTGAAAGTTTCTTTATGCCAATGTTGAAACATTGATTCCATAAAATAAAATTTTGGTATATGTTTGAAATTTGGTGTCCATTACATCTAAAATAATATTACATGTCTTTTTTTGAACAGTATATCATCATCATCATCATGTGCCGTCTCAGCAACGAAGGTTGGCTGCAACAGATCTCCAACATTCCGTCTCTTGTTTTGGTGGTGCACTTTGCTAGACTAAACTGTCCATCTTGTGATGTTTATAAAATGTTCTGGACATTTTATGACATGTTATACAGAGCATGTCCTAGGTTAAAATCTTGCCACACGCAATAGTTCATCCGGATCGTTTAGAAGTAACAGAAAATTACTGGACATATTTATATTGTCTAGAAAATCACTACAGCCAAAAAATGCTAGGTAGATGGCTACATCCTGAATAGAATATGCTACCATTTTTTATAATGTTCAGAAGTATGTACTGTTATGGGAAAATATTACCTTAGAACAAGTGAATTCTACTCAAAACACAAAACCAAATAATATTTCAATAGAATGTGTAGTATTTGAAGAATAGTCCTGAGAGAAAATACCTTATGTTCGCAGGAGAAAATACCTTATGTTCACAGGAGAAAATACCTTATGTTCACAGAATGAAATAAATACTTGAAAATATGAATGAATACACCAGCGCTATCAGTTTTAAGTTGTAACATAATAATTTTACACATGTTTAATTTAAGTAAACAAAACTATTGGATATCTTATAGGATACAAATAACATATGAACATATTCTGTTGGCATGCTTGTAGAATTACTAATATATAAATTCACTCATTAATTATAATATAAATTCATTAATTACTAATGTATAAATGGTTACTGAACTAGATAAAATAAGAAATGAAGAAATTGGGAAAAGAGTTTGTATAATATCATGTATTGAACATATTGAAAGACAAAAAGTAAAATGGTTTGGTTGCCTTATGAGAATGAACTCAAACCAAATTTCAATAAGAGCATATAACAAAAGAATATCCGGGCGTAAGGCCAAAGGTAGACCAAGAAAACGGTGGACAGAAAACATCTAGACAGCCTTAAACAAACATGGACTAAATGCAACAATTGTGACACATCTGGTATTGGAACAACTGCTTAAGCTCCCATCACTATGCTTAATGGCAAATGTGAATACGATCAACTATCATTCACTTGGGGACAGACAATAGACTAATGTATAAATTAATAAATTAATAATGTATAAATTCATTGATTACTAATGTATAAATTCATTAATTACTGATGCATAAATTCATTAATTACTAAATGTATAAAATCATTAATTACTAATGTAATATAAGTGCTCAAAATGTTTGACTTCATTATGAGTTTTAAATATAATGTTCTGCCAAAGCTGGATGTGTTGGGCCACTGGCACAAATAATATGGCAACCCAACACATCTATATTTTCTAAATTACATCCTGCTGGAAATAGGATAGTGGGACCATCCTATTGCAACAAAAAAAAACCCCATAATGTAAGTACTCACAATATGTTTGTGTTCAACATGAATTATCAAATGTAACTGTTAAAAAAATATTCAAAATATTTGAGTTATATTTGAATTTTATCAATGTACAAGTTACAAAAGTACCCAAAATGTTTTGAGTTATATATGAAGTACCAATGTACAAATTTACAGTACTCATAATACTTGAGTTTATGCATTAATTATAAATTATCAATGTACAAATTAATGAAAATTGTTGAGTACAGCAACTCAGTTAAGGAGCTGGATGACACAACGGAAGCATTAGTGATCTTAATACCACAGTTGGCCCATATTTTATCAAACAGAACCCTGTGCAGCATGCACTTTAGTGGTTGTGTTGTCATCCAATGGTCATTATGTGGTAATAAGTTCAGTATTTATATAGAAGAGATTCAAATTTGAAGATTGAAAGAATGCTCAAGGAATGAAGCAGTAGACAAAAAATATCAATAAAGAAAGAGATCGTTAATGAGGAGGGACAGTGAAGAATATACGATAAAAGACTTGAGTTAATTTTTTAGTTAAAATAACCTTTTATCTGCTAAATTATTTCCCCAATGACTATCACCTTGAGCTGAATTCATCTATAGTTCTACAAAAATAGATCTTTCATGGTACTGACTTTTTATTGATACCAGAAAATGAATACCGCATGGATGGGATGATTGATGTGTACTGGCACTTGGCGATCTCAGAGTTAAATCATTCTTAGCAATCAATGAGGTTGTCTTCATCATCATCAGGTGCCATGCCAGGTGGCGTAGGCTGTCATGGCTCTCCACAGCTCTCTGTCCACAGTATTATGTATCAAAGTCATTGTTGTTTCCTTGCCGTGCCAGGTTGTCAAACTGTCTAATATTTTCTCACATTGTCGCCCTCTGTCTCTGTTGCCTTCAATTTTGCCTGTTGTGACTATGTTCTCTAAACCTGCCTGTCTCATGAAGTGGCCAAAAAAAGAAGATTGCTTTTTTCTTATATTGTTGATTAAGGTCTGTTTCGCATTTAACTCTTTCAACACCTCTACATTAGTTTTTCTGGCAGTCCATGGTATTCTCAGCATTCTTCTGTAGAACCACATCTCTGTTGCCTACCAATCTCCAACTTTCCAGTTTGTTTATTGTCCAAGACTCGCACCCATATGTTAGTATGGGGGTTATATAGTACTGCAGAACTCTCTTTCTCACCTCAAATGACAAGGTCATATTACACAGTATATTTTTCATTTTTCTGAATGTTGTTTTTGCCTGTCCTATTCTGCATCTTATTTCTGTTGAACTTCTTCCATCTGCTGTAATCATTGTACCTAGATATTTGAATTGGTGGACCTGTTTTAATACTATTTCATTCACTTTGATCTTGCAAGGTGTGTTATTTTGTTTCTTTGAAATAACCATTACTTCTGTTTTCTTGATATTTAGGAAGAGGCCTTTCTCTTTACTTTCTGTGACTACTACATTAATTAAATCTTGAAGGTCTTCCTCACTTTTTGCAATCAGAACAGTGTCATCTGCATATCTAAAATTATTTATGTTATGTCCTCCCACTGATATTCCTGGGATATCTACTATGAGGGTGTAGATAACAAATATTGAGTTAACTCATACAAAGCAGCTAAAGGGTTAAAAGCAAGAGAAATAATCTTTCTGTAAAGAATAGTTGCAAGTTATCACAATAAAAATCTTGACATCTGAGAATAAAGTTAAACAAAGAAAACTTGACATCTGAGAATAAAATTACATCAAAACAAAGAAAACTTGACATCTGATAATCACCCCACAGATCTTTTAAAACAATAAACTTGATGAGGTGACTGACTGAGAAAACCCCACCTCAATCATATATAACTGCATATGGTATGAAATTCTATACATATATACATATAACATGCCAATAATGAGTGTTTTGTATAAATATTGATATATGGTGTATAACATAAAGTATTGAGACTAACAGGAATTGAACCAGTCTGTTCTAACGGCACTGAATCGACTGACAACTAGAGTAAACGGGTTTTCCCGTACTTGACTAACTGCATCTCCGGCTTCCTACTTTAATTTACTTGTATAACATAATGTAATTAATAAGTATATTCGAATTATATGTACTGGCATTAATTATTATTGTGTCTCTTAATAATAATTACCATCCATGTCATGTGATCATGACAAAGTGTCAGACCTGTATCGTTGCATCACTCTGGTATGTGCGAAGACGACTGAAAAGTCCAATCCTGGCATAAAATCTCCTGCATGTTTGCGATGTATGATCAGGATGGACATCTGTGTGTTTATTATTCTGTCTTTTCTGGTAGCACCATTTCTCTGTTTCTCCGAGATTTGATACTTCTTAGATATGCAAGCACTTTTGCTGCACCACATTGGGCGATTGTGAGTGTCAGACACCCACAATGTGGTATCGATGTTGAAGCTCTTTAGAAACTCTGTGAAAGTGTTATATAAGCATTTATGTCTATTGACCAATTATTTTCTCTTAAGAAGCTCACCAAACATCAACTTTTTTGGGATGCGTTTGTCACGCATGCACACATCATATCCAGCCCATCTCATTTAGGCCTTCTTCAGCAGTGTACGAATACTTAGGATATCATGGCATTCCTGAAAGGGACAGAGTGCATATGGGGGAACAGAAGTACAATAAAGTCAATCTTCTATGCTTTTTTAGCCCTTTTTTAATCAATAAATACTTTAAAATTATTGTTTGTTTCGAACTAAGAAATTATGAGTAATATAGTTCTTGTTTCCAATACACAATGGGGAGTTTCTCCAGAATTTTTGTTAATAGCCAAAGAACTCCTAAATCTCAGTTACACGCAATGCCAGGAGCAGAAGCCTTTTTCATGGGGACAGGGATGTGTATGTGCGGAGTGTGTGTATAGAAGACACATTCATCCATTTTGTATACAGACATCCAAATCATATAAACACTGCAACGAATTGGTCATATCATCAATGTTAACCTTCACCAAGCCTATATCAACCCCGGCCGCCGAAAAACAAAATGGCGGCGCGCGCATTTGGCGGCCCGTCCCACCCAACGAGAATATCGTGAGATTTACACGTACCACAGTCCGTGCACATAGATGGGGACATGTGCAATCGAAGCCGGTACATCCCCCACTTCCGAAATGATCGTTTTTGAGAATGGCTAGCTATTCGTAAAAGTTTAAGAGCAATTAATCTGACCACATCTGCACACCGGTACGATGCAATGATGGTGGATCGGTTTTATAGACCTTTATTTCATCGTATTTCGAATAAAATAACATTGAATCGTGGCTTGAATCATGAATTATTAGGTTATTTAGTTTCACAGCAGTGAATATACAGAATGCTGTGCTGGTTTGGGGACTTGTGCGCTTGATATCGAATATTTTGAAGTGGCAGAAAAAATCATTCTAGGCCTAAGCTCAAAGAACGAGTTTACTGCAAATCTACAAGTTTTATACAGTTCCCCTGGCTATATTTTGATAATTTCGCAGCGAAAGAACATAAATACAACAGATTTGCATGATTTAGTTTACAGTGTTGCCAAGGAATTCGATATGTAAGGTAAGTTATTTTTTTTACTTATATTTTCCCTCTTTATTTGTTATAAAATATATGTTTTTTTGTGAAAAACGTCTTTACCACTTTCTCATACGTCTGGTATCACACACACAAGTACATAAATTACACCAATATATGCATAATTCAATTCTTTATTTATATGTGCAAATATTATTTAAATATCTCTAACAACCAAAAAATTATCACATTTTCAAAACAGTCACCATCAATAACGCAAATTTTCAAAAAAGAATCCGGTAGCAGGGAGACGTTTCATATTTTTTAATCTGACTTGCTAAAGGTTAACCACTTTTGTGCAATGAATTGATCATATCAATGTTTACCACTTTTGTGCAATGAATTATCATATCAATGTTTACCACTTTTGAATACACAGCTTACATGGCTGCATGGCAACATACTTAAATTAAGGGACCTCGTTCGTTCAGAAGATCTTTTAAAGTATGAATCATGGTTCCTTTCAAGACTGAGTGAGATTGGTATAACGATCAGAACAACCCGTAAAGATAAACATAAAATATATATACGAAGAGACTGATAAAACAGCATCAATCTTGAACGGCTGGCCACTGCACTCTGATGGATGTATTAGATGGGTATCTGGACACCTCTGGTCTCGTCCTATATGCACTGATGATACCGCACAGTCATAACATATCTTAAATTAAATGCATGCAGAAGGTTCATAATGGTATACGGTCAAAACTATCACAAAACTGATGGCTGTTCTACTGGTCTCGCATTGCCACTTCTGCTTTTCTTATTCCCTCATGAAGAAACCGGATGTAGTTATGAGCAGATGGTTCTGAAAACCTGAAAAGACAGATTATATCTTAATAAAGGGAGGTAAATTTCACCTGCGGCACAGATATAACATTTCAATGAATATATTTATAAGTAGTGTAGTGTTTTCGGGGTCTCAAGTCATCGACTTATAAACATTGTTTTTCTTTTCAAAACAGTACCCTTCAGTTTTTTTGCTGTTTTTTTTAAAGTCAATTGCTTGAACCCAACAACACTACAACTACTAATGATAATAATTGTTATTGTTATCAAGAAAAAAAATTATATAACTAAGAAAAAAACTGAATTAACACATATTTAAACAAATCATTTATATTTAAAATGAGTAAAACTTGTTCAATGTGTTTTGTTAAAGAACCTTCAACTAACCATGTAAAAGATAAATTAGAAAAAAATGGTCTCAGAGCTAATTGTAAGGAATGTGATAAAGTATGAACACAAAAGCTCTATCAAGCAAATAAAGAAAAATATAAAAAAGCTTATGATTAATTTATAAAAAGAAATCAAGAAAATTTTAAAAATTACAAAAAAAGCATATTTAAAGTGTTTCCTAAGCAAATGACCAAACAAAATCTCCAAAAGAATTTCAGTAAAGATGTATTAAGTTTAGTAGGCCTATAACATAATAATGAAATACTTGAATTATTAATAGCTCATTAATATATAGATGTTAATGTATAAATGTACAATCCATCTAACTAGCTCTGTTATATTTCTATCTATTGCAGTGATGACAATCCCTCTAACTAGCTCTGTTATATTTCTATCTATTGCAGTGATGACAATCCCTCTAACTAGCTCTGTTATATTTCTATCTATTGCAGTGATGACAATCCCTCTAACTAATCCATTCTATTTCTATCTATTGCAGTGATGACAATCCCTCTAACTAATCCATTCTATTTCTATCTATTGCAGTGATGACAATCCCTCTAACTAATCCATTCTATTTCTATCTATTGCAGTGATGACAATCCCTCTAACTAATCCATTCTATTTCTATCTATTGCAGTGATGACAATCCCTCTAACTAATCCATTCTATTTCTATCTATTGTCTTCTCTTTTTTTAATGTTGGTCATCTCAGAAATGAATGATGGTCAGTTTGTGGACTGTGGCACATATGGCTGGCTGCTTCATATGTAGTAATATTTTTACTTCTCAGAACATTGGTAACTCCTTCAATCCACTTTCTTCTTGATCTTCCTCTGATTCTTTTCATGTTGTATGCTCTTACTGCTGGTCAATAAGGGTTGGGTTCATTCTCATTAGGTGGTCAAACTTCAGTCTCTATTTGTAAATATATTTGACCATAGAAATTGTTCCAACAGTCCTTTAATCTTTTCATTTCTCACGTCATCTCAGCTTGTTCTTTTTTGCTGTTTTTCTTAGACATCTTATTTCACATGTAATAAGATTTCTCTCTTGTTCTTTTGTTAGTGTCCATGTCTGACATTGATAACACAATGTTGGTATGAAGACAGAATTTATGATTTGCCTTTCGGTTTTCATCGGGACATATTTGTGTTTCAAAATTGGTGCCAGTTCATAATTTGCATAGTTGGCTTTTTTAGTTCTGATCTCAATCTCTTTGTCCATTCTACCGTCATCTGTAAAAATTATCTCACGATATTTAAATTCCCGCAATTATTTCAGAAGTTGATCATTTGTCAAACTCTCTAACTAATTATGTAAAAACAAAACTCATACAGCAATGCCATGACAGCTTACCCATGTTCCATGATTGTCACCTCCATGTCTAAGAAATCATTGGCATTCATTTTGTGTACTACAGTTCCATTATTGAGTGCTATTAACATCATTACTGGGAAATCATACATATCAACAAAAGACTGTGCAAGGGAAGAATATGGAAGTGTGGAATCTCCAGCATGCGCCTGAAAATCAAATTAACACAGAGTAGTTGAAGCGAATTATTTTTAATGAATTAATCAATCAAGTCCCTGCGCACCTAGGATGTTTACACATACTTTAGAGAACTACAGACAAGGGCTTTCCATTTGACTGTCCATGTTTCTGCTCTCATGGTGATTTTTTTTATTACTGGTGGCAAGTAGTCAGCTGATCTCCCTACTTTTTACAGTTGCCTCTTTACAACATCAAGATGTCTGGGACGACAACTATTATATACACCATCAACTAAAATTCCAGTCCTTAAATACAGTAGAAATCTGATTATCTGAATCCCAATTAACCGAATTCCAAATTATCTGAATCCCAATTAACCGAATTCCAAATTATCTGAATCGAATTTGGGTGAAATATTAGAGTGAAAACATTAGCGGAAGCTGTAGAGAGGTTCCAAGGCAGTGCTCACGTGTCGTTACTAAGTAGTTTATTTGCAATACATAGTTGCTTACATATTACTGTACTTTTATCAATAAAATTATGTTCATTTCAATGTATGATTGAATGTATGGGGCATGTATGATTGTATGTATGATTGTATGTATGATTGTATGTATGATTGTATGTATGATTGTATGTATGATTGTATGTATGATTGTATGTATGATTGTATGAATGATTGTATGTATGATTGTATGTATGATTGTATGTATGATTGTATGTAACTGTTTTGCTTCATTCCTGAGCAATATCCAATTATCCAAATTTTCGATTATCCGAATCGACCTGTTCCCCAATTAATTCAGATTTGTACCATATTTTATTTTACTTCAAGGATATATGCATCTTCCTTATTTGATTTGAAGAGAAAGCTTATTATGTCAAGTTTGAGTTAATAGAAAGTGTGGTTTCTGGTTTGACACAATTTTGAAATACCCCACTGGACCATATCCATGCTGAAGTTGTATGTGTCAGGCTAAAAAGCACAGATATCTTAGCCAAACTATAAACCATGACAGAATACATTCCATTCTCTGCACTACATCCTGCTAATATGCAGGAGTTTGAGAATGAATGCAGAAGAAGAAGACTAGCACATGTGTTTCCAAGGGTTGACAGAGCAGCAAGAAATGTAATACAATGACTTGCCTGCCATATGTCATATGTCATTAGAGGGTTCAGCTTGGGTTTGACCACGTCACTCTAGGAGTGGATTATTGCTGATTCAGCAGTTCATGGACTCGTGTCATTTAATCCATTAATTTTGCTAGAGATGTCTGTAGTTTAGAGGACTAGCTTCATTTTACTTGGTTTACCCCATGTGTACTCTGCCCATCTCAACAAAGGGGCACACCGTCTGCTGAGAGTACCAGTTACAATAGGTAACTCTATAGCTGCAAGTGATAACCCCCAGAGATATCAGAAAACATCCACCATATAAACAAGAGTACGCATATGGTTCTCACCAATGGCCCACTTGACAAACCACCCATGCAACAGAAAACCTTAGTAGATGACATGCCGTTATATTGAGGTTATCTTCTTATAGAAGCTTCATGGCAATCTATACAATTATGCTCCTTGTGCTGTTATTTTGTTGTTGAATTGTGTTTCATGTTTACTTGAATATATGTATGCACCCTCCGTGGTTGGAAGGGAGCCAGAGATGTACTGTGCAGCACTGGGGAGGAGGAAACTGACAGAATTGTTTTTTTCCTATGGCTGAGACCCATCATAGAGGCACAGTGACTCAGAACGTGACAATCCTTTTGACTTGAACATTTGGTTGCATGCCTGGAGCAATAGAGAAGTTCGGCATAACTAGTAGTCAATTGGTGGCGGGGAATGAGCACAGTGAACCCTATCTTGGCTACAGTGGCTAGGAGCAGTGCATAGGTTGAAACCTACCTTCCTGGAGGTGTGATAGTTATCTGGCTCTGTCGAAAATCCACAGACTTCCCAACAATATAATGCCATTTAATGGCATTGGATCAAAGGGCATGAGCCCATAGACCGCTGGATCAGCAATCAACCAACCAACCAACAATAAACAAGAGTGGGATTCAAACCTGCAACCTGTTGAGTACAAAATGCACGGCTTAGCAATATGCTAGGGATATTCCCTTTGGACCATGTAGGAAACAACTAATACTTTTAAATAACTATCTTCTTCTTCTTCTTCTGCTTTCATTTTCGAACTCCAGCTGATTAGCATAATGCAGTCGGTTGAACTAGGTGTGTTTTGTCATAGTTTACAGTTTAGCTGTGATATCTACACCTCTCTATACCTGACAAATCTACTTCAGCATGGCTGTTGGGTCACCTTGACCTATGGGATGGATGTCAACACACCTTCAAATCTTTTTAACTGCTTCTTACAACATGCACAGCAGGTCACAGTGTTGCTATAATTTTCTCCTCCTGTGAAGCCAGTTCAACTCTACAATCTGAATATATTTTGTTCTCTACTCCAGTTCTTATTTCATGATAGTTTCTTGTACTGTTCAGATATCTCCAGGACCAATTTTACACATTTCTGGATTTGTAATTTAGACTATGTAGGTAGTATCAAATTATCTGAATTTCAATGCTAATTTTTCATCCTTCCTGAATCTATAACCAGTGTTCTAAATATGGAATCGGCAGTCTGGCATAACATACATTGATACAATTAATAAATAAGAACTATGCCTGTTCGTTTTTACCAAAAATATTAAACTGAAAATACTGGCAATGTTACCTTCAAGTCAACCACCAGAGACCAGGAGCTGACGAAGCGTTCAGCCAGAAGATTAACCACTTCTCGACCCTCGAGAGCTGTTTCTCTCAGGGTCCGAGCTGACCCTCAGCAACTCTGGTCATCCAAAGCACCCCAAAGCAATATGGAATGTACTAATTTATGTTCAGCTTTGGCGAGATCAAAGGCCTCAGACAGGTTGAAATATTTAACCTGGCAAGTAAAACAAAACATACATATCATGAGCAGCAGAATTGCATATCAAAACACATCAAAGAATAGGTCAAAGGCTTTATATGTTATCAAATGCCTTTTCAAAGTCACTAAGGTTGATTCCGAAATTAATTTGTCATGTCTTCCTCTGCACTCATTCTCAAACTCCTGCAGATTAGCAGAATGTAGTATAGATAACAGAATGAATTACATGTTTTACAACTTATTAGATATATTAGATCGTTTACCCCCACTCATCAAATCATGTGAGAACCATCAATATGCATTGACATGGGCACATCTGCTGAGGAGAACTGAGAATGTATGTGTTTGTCAGATTTTTGCCACAGATTTGCCAGATGAACATTAGACTTCAGCACAATATATTTGGATCATTGAATTTCTTCAGTCAAATCCTCCTTATTCGCTTCTTACAACTTATATGACAGGTCACAGTGTTGATATTGTTAATTCCCCTCTGGGTTCTGACAATACTCTGGCATTCTTGTAACTACTAAAACACACTTGTCCATGAAAAAACTTTAACAACTTGACCATGACAATGCTCTAATCACAAAACCAAGACAGTGCCCTAATTACTTAACCATGACAGTGCTCTAATCACTAAACCATGACAGTGCCCTAATTACTTAACTATGACAGTGCTCTAATCACTAAACCATGACAGTGCCCTAATTACTTAACTATGACAGTTCTCTAACAACTTGACCATGACAGTTCTCTAACAACTTGACCATGACAGTTCTCTAACAACTTGACCATGACAGTTCTCTAACAACTTGACCATGACAGTTCTCTAACAACTTGACCATGACAGTTCTCTAACAACTTAACCATGACAGTTCTCTAACAACTTGACCATGACAGTGCCCTAATTACTTAACTATGACAGTGCTCTAATCACTAAACCATGACAGTGCCCTAATTACTTAACTATGACAGTTCTCTAACAACTTGACCATGACAGTGCCCTAATTACTTAACTATGACAGTGCTCTAATCACTAAACCATGACAGTGCCCTAATTACTTAACTATGACAGTTCTCTAACAACTTGACCATGACAGTGCCCTAATTACTTAACTATGACAGTGCTCTAATCACTAAACCATGACAGTGCCCTAATTACTTAACTATGACAGTTCTCTAACAACTTGACCATGACAGTGCCCTAATTACTTAACTATGACAGTTCTCTAACAGCTTGACCATGACAGTTCTCTAACAACTTGACCATGACAGTTCTCTAACAACTTGACCATGACAGTTCTCTAACAACTTGACCATGACAGTTCTCTAACAACTTGACCATGACAGTTCTCTAACAACTTAACCATGACAGTTCTCTAACAACTTGACCATGACAGTGCCCTAATTACTTAACTATGACAGTGCTCTAATCACTAAACCATGACAGTGCCATAATTACTTAACTATGACAGTTCTCTAACAACTTGACCATGACAGTTCTCTAACAACTTGACCATGACAGTTCTCTAACAACTTGACCATGACAGTTCTCTAACAACTTGACCATGACAGTTCTCTAACAACTTAACCATGACAGTTCTCTAACAACTTGACCATGACAGTGCCCTAATTACTTAACTATGACAGTGCTCTAATCACTAAACCATGACAGTGCCCTAATTACTTAACTATGACAGTTCTCTAACAACTTGACCATGACAGTGCTCTAATCACTAAACCATGACAGTGCCCTAATTACTTAACTATGACAGTTCTCTAACAACTTAACCATGACAGTGCTCTAATCACTAAACCATGACAGTGCCCTAATTACTTAACTATGGCAGTGCTCTAATCACTAAACCATGACAGTGCCCTAATTACTTAACTATGACAGTTCTCTAACAACTTGACCATGACAGTGCCCTAATTACTTAACTATGACAGTGCTCTAATCACTAAACCATGACAGTGCCCTAATTACTTAACTATGACAGTTCTCTAACAACTTGACCATGACAGTGCTCTAATCACTAAACCATGACAGTGCCCTAATTACTTAACTATGACAGTTCTCTAACAACTTAACCATGACAGTGCTCTAATCACTAAACCATGACAGTGCCCTAATTACTTAACTATGGCAGTGCTCTAATCACTAAACCATGACAGTGCCCTAATTACTTAACTATGACAGTTCTCTAACAACTTGACCATGACAGTGCTCTAACCACTTGACCACGACAGTGCTCTAACCACTTTACCATGACAGTACACTAATCACTTGACCAAAGTTCTCTAACCACTTCACCATGACATTGCTCTAATCACTTCATAAAGACAGTGTTCTCACCACTTGACCATGAAAATGTTCTCACCACTTGACAATGAAAATGTTCTAACCACTTGACTAACCAACTGACAGTATCCACACACAAATCACGTAACTATTTCCCTACTTCATTTGTCAACACTGTTCTTGTAATGTCAATATAACAAATTATTTCCTACCTGTTTAAAGGGGTACATTTGTAATTCCAAAGCATCCCTAGCCTCCTGATGTGATATCTCAATGTCCCACTTGATCTCTGTGTTTCTCTGATAGTCATGGTCCTGTGTGATTTCATAGACATTTGTATGAGACATAGACATGGTCCTGTGTGATTTCATAGACATTTGTATGAGACATAGACATGGTCCTGTGTGATTTCATAGACATTTGTATGAGACATAGACATGGTCCTGTGTGATTTCATAGACATTTGTATGAGACATAGACATGGTCCTGTGTGATTTCATAGACATTTGTATGAGACATAGACATGGTCCTGTGTGATTTCATAGACATTTGTATGAGACATAGACATGGTCCTGTGTGATTTCATAGACATTTGTATGAGACATAGACATGATCCTTGAGATTTCACGTTTTATGAGACATAATAAAAGCAGTAAAGTAAAGGTAAACTGAGTTATGAATCAGCGTCATAGCACACGGTTTCCCATAAATGCTCAACTACTAGGAATCAGTGGTTGACTAGAGACCACCTACAGCACTTTTGTACAGTTAAGTACAGTTGAGTAGCGAGGACATCATTCCTCCAACATCCCAGAACATGAGACCTGGTACTCTACTTCCTTGTGGCTGGGTGAATTACGATAGTAATTTTTACTTCATACCACAAATGAGCCTAGATCTGCTGGTCGGAGAATGAGTGACATAACACTACTCTAGATCTGCTGGTCGGAGAATGAGTGACATAACACTACTAAAATAGTTCCCAAAATAAAAGCACTGCTTAGAATTAATGTGTGAGAAAATTTTTTAAAAATAGAGCAGACATACATTATCCATCTATTCTCCATGTGTGTCTTGCCGTGGTGGTGAAAAAGGAGGTAGGGGGGGGGGTGCTTATTGTGAGTCCTTGTGACCACTCTTCTTCTTCTAGATTCGTTCTCAAACTCCTGCAGACTTGCAGGATGTTGTGCTGAGAATAGAATGTGCTGTGTCATTGTCTTTGACCATATATGGGTGGGACAGCCAATTCTGTCCTATAACCTCCTTAGTCACTCCTTATGACATGCATGGAAGGTAAACAGTATTGCCATTCTTTGCTTCCTTTTTGAGCCCCAGTAACACTAGGGGGATGATCAGACCAGATTAAACTTGACTTGATAATTTTTCCATGTTGTTATGTCTCTTTATACAGCTAAAAAATCTCTACATTCTTATTATAATGCCGTTTAAGAGACAATCCTTATTTTTATTTCAATTTTTAAATGTATAGTATGCGATACAATATACAGAAGTTATCAATATGTATAGCATGTGGCAGAACATACAGATGTTATGAATATGTATAGTATACGGTAGAACATGCAGAAGTTATGAACATGTTCGGAAACTTAAACAGTGAAGGTAAGCACTGCTGGTGTTATTATATTTTCATCAAAGTAAATATAATAATTATACCGTAACTGTAGATAACTGGTCATCATCATATGATATCTGCGGTCTAGAATGGTTACGGCTGATAAGCTCCATACGAGGAAGGTATCCAATATCCACTTCCATATTCTCTGGGTTTCCATCTAGCCATTCCATATCTGGAAACAAACATAATAAGAGATAATTGAATTCCTCTTCTGTATAGATTTCGTTTCTTCTTAATGTCACACAAGGACTTATGTTTCATGATTTTGTTTCATGGTGATCTGATGAAACGTTTGTGATACCTTCAAATCTTCCGCATGTTGTTTTACTCACTTACCTCCTGACTTTAATTTTTTATCCTGTCATTTCTCGATACTTCAAGCATTCTACGTAGACATGACATCTCTAGTGTAACTAGTTTCCTTCTGTGGTAAAATGTTCATCATCATCATCAAGTCCCTTCTTCCAATGAAGGTTGGCTGCAATAGACCTCCAACATTCCCTGTCTCTTGTTTTGATGGTGCACTCTGCTAGACTGTAACCTGTCCATCTTGTGATGTTACTCTCCCACTTTACCATGAACTGTAAATGACTCTGCCGACCTCTTGCTCGCTTCCCTTTTACTTTACCCTCTAGTAAGGTCTTCATCAAGGTGTCATGTATTTTATTGTATCCAAAATATTTTATTTGCTTGATCTTTATTTCCTTTAATAATTATTTCTTCATATTAAGTGTTGTTAGATCCTCTTTGTTTTCTTCTCTTTCCATGATGTTCTCTCTATTCTTCTATACATCCACATCTCAAAGGGGTCAAAGGTTTCATGTTAGTGAACAATTAATGTTCTGAATTCTGACAAAGACCATCACAACAACTACCGGTATATGAAATTAACACTGATATGATTTAAACAAAATATCCACTTACCAACATTAAGGGAACGGTCATTTGGAACATATAAATGAAAACTCTCAAGTCTAGATCCATTTCTGGACATAACAAGTGAGCCAGTAAACTGGGCAGGTGTAAACCAAAATGGAAATCTTGGCGGCTCATTTAGCTGAAACTCTGTATGCATCCTGGCAAAAATTAAAAATAATTAATTCATCAATCAGTTCCAAACATAATGAATGAACACATTATAATTCATCTATCAGTTCCAAGATATGGTTCTACAGAAGAATGCTGAGAATACCATGGACTGCCAGAAAAACTAATGTAGAGGTGTTGAAAGAGTCAAATGCGAAATGGACCTTAATCAACAAAATAAGAAAAAGGCAATCTTTTTTTTTTGGCCACTTCATGAGACAGGCAGGTTTAGAGAACATAATCACAACAGGCAAGATTGAAGGCAACAGAGACAGAGGGCGACAATGTGAGAAAATATTAGACAGTTTGACAGCCTGTCACGGCAAGGAAACAACAACGACCTTGATACATAATACTGTGGACAGAGAGCTGTGGAGAGCCATGACCGCCTATGCCAGCCGTCATGGCACCTGATGATGATGATCAGTTCCAAATATCATAAATTATCACGTGGTGTATCATGTGTTGCAACATGAGCTGTATCATATGATATGTTGTATCATGTGCTAATCATGTGTTGTATCATGTGCTAATCATGTGTTGTATCATGTGCTGTATCATGTGTTGTATCATGTGTTGTATCAGCTGGTAAAACTGATCATAGATCTATACAAATATCTGTCCTGATTATAAGTTCCAATATTGACATTTTCTGCACCACGAAGTTAGGTCACCCACAAAATTATCCCTTTCTAACATCCTCTGCCTCTTTATCCTATTGATTTTGCCAGCTGTTACAAAAAACTGTTACATAGATTAACTGATCATTAACCCATGCATTGTCAAGTCCCAGAAGGGGAGAAAACAATGGTAAGTATGTTACCTACCAAGCATGTTCTAAGGGGAGGCTATTCCTGAGGTTTTGAGGTAAAGTTGGCTCTCATAACCCAAAAATGGTCAAAGTGTCCCCATGATTCCCCAAGTGTCCCCATGATTCCATGCTGAAGTTGAAAGTCAGGCTGAAAGATGCAGATATTACAGCTAAGCTGTAAACCATGGCACAGCACATTCTATTCTGCAGACTACATCCTGCTAATCTGCAGGAGTTTGAGAAAGAAGAAGTTAATCATCATTACCTGAAAACAACCTCCACATATTCTTCACTGATAGCTCTGACGCAGCCTAGAATCCCTTGTGGTGGGAACCTCATAACCAGAAATGGACGTGGGTGAAGCATAGAAAGCAGGCTGTGCACAATACTACCACGTCCAATCACTCGAGGTGGGTAATACCGGTTACTAGGCAATGAAGAAGTCCCAAAAAGTCCACTTGGTGCTGGAACTATTGTGTAGACTGTACCTGTTAGGCATAACAGTAGAAAACTTAATATAACAAAATATTATAAAATTACAACATATACTATCATTAAACAATCAAGTAACCACTTTTTACATTACTTTTTTACATTTATTTTCATGCCGGGACATGTGGGCGTTCGAGACAATGAAAGAGTGGATCAACTGGCATCGTGCGTGATTGAGGCACAGGGTGATGGGGCTATGGATCGCGCTAACGTTTTGAACTCGTTAAGAAATATAACACGCGAGTGCATGTCGAGTGGCAAAGGCAATCATGTCTCTCTACAGCTTTCTGTCTCTTGTGTTGTTAATAAGTTCTTCTTCTTCAGCATTCATTCTCATACTCCCGCTGGATCTAGCAGGACCATGGTCCTACTAGATTTCCAGCTGGATGTAGTCCAGAGAAAGGAAATGCGTTGTGTCCCCATTTTATTTTCGCCAGTGGCCTGACACATCTGTCTTTGGCAGAGTTAATAAGTTTATTTAGTGACATTCTCTTACAGACAGTGGCATCCCATCCAACTATTTTCTCTTTATCTTCCTCAATCTCTTCTCCGCTTGATCTTACTTGTGCTTACTAAATGTTCACGTTTTACTCTTCTCATCACATCATCTAAAAATATTGATTGTCTGCTACTAATTTTTGATATAATTTGTCTTTTTACTCCAGCATCTCTGAGGACTTCTACATTAGTTTTCGTCACATGAGCCATGGAAATTTCATCATTCTTCTAATAAATCACATCTCGGATGCTTCCAAGCTTATCTTAAGCTCTTTTGTTTACAGTCCATGTTTCGCATCCATAAAGAAGGATTGCCTCAATATAATATCCTAGCATTCCAACTTGCGTATACATTGATACTACTCCATTGCATAGGATGTTTTTCATTTTTAAATGTTGATTTATTCTGTGCTATCCTGCTCTTGATCGCACTAGAATATTGACATCTGATGTTAAAATAGTGCCAAAATACAAGAGACTATCATGAAATTACTATAATTACATATCATTTAGTGTATCATTTCAGGATTCTGCATCAATAATCTTTGCTCCCTTTCTGGGTCCTGGTAACACATGGAAGTGTCTGACAAATGCAGTCTTCTTCTTCTTCATCTTCTGTGTTTGCACTAAAATAAACAGCACAAAATTTTCTTGTAATTTGTGCCAAACAAAACGTGAATATGTTGCACTGCTAGTTTTTCAGTGCATCAGCTGTTCATCTGTGTATCGGCCCAACATATCTGATTTCTGCATGCATCTGACTCTGGTGGGCTTCTCTAGCCAGTGAGAATCTTCCTATCTGTCAACATGCAGCGACAGATCATCTACTCTTAATAATGACAGTTTATTACGCACTGTGCCCTTGTACATTACAAGTCAAAACATACTTTAGTGTCAAGTTCTGAGGAAATTGTACGCAGGAATTAGGACTAGGGTTGACTATATCTATCTCCTACAATCAACCAGAGATATGCATGTGACACTGTCCTTTTAGCAGAACGTGACAGGGAACTACTACAAAGACTAATAGATTGAGTCGATAAATTAAGTACAGAATATGGACTGGATAAAAACATTCAAATAACAAAAACTATGATAATCAGCACAATCACAGAAAAACAGGTGCTAAACATAAAAATACAAGGAGAAATACTACAACAGGTAGAATGTTCTCAATATCTTGGACACATAATCACAAATGATGATAGATGTGTAAAAGAAGTTTAAAGGAGAATAGGAATGGCTAAAAGTACTTTCAATGACATGAAGAAAATAGTAACATCAAAAGAAAATACAAACAATGAGAATTATAAAATGCTACATCTATTCTATATTAATGTATGGCTCAGAAACATGGACACTAAATAAACAATTAGAAGACAGAATTGATGCCTTTGAGATGTGAGTATATAGAAGAATAGGGAAAACATCATGGAATGAGAAGAAAAAAAACAAAGAATTTCTAACAACACTTAATATAAAGAAAGAATTATTAAAAATAAAACAAACTATTTTGGACATATTAAAAGACATGACACCCTGTGGAAGACCTTACCCGAGGGTAAAGTCATGGGGAGGCAAGCAAGAGGTAGGCAGAGATTACATGTGGGAGAGTAACATCATGAGATGGACAGGTTACAGTGTAGCAGAGTGCACCACTAAGACAAGAGATAGGGGATGTTGGAGGTCTGTTGGAGCCAACCTTCGTTGCAGAGTCAGCACTTGATGATGATGATCTCCTACAAGGTGTTCCACTGAAAAAAATTTAAGCAGAAAACTTTGGTACTTTTGGGTTGTATTTATGGAAATATACGGTACATCCTTTGGCACAGACTTAGATCTGTGCTTCTTCTGGAGAACACAAAAGAAAGATGCAAGGATGATTAAACAAAATTTCTTACCTGGTGGGGGAATGTTTGAAAGGTCATCTGGTAGCAGATCAATGAATCGAGAAACTCTAAAGTCTTTAGTTTTAATATGAGGTGTCAACCAGTTAAACATTCCATAGAATGAGTCATTGTTATTGATCTGCCAATGAAAAATAGGTAGAAGTGAGAGCACAGGCTTCACATTAAAATGCAAGAAAACATAAAATAATGGTAATTTCAGAGAAATATATTATATAAAATGTGATATCATGATTAAGAGCTTAATATTTAAGCAAGTTTATCAGCTTGTATATTCAGGTTCTATCATAACATCATACGGTACAAATATAGTTCTGGGAATTATGAGCAGAGCAGCAAGTGATGATGATTTCTTCATAATGTCCAATGTCCATGTCAAATGGGTCCCAGACTCCAGGTCACATTCTGCAGACATATCAACATTTTGGCGACTTGAGGACTAAAACCTAGCCCCAAGAGACAGAACTGCAAGTGAAGCTGTGGGGCAACTGTTAGGACCTCCTGCTAATGACTAAATTTATGGAGGTGGCCCTCTTGTCTGTATAGACTTCTGTGAATAGGAAACTGATCACAGAAGAGTAAAAAAAATATGAAAATGAGAAGATTCATAAGGATAGAGATGTGATACTTCTTCTTATAGTCCACGCTGTGCTGCATTGCTATTATGTTATAGTCCGCGCTGTGCTGCATTGCTACTATGTTATAGTCCACGCTGTGCTGCATTGCTATTATGTTATAGTCCGCGCTGTGCTGCATTGCTACTATGTTATAGTCCATGCTGTGCTGCATTGCTATTATGTTATAGTCCGCGCTGTGCTGCATTGCTATTATGTTATAATCCGCGCTGTGCTGCATTGCTATTATGTCTACCCACAGCCTTCTATTTCTTGTGATGTCAATAATTTCTGCTGAAGATGTTCTTTCATGCCACAATGCCAAGCTATCCAGCTGTTTCTCTCCTGGTATTCCTCTACATCTCTTGGTCTTCAACTTTCCTGTTGTAATGTGTTCCATCTATCCTCTTCTCATGTGTACATAAAATGTGGACTATTCTCTTCTAATGCGAAGTGATCAGCTGTTATTTTTAAATTTATCTTTCAAGATCTCTTAATTATACTTGTTCTGAACATTCTTCTTTAAAACCATGTCTCTACTGTCTCTATATAATTTTTCAATATTCTGCTGATTGTCCATGATTCAGGTTCATGCATCAGAATTAGTTCTATTTAACTTCTACTTAAAACTACTTTCTATTTTTTTTCAAGAATGTGCTTCATGAAGTGGAAAAACATCTCACATGATCATACAAAATTACATAAATAACACAGAAAATGACATTCAATGACAATGATAAAAACTATAACACAGACAATGACATTTGATACTGTGATAACAACTATAACACAGACAATGACATTTGATACTGTGATAACAACTATAACACAGACAATGACATTCAATACTGTGATAACAACTATAACAAACCAAAATTATTATCTTTTATACTATGATATTTTTATATTCTGTGGTGGCAACGCACAGAGCATGTCTGTGACTGCCAGGGTATTGAGTTCAAATTTTTTCATTGGCAATTGGTCCGTTTATCTGGACCATTCAGAAAACAATAGCAAACATCAGAACATATTTATTTTGATTAGAAAATCAATACAGTCAACAAATTTTGGGTTGATGGCTATGTTCTGAATAGGATATGCTATCAATTAATTTTTTTTTAAACTATGATAACAATGCATCATCAAGTGGCTTATCCTGGAGAGGGTGGCAATATAAATACTGCTGCTAATTTTGAGTTTCCAGCTTCTGTGAGTGTCATGATGACAATACATCACACCAAAATTCACTTTTTTTAATACTATGATAAAAATACAGTAGACAAAAATTCACATTTAAAAAAAAATACTATGATGACAATACAACAGACCAAAATTCACATATTTTTAATACTATGATAACAACACAGCAGACCAAAATTCAAAAACAATTTTATAATATGACAATACAGTAGACCAAAATTCACTAGTAATATGTTGCAACAAATCTAGATAATTACAATACTGCAAATAATGAAGTTTCTAGATATAAAATATTGTAGTTATACGTGTTGGAAAATGAATGTGATAAAGAGTAATGAAAGGAAAAAAATGAAACATACAAGTAAACATAAAAACTGAACTTATAAACAGACATGCAGAAAATGTAATTTTAAAAAGTTGGTAACTTTGGTAACTATATATATAATTATATCATATATGCGCAGAAGACGAATGTGCTAGGCCACTGGCGTAAATTAAAATGGTGGCACAGCTCATTTCCATTCTGGACTATGTCCTGCGGAAATCTAGCAGGACCACTGTTCTGCAACAAGAGAGATCCAGTGGGAGATTGAGAATGAACGCAAACAAACAAAATATTTTCATCTTACAAGGGAAATCTGTGTCATTTTTTTTTCAATACTTACATCATGTTCCCAGTCCTTGGTCATTGTTGACAGATTAATGGGAGAGAAGTTAGCCTCTATTGTAATTATAACCTCCCCTTCTGGTATATCATCATTTGAGGAATCACTATGTGCCTTGAGATAAGGATAAACTCATGTTAAAAACAATATATATTGTGGTTAAATGTGAGCTGGATGAGAAGACTCAGTGTGTACTAGATTTGTGTAGGGGAGTTTGTATAGCCAAATGTGTACTAGATTTGTGTAGGAGAGCTTGTATAGCCAAATGTGTGGTAGATTTGTGTAGGGGAGTTTGTATAGCCAAATTCCATTTCCACACTCATCCGCATCGCTGAGGATAGAATTCGCTGGAGGACTCTGTGTGCTGAAGCATCCAATTTGGTACCCCTACGACCCTGAAGGGTTATGGGTTAATTGATTGATAGCCAAATGTGTGGTAGATTTGTGTAGGAGAGCTTGTATAGCCAAATGTGTGGTGGATTTGTGTAGGGGAGTTTGTATAGCCAAATGTGTGGTAGATTTGTGTAGGACAGCTTGTATAGTCAAATGTGTGGTAGATTTGTGTGGGAGAGCTTGTATAGCCAAATGTGTGGTAGATTTGTGTAGGGGAGTTTGTATAGCCAAATGTGTGGTGGATTTGTGTAGGGGAGTTTGTATAGCCAAATGTGTGGTAGATTTGTGTAGGAGAATTTGTATAGCCAAATATGTGGTAGATTTGTGTAGGAGAGTTTGTATAGCCAAATATGTGGTGGATTTGTTTAAGGGAGTCAACATATCACAATGTGTGCTAGATTTGTTTAGGGGAGTCAACATAGCACAATGTGTGCTAGATTTGTTTAGGGGAGTCAACATAGCACAATGTGTGCTAGATTTATGTATGGAGTCAACATAGCACAACCTGTACTAGATTTATGTAGGGGAGTCAACATCACATAGTGTATGCTATATTTGTGCATAGGATTAGACATGGCAGAGTGTGTGCTAAAATGTTCTAGAGGATTCAATATAGTACACCATGTGCTAGATTGATGTGGTGGAAAATATGTAGCAGCATATGATAGATTTGTGTAGGAGTCAACACTGCACAATGTGTGCTATAATTGTGTAGGAGTCAACACTACACAATGTGTGCTATAATTGTGTAGGGGTCAACACTGCACAATGTGTGCTATAATTGTGTAGGAGTCAACACTACACAATGTGTGCTAGAATTGTGTAGGAGTCAAAACTGCACAATCTGTGCTAGAATTGTGTAGAAGTCAACACTGCACAAAATTTGCTAGATTTATATTGGGGAGACACAGCACAGTATATGCTAGATGTTTTTTTTGGATTTAGCATAGCAGTGTGTAGGGAAGCCAACATAGCATGACGTGCTACAGATTTGTGTAGGGGAATGAACATAGCATGTTCGTAAAGCACAGTTGATATAATATTTGTGTGTATGTATAGAACACATACCTGGTATTGTATGAATTTGTATGAAAATTATTCAAGAAACACAGGGTTTACTAATATAAAGACTGCATTTAATAAATTGAGGCACTAAACAAAACGGTACAGTACAAGCAGACGCCATCACGTTTAATTATTTCCAATACCTATGTTTGTAAATTTCATGTTTGTCGTTTAACCTTTAGGATCCCAGATTAAAATGACAAAATTTCTCCCCAGGGCCCTGAATTCTTTTTTGACATTGTGCATTTTTTTGGTGAATGTTTGGTAAACATGATAACTTTTTTTTTGTAAAGATATCAAAATTATTTTTGCAAATATAAATAAAGGAGTGAATAACGCATATATTAATTTGTTTGGTTCTTGTATGTGTGATATGACAGTTGTGAAGTTAAAAATTGGGGGGAAAATCTCAAAACTACAATTTAAAAAATAATTTCTTGAAGCACCCATACTTCAACAAAGTGTTGCAACACTGATAAAATCCTCCTAAATACCTATTCCTGCTGTACATATGTTGCTTCATATCCAAACTAATATAATATGGACTGAATAAACTAATAAAATTGGAAGAAATCACATACAATGTCTGTCCATTCAACACTAGGTCTAGGCCGACATACAACGCAATTGTTTTCCATGTTGACAGGTAAATATATAAATATTGTTTTTGTGTTATTCAAAGAATAAACAAACATTCTTATAATATAAAAACACACAAAAAACAACAACTAAAACATGTAGATATTACTTTCTATGACAATAACTTACCATGCCATGAGGTACTACATTTGGCAGTAATATATGGCAGCTAAAATCAACATACTTCGCTCTAGACTTTCGGTGAATAAATCAACTGGCATTCTCCTTCTTACAATCATAATGTGTAAAAGAATTTATCCTTTAGACTGTGATATATCCCTAGCTTCGTGTGGCAGGAATTCTACGCCATGTGAGCTTAACTTTGTGTGATTCCGTAGTGAGAAATTAGGGCATAGCAACGGAGTTGACTGGAGAAACAGACAGGCCACTGGTAACGTAATGTCGTCTGCATTTCAGACACCTATGGGGTCCGTAAAGTTAATAATTGAAATATTTATTTATTTAGGAATGGGGTTAGGGTTAGCTATGTAAAACACAATTATCCTAACCCTAACCCAAACCCTAAAATAAATTAATATTTAAATTATTAAATGATGAACATGCAATTTACAAACATAGACAAGGGAAATAACTCAACTATGTGGTGGCATCTACTTGTACTATACCAACTAAATTAATACTTATAATACTGTCAATAGAAAAAATCTAATAACATGCATTTAATAAGTTGAGGCATTAAACAAAACAAATACTTATATCACACTTCATCTACATCTCACTAGTTATCTCTCTAGATTTTTTGAATGATTAATGTTTAAACAAGTTTATATTCTTATTTTCCATTTACTTACATAGATCACAGGTTCTTGATTTTTCACTTGAACATGATGGACTATCACTAAGACTAAGGGGTTATGAGATGTTATGTTTCACTTGAACATGATGGACTATCACTAAGACTAAGGGGTTATGTTTCACTTGAACATGATGGACTAAGGCTAAGGGGTTACCCGGTATGTTTCACTTGAACATGATGGACTATCACTAAGACTAAGGGGTTATGAGGGGTTATGTTTCACTTGAACATGATGGACTATCACTAAGACTAAGAGGTTATGAGGGGTTATGTTTCACTTGAACATGATGGACTATCACTAAGACTAAGGGGTTATGAGGGGTTATGTTTCACTTGAACATGATGGACTATCACTAAGACTAAGGGGTTATGTTTCACTTGAACATGATGGACTATCACTAAGACTAAGGGGTTATGAGGGGTTATGTTTCACTTGAAGATGATGGACTATCACTAAGACTAAGGAGTTATGAGGTGTAAACACGAAAAAATACAAATGACAATACACAAGACATTTTAAACGTTTCGAACCGTTAGGATTTTCTCAAGAATGTATACAACATACAGTGAAAAACAATGAAAACTAAAAACAATGTTACCACGATAGAGGCACTAGATACACTATTGACATGTAAACAATACAAAGTTCAAGGTGACAAAGATGTATGAGGAAATATGTAGTCATGGAAGTGGGTTGTGTTGAAAATTGGATGGGATATGATAAATTATTACCCAATACAACATGGATAGCAATACAATAAGGACTATACAAACACAAATTTAAACAAATAAATATTTGAAGTTAAGTCCAAAAGGCTTGAGGGTAACAATGTACCTTATATTGATTGTTTTCCGTTTGTACTCATTTCTAAAAATATCATATTGGACCATAATGTGGAAAAAGTCCTTGTTCCTTTGTTTATTTTACATTAGTTTTCTATTTGATAGTTAGTTTAGGCAACAACAGTAATATTATTACTTAATATAACATTTAATACTCATAACACTGTCATTAGAAAGAATATAAAAATATGCATTTAATAAATTGAGAAACTAGACAAAACTAATCATTACCAGGATATAACACTGCAAATAGAAAGTGATAAAAGATTAAATTGTTTACAAACTAGTAGCAGAACTGACACAGAAAACAATGACATATATGTTATTAAGAGTACACACACCTTTTTATGCTTAATCATACCTCTAAGTGACACAACACTTTACACTATGGAAACCCATGTACAGACATTTTTTAAATTCAGGTTTTATTTTAGGATCACATACCTATCTCTCTTATACAAAAGCAAAATTCAAATATTTTTATAAAAAATTCATTCTGAATTTTCTAAAATAAATTCCTCTAATTAGTAAGAAACTACGATGATTATCTTGAGAAACATAAATACTTCTTTTTCATAATTACCTTAGGTTTTTCTAGAAACTGCTGAAGAAGTGGGACAGCCTCATCAATATTTAAATAGAAGTCACCATCTTTGTCAAATTCGGAAAATAATTCAACTACTTCCCAACTGAACGAGCCTGTTTTCTCTATCACAAAATTTTCCAGCAAGTACTGCTTTGCACCAGTAAAGACAACTGCAATAAGGACTATGCCCACACTCAGAACAATTGGTAAGTAGCAGAACAACCATCTTGGAAGCACCAAAGTGATTGTGGTCTTTGAGTAATCTGCCTGAAACTGACGTCCAACCGTAGCACTTTGATTTAATTCTGTGCTGTTAACTATGTGCTCTGTATGGTTTCTTGCCATTTCCTGTTCAGGTTCCTGGCAGTTGTCATGATTATTCCTGCGGTCAAACCGGTGCATGAGGTGACTAACCATGGCTATGTATTTCTATCTCTGTTGTCAAATATTGCCAATTTCATTTTTACCTGAAAAATATTAATGTAATGAACATATTTAATTTACATAATAGCAAAGTAAATTAAATTGCAATTTATGTTCAATTATATTATTACAGAATTTAAATCATTCTTGCTCAGTAAGAAAAGATTATTAACCCATTGAAGGCAGACCTTACTAATTCCCCTGTTGCCAAAAAATAAATAGCGATTTCTAGGTAATTAAAATAAGTTTATACGGAGTAACTGTATATATATATATATATACAATTTCAAAATCTTAACATTTTTTTCGGGAAGCACAAGCTTAAAAGGAGAGTAAACAGTAAATCAGAGTCACTCAACATCTAATTTTTTGAACCACTGGTACATATCTTTGACATAACTTCCAAAGTAGCCACCATTAAAGTGTCAGAATGTAAAAAAAAATTAATTTGGGGAATAATCTGATTAGTCAATGCTGTGTTTAGTTTGCCATACAGAAGCATTATTTCTCAGGACTGAATATTAGGCCCTTCGTATTTTTAGCTAAGTAGGTTTAGGTCGATGATTGACAGGGATCATCTTAAAATGGTTAACAAAACAAAATCAGTGATATTACTGAATTAAAGAAATGTAGAATACAGCAGTGCATAATAAATTCATCATCATTATATTTGTCAGTTCGCAGGCTGGAGTTGAAGTCATCTGACCATGTGCAATCGTTCCCTGTTCTCAGCAAACTGTGCACAATGTAACTCAGACAATACTCTAACTTAAACTGTAAAGACTTAGACAGTGCACTTCTCATACTCAACATTTTTTTAGTTAAATAAAAAGTATCTACGGCGAGGTACGTTTCTTTCAACCGCTGACGTTCAATTTATTTGTATATAAGCTTTTAATCATAAAAAAAATAGCAGATATTGTGGTCCTCCGTAGAAGACTGGGTGAAAGTAAAGAATAGTTCTCTGATGTGCTATAAATAGCACAATGTTGACAATTTTAACTATCCAACGTCATGGATTCCCGTATAACACCGATCAAAATAATGGCTGCCGTAAAGTCACATCCGATAATCACTTGAGTTCAAATATAGACACAGACGAACTTATGCATAATCTGTTTGTTTTCCAATTTACACATTTTTTACAATTTCCTATTATTTGTGGTGAGCGATCAGTATTTCTGCCCGCTATACACAGAGTGAGGTGCGCACGCACATTAGAAATATTATTTCTAATCCTAACCTTACTCTAAGTACTTACCCGTAAGCTTGCCAAATCACACAACAAAGGTCAGGTAACACCTCGACACTAGAGCAAAGGTCACAGCGGAGAACTATAATAATTTACTTCAGCTGAAGACTGGAGTGTACTCATTAACTGTTATAATCATTATAATTTATTATATGATTATTTGAGGCCTAAGTTTGCTTATTGTACTTTGTAAAGCCCTTACTACTAAAACATTTAATAATTAATTTATTTTAGTCAGGGGCTATCCATAATAAACAAAATCAATGTCAAGTTCTTTTGGCTTGCAGCAAGCAAAAGCAAGCCTTGCTTAAAATCTTTTTATTCTTCCTGCACCTTGACACACACTGCACACACCTTGTCAAGTCTCAGACTGTCGAGGATTCAAGGACCCCACCCTCCTTAATAATTATGTCTAATTATTTTACAAGAATTTTTAATTTATCCTCTTGCTTCCTACTTGAGAATGCACAATTCCAAAGCACTTTGCTATTAGTATTGTTTAAATACAAACATTCTGAATGTTTTTGTAAATCTCAGTTTGTTTCTAGAATTCCTTACAAAAAAAACAAGAGTAACTGTCCTTTTGTGTGTCATTTCCGGTACTTGTCTCCCAACGTCCTGGCGTTGAACCGTGGCTAACGACATTACTCTACTGCAGTCTGTCACGGTACTCTCCTACACCCGTGGTGGCAGGATTATCTGAATTACAACTCCCATTATTTTTTATGGATATAAGTAGAGTTACCATACGTCCCTGGATTATCCAATTTTGACAGTGTTGTGCCTGTCGGTTTGGTTTATGCCCCGGTTTCTTTCAGTTAACAATTTTTTTTTTTAAAGTTGTTTCTAGGGACAAATATGAATGTATTGCTAATTTTATTAGTGTCAGAATCCTCTTATACGTTCGTTCTCAAATCACTGCATATTATCAGGGTGTAATTCAAAGAACGGAATACCTTGTACCATGGTTTACAGCTTGTCTGCTCCATTCAGCAAGACACATCTGACTCAACATGGTTTCTGTGTCCCTTTGAACCTCTATGGGGTGGAACCTCATCCCCACCCATAAAACCTCCTTAGACGCATCATGTGACGAACATGTCAGGAAATAGTAACGTCAATCCTTGCACACGCGGTGATTGATTTCATAATTTACAAAGAAAATGTATGCAAAATATTAGTATTCTGCGTCTCTGGTATACTCTCTAGCTGATGGGAAGAGCAGAATTCTTTTTCACTCTTGGTCACTCACAAGTCAGGATGAGATAGCAGACCAGCTAGGCAAAACAGGAAGTAGCTAAGAACAGCAGACAGAATATTCAATATTATTTCCGGAAAAGTTCATCATCAAAAGTTATATTTTCATGGAATGGAATACAACAGCCAAAAATACGATGCCATCTACAGGTCAAACGATAATTTTTAGATTGCGAAAAGACCACAACAGACTCAAACAGCACTTGCACGGGTAATTTGAAGTTTTTAACACCGATAAGTGCCCATGTAGAGAATCTCAAGGAAACATAGAACATATTTTGGTTCAGTACAAGGAGAAGTGCCTACATTCCAACTTTTTAATATTATGCGCAGATTCATTCAGCTTTCGTGATGTCACTGAACTGAGATTTTAAAGTCGCTAGGTCTGCTTCCGAATGCATCAAGCTGCGCGCTACGCATTGGCGGCCCCACCCCCGTCCTTCCCCAGGGTCATCCAATGACCTTTTCAGTTTATCATTTAAAAACATTATAAATTGTATAGAACAGGTATTATCATATTTAATAACATCCATCTAGACTAGATCTTACTTCCAGATAACATCTCCGTACACCCAGACATACCAAAAATATTTACATATAGCGTAAAACATCCAAAGTGGCAGATCAACGCTATCCATGTGTTCCCGGTTTCCCCTTTTCATGTTATTATTATTAGTTCCAGTTTCAACTCAAATATTATTGTAACCCTAGTCATACTCTTTGAATTAACAAATTGGACTAAGTCCATTATTGAAATCAACGTACTTCCCAACAAGAGATACAAATTATATTAATAATATGTGAACTTTAAAGAGTTGTCTCATAACTCTCCTTGTTTACATAGTTAGTTAGTCGTCGGATCATCACAAATGCTAACTGGACACGTCCATAGCTCCTCCGATCTCTCCCTGAGTATATCCGCCATTACACTTCTGCTGACAGTACCGTTCTTATGCAGGTTGACCATCATTCTTCTTCATCCTCCAAAATGTTCACTTCTAGACACACCTCATTTTCAAACCCTGATCTTTACTCCTGACCATTGAAAAGGAATCATTATCCACACTAGTCTCATTCTCGCGTGTTATATCTCTTAAGAAGTTCAAAACGTCAGCTCGATCTATTGCCTAATCGCCCTGTGTCACAATCGCGCATGACGCCAGTTGATCTGCTCTTTCATTGCCTCGAACACCCACATGTCCAACCACAAAAATAAATTTTCGTTTATATATTGAGTGTTATCTGCTTCCATAATGGCCGTAGATTCGTCTCAGGTAAGGGGGAGGTAAGCCAGGTTGGTTTTACCAAAATAAAAATAAAGGTCAGTTGTGATTGAAGCAACTTTTGTTGAAATAATTTATGTGATCTTGTAACCCATTACTTGAACTGTGGAGTAGGTCAGTTAGGTCATTTAGATGGTAAGCGTCTGGTAGTGTGTATCTACTGTTTTTATAATATTATCTATATAATGTAAGCCCTTCTCCTCATTAATCCTTTACGCTTATCCACACAGCATCAATTATCGTGGCTGATGTCTCTGACCAATGGTCATTTTGCATATACTTGATTCGTCAGCCAATGAAATGCCTGGGAAAAGTTGACTAAGCAAAGATAAATGAAGATTGGACTCAGCGTTAAAATTGAATATTTAAAAATAACTTTACTATGACCTCGCTGAAACTAGATATTGTACTCATTTGTTTAAAATGTGTGACAATCGCTTTCTTGCAACGCTCCACCAGAGATCGTCACGCTTAATTTCTGCCGGAGACACGGTATTTGTTAGTCATCATTGACATTACAAGACATGTGGGTTAAATTGTGATACATCATTCTAACGTAATGCATTTGACCTCTATGGTGATTGTCTTTGGCTGAATAGTTGTATCTATTTAAGGATATTAATTAAGAGTATATTATCCAAGCACTTAAGATTTTCAACTACTAAATTGACCAATAAATAGATGAAACAGACTTGAATTTTAAATATTATAGTAATTTTTTCCCAATGGTCATACAATTTTTTTTAAGTTGCCAGGCAGAATTAAAAGAATAAAGTCCAACAACAGTACAAGATCAGGATAAATAAATGAGAAGGCACGGCGTATGCCTGTACATCTCCCAGAAAAAAAGGCACTGAGAAAATATAGTAGAAACATGTAACCAGTGTATGTTGTAGGACATGCGTTCTCGGGTATTTGTGAGCACCTTGGTCACATGTCTCGTGCAATGTGTGTTAAATGTGCTCGTGAGTACTAGCGATTACATGTGAGCTGTGCTCGTCGTCTGAAATGATTGAGAACCCCTGTTGTAGGATGTGGCGAATGATGGTTGGGTATGTGACTAGGGTGTAAAGGATACCGCATTACTCTCGGCTTTTCAGAGTTAGCAGATAACCAAGATCCAAAAAGTACATCCTCGTCCTGCAAACAAAGGTACGCGGTTTGTGCTGCATCTGGCACACACTTTAGGGATCGTGTCTGGCAATGTGGAGGCAGCAGACGGAATGAGAATTTACTGAATAGACAAGCATTATCTCCCACATCTCTATGGCAACACATAAAGCGTTATTGTAGACACAATGACGCAAGACAATCCGGTCCGAGCATTGGAGGGGCGGCCAATGCAATTGACACGAAACAGCCAGATGCATAGAGAGAATCGAAAAGATAACCAACTGAGCACAACAAGATGGCAGCACAACACCAGAGGGCAGCGCAATGTGCAAATAGAAAGGGGCACCATTTCAAGGAGACGAACCTAAAAGTTCTGTTAGTTCCAGACAAGCCTCTAATCACTGGTGCTTCTTACAGACAGAGATCCAATCGTGGGCTTTCGACCAAGATGGCAGCCCGACCGAACTATATCAGAAACACGCTTGTGGAGAGGAAGGGTTCGGTACCCGATGGCTGAAGAACAAATGGGACAAAGTCGTTCAGCTCGATAACACGCTTCAAGTTCCCAGCGCTTCAAAACGCGGGCCGAGACTCAGACTTCGACGACGGTTCATGATGTCGATAAATGACACCTCGGCTAAGAAGACGAAATAGACAGGGCCAAACTCTTTAATCGGGTTCTTCCTAAATCGAAACCAAGCACGAAGATGAGAAAAGGTTCAGTATCCGATGGGCACAGGCACAATACGTCTAATTACACGAGGCAAATTCACTGGCTGTAGAACGCCTCGTGCGAGATAGACGTGAACAACAATTGTCTCGTCGAAGAGTCAAATACACACATGCCTCTTTTCGACAGATACACAGGCTGTCACAGGCTAAGGAAGCCCACTACCCAAATTAAAGGCATGTCGAAAACGGATGTGCTGGGCCCTGGATTTCCGGACCACAGAATTAGCCATCGAGATGCAAATAACACGGTTCTACTGTGGAACTAGCAGTACAATGTACGTTTCTCCACGGCGGAAATCACACGGATTTTGGTAGTGGCTATCAGAGAACAAATGCAGAAGAAAAAGAAGAAGGTATGTGACTCTCGTCAATAGAAAACCTACGAGAAAAAAACAACCTTCATACGTTATTATACGTTATAAATTTGGTTATTGTTGTGATTTTTATTTGTTTATTTTATATACTTTGTGTTGATTTCCAATGTCGACCATCGGAAATAATCGAAAACCTAAAACAGAAATGCTTGTTTTCATTCTGTTCATAGGTCCTCCCTTGGCGAGGGTCACGGTTGGGTATGAGGTTGGATACCGTAGCGGTTCTAAACTATTTTTGGTTAGTAGCCTTCTTTTGCGACACCATTTCTTCCCGGGATCCCCTGGTGCCTTAAGAAAAGTTTATTGACGTTGTGTACACGCCACCGAGTTTTTGTACACGTCACCAAAGTATTTAATACTTTATATAATACTCACTATAATTCTTGTTGGTTATTATTTAGGGGTGGCCCCTTCCTGTGCTCCTTCCCGGGTGGGGGTCTATGGCTTCTAATTTCAGAATTTTTCTTCGTGGCTAACATGCAAGTCTCCGTGATCGCTAGTGGGCCATATCACCTACATTGAGAACCACTGGGCAACCATACCCTATAAAAAGTTGCTATCATATCCTATTCAGGGTGTATACCAGATACGCGACCTCCACTATTTGCTGATGGTTGTAAAGCTCTGATATAACTAAAGTGGACTAACGTCCGAGGTTGAAAGGGACGCACCTAACCATAAGAGGTACATTTTACTTACCCAAAAGATTCAGGGCCTAGCGATCAACGCAGCTTATTTTTTCTTCAGCTATTTTCTAAGCAATATTTTACTTTCAAGAGGCTGCTATTGTTGTTGTTTTTTCAACGGCACACCTGCCTATGACGTTGTTGAACTGAGCTCATGTAATGGTTGCAGTTTTCCACCACATCGAACTGACAAAATCTTGACAATTTGCCACATGATTATGATTTTCCACGGTGTGTGCTTGCACAGCGAGATCGTTTGTAGATATATGTTTAACAGGTAGTTTTAGATCAATAAATCTTAGTCTGCCGCCTTAGTAAATGTCAGTGAATGTCACGCCGTATCCTAATTCAAGTAGGTGCAGTTGGAAGGATTGTTAAAATAATAGTTTTTCTTATCGTCTTAATTACAACACTACACGCACGCCTTTCTATATGTTCACTACACGCACGCCTTTCTATATGTTCACTTTTCACCTGTTGCCTAATTTTTTGCTGTTGCTTACTTGTTATCGGTTGTTCTTTTTTTTGTTTTTTTTAGATCTCTACGGAAGTGAGAGAAATGCAGCTCTTATATCCTTGAATATCAAGACCACAAATATTCCTGTCGTGATTTCTCATCTGACACGACCGCTCGCTCCTCCAGTTGACAAAGATGCATTTGGGTACCTGACTTATGAGATTTGGAAATTAACCTACAAACTTAGCTAATTTTTACAGACCAGTGGTACTTCCAGTGTTGTTATACGCTAGTGACACATGGACTGTGTATAGACGTCATGTGAAGAAATTCAATAACTTTCACACAACTTGTCTCAGAAAAGTTATGAACATCAGATGGCAAGACAAGATTCCAGATACCATTGTCATGATAGAGCTGGTATCCCCAGCATTGACACTATCCTGGTGCAGATACAGATTCGTTGGGCAGGTCATTTGGTGTCTATGCCTGACCAAAGATACTTCTCTATGGCGAGCTGGAGAAAGGTACACGATCTCATGGTGGCCAAAAGAAGCGTTACAAGGACTCATTAAAGAATTTACCGAAAGCCTATGAAATAGACCACATAAAAAACCATTCGGGTTTGCCTGTTGATGTCCACTTTAATGGCACGGGCCATCGGGGCGCCCAGGACATTCAGGTTACTGCCATTAAGTCGTGCTTCTCTGATGACCGGGCTCGTCTGGCGCTTGAGAACCGCTACATATATCAATATGGCACTCTGAAACCCGACGGCATTAATGAGTGTCTGTCTCTTGTATGACTTTCGTCTTTCCATAGTTTCTGTTTGTTTCGTGCTACATGTATGTTGATGAATTTAGTCTTTCCATAGTTTCTGTTTGTTTCGTGCCACATGTTTGTTGATCAATTTAGTCTATCCATAGTTTTTGTTTGTTTCGTGTCACATGTTTGTTTTCATTTTTGTATTTTCCTTGTCCGGTGTCATTTCACCTCTTCCGGTCAATCCAGACTACCCATACCTATGTGACCGTCGATATTATTACTGTTCGCTTTTTATTATATGTTTTGTTTATTGTCTGTCTTGACAAAGGCTTTTTGGTCGAAACGTTGACTTGTGTGTGTCATTGTGTGTGTTATCTAGTGTTAGCAAAACTAAGTTACCTTTTTCCTGGATCTACCTGTTGGATTTTAGTTTTGCGCAGTAAGTACAATATTTTGAAATAGACCAAGATACATGGGAATAAATTGTACAAAATAGATCTACATGGCGTTCTACAATAAAAAAGAGCGCATCATCTTGTGAAAAGAGGAGAAATGCAGCAGCTCAACAGCGAAGAGTAGTTAGAAACCAAGATCCGTCTACTGTGGTCATTCCATGCCCGAACTGTCCAATGACATTTACAGCTCGAATATGGCTCATTAGCCATCTGCGAACTCATAATCAAGGACATAACTAAAATTGAATTTTCAAAGTAGATGTAACAAATGGTCATCATCACTTATGATGAACGAACAACAACAAGGAAAAACACAAAGCAATGCATTTATACTTCAGTCTGTTTTTGTATTTTTGTGATTTAGTCTGTGTTTTGTGGACTGTAAAACGTTTTGCTTAATTTTCCATAAATACAGAAGACTCCGGCGAAAATGTGGCGAAGATGCTCTCAGAAGAAATATCCTACTCAGAGGCTACTTTTTTATTAATATGTTACGGATGACTTCATAACACTATGTGCAAACATAACGGGAAATAACACAGATAGAATAAATGAAAATTAAACCCAAAAAAATGACTTTTAATGAAGCATGTACATGTTATTAACATGTATGAATATTAATAGACTCGACATACTAAAGTCATGATATGTTCCAATCAGCTAAATTAACCATTCTGGATACGTATTTATACACATCTGGTAAACGGTAATAAAAGCAATCTGTAATCTTATAATCATTCAGCTTTGTGTACAATAACAGCTTTAATCAGGACCGTGCGGTCATTGAATCCAGCTTTAATCAGGGCCTTGCGGTCATTGAATCCAGCTTTAATCAGGGCCTTGCGGTCATTGAATCCAGCTTTAATCAGGGCCTCGCAATTAAATCCTGCTTTAATCAGGGCCTCGCAGTCAATGAATCCAGCTTTAATCAGGGCCTCGCAGTCATTGAATCCAGCTTTAATCAGGGCCGTGCGGTCATTGAATCCAGCTTTAATCAGGGCCTCACGTTCATTGAATCCAGCTTTAATCAGGGCCTCGCGGTGATTGAATCCAGCTTTAATCAGGGCCTCGCGGTCATTAAATCGAGCTTTAATCAGGGCCTCGCGGTCATTGAATCCAGCTTTAATCAGGGCCTCGCGGTCATTGAATCCAGCTTTAATCAGGGCCTCGCGGTCATTGAATCCAGCTTTAATCAGGGCCTCGCGGTCATTGAATCCAGCTTTAATCAGGGCGTCGCGGTCATTGAATCCAGCTTTAATCAGGGCCTCGCGGTAATTGAATCTAGCTTTAATCATGGCCTCGCGGTCATTGAATCCAGCTTTAATCAGGGCCGTGCTATCATTGAATCCAGCTTTAATCAGGGACTCGCGGTGATTGAATCCAGCTTTAATCAGGGCCGTGCTATCATTGAATCCAGATTTAATCAGGGACTTGCAGTCATTGAATCCTGCTTTAATCAGGGCCGTGCTATCATTGAATCCAGCTTTAATCAGGGCCGTGCGGTCATTGAATCCAGCTTTAATCAGGGCCTTGCTATCATTGAATCCAGCTTTAATCAGGGCCTCGCGGTCATTGAATCCAGCTTTAATCAGGGCCGTACTATCATTGAATCCAGCTTTAATCAGGGCCGTGCTATCATTGAATCCAGCTTTAATCAGGGCCGTGCTATCATTGAATTCAGCTTTAATCAGGGTCGTGCTATCATTGAATCCAGCTTTAATCAGGGCCGTGCTATCATTGAATCCAGCTTTAATCAGGGCCGTGCTATCATTGAATCCAGCTTTAATCAGGGCCGTGCTATCATTGAATCCAGCTTTAATCAGGGCCTCGCGGTCATTGAATCCAGCTTTAATCAGATACTCGCGGTCATTGAATCCAGCTTTAATCATGGCATTGCGGTCATTGAATCCAGCTTTAATCAGGGCCTCGCGGTCATTGAATCCAGCTTTAATCAGGGCCTCACGGTCATTGAATGCAGCTTTAATCAGGGCCTTGCGGTCATTGAATCCAGCTTTAATCAGGGCCGTGCTATCATTGAATCCAGCCTTAATCAGGGCCGTGCTATCATTGAATCCAGCTTTAATCAGGGCCGTGCTATCCTTGAATGCAGCTTTAATCTGGGCCTCGCGGTCATTGAATCCAGCTTTAATCAGGGCCTTGCGGTCATTGAATCCAGCTTTAATCAGGGCCTCGCAGTCATTGAATCCAGCTTTAATCAGGGCCTCGCAGTCATTGAATCCAGCTTTAATCAGGGCCTCGCGGTCATTGAATCCAGCTTTAATCAGGGCCTCGCGGTCATTGGATCCAGCTTTAATCAGGGCCTCGCAGTCATTGAATCCAGCTTTAATCAGGGCCGTGCTATCATTGAATCCAGCTTTAATCAGGGCCGTGCTGTCAATGAATCCAGTTTTAATCAGGGCCGTGATATAATTGAATCCAGCTTTAATCAGGGCCTCGCAGTCATCGAATCCAGCTTTAATCAGGGCCGTGCTATCATTGAATCCAGCTTTAATCAGGGCCTCGCGGTCATTGAATCCAGCTTTAATCAGGGCCTCGCGGTCATTGAATCCAGCTTTAATCAGGGCCTCGCAGTCATTGAATCCAGCTTTACTCAGGCCATGCTATCATTGAATCCACCTTTAATCAGGGACGTGCTATCATTGAGTCCAGCTTTAATCAGGACCGTGCTATCATTGAATCCAGCTTTAATCAAGGTCGTGCTATCATTGAATCCAGCTTTAATCAGGGCCTCGCGGTCATTGAATCCAGCTTTAATCAGGGCCGTGCTATCATTGAATCCAGCTTTAATGATGGCCGTGCTATCATTGAATCCAGCTTTAATCAGGGCCGTGCTATCATTGAATCCAGCTTTAATCAGTGCCTCGCGGTCATTGAATCCAGCTTTAATCAGGGCTTTGCTATCATTGAATCCAGCTTTAATCAGGGCCGTGCTATCATTGAATCCAGCTTTAATCAGGGCCTCGCGGTCAATGAATCCAGCTTTAATCAGTGCCTCGAGGTAATTGAATCCAGCTTTAATCAGGGCCACGCGGTCATTGAATCCAGCTTTAATCAGGGCATTGCGGTCATTGAATCCAGCTTTAATCAGGGCCTCGCGGTCATTGAATCCAGCTTTAATCAGGGCCTCGCGGTCATTGAATCCAGCTTTATTCAGGGCCTCGCGGTCATTGAATCCAGCTTTAATCAGGGCCTCGCGGTCATTGAATCTAGCTTTAATCAGGGAGGTGCTATCATTGAATCCTGCTTTAATCAGGGCCATGCTATCATTGAATCCAGCTTTAATCAGGGTCGTGCTATCATTTAATCCAGCTTTAATCAGGGCCGTGCTATCATTGAATCCAGCTTTAATCAGGGCCTCGCGGTCATTGAATCCAGCTTTAATCAGGGCCTCGCGGTCATTGAATCCAATTTTAATCAGGGCCATGCTATCATTGAATCCAGCTTTAATCAGGGCCGTGCTATCATTGAATCCAGCTTTAATCAGGGCCTCGCGGTCATTGAATCCAGCTTTAATCAGGTCCTCGTGGTCATTGAATCCAGCTTTAATCAGGGCCTCGCAGTCATTGAATCCAGCTTTAATGAGGGCCGTGCTATCAATGAATCCAGCTTTAATCAGGGCCTTGCGGTGGAGTTTCTCAGTATCATGCAAGTCTTCGAAATTCCATCACCTTTAAAAGGTTGTTTTTTTTCCATCGAAATGCTGCCCTTTAAATGTATTTTGATTGGTGCCGCCTGATGCAACCGCCTTTCTGCATCATAGTACGGAATAACCCTGGCTGTCATAATTTTCATTTATACTGGTGATCAGAAACCACTTTTCGGTAATGAAATTGTGTCATATGCAGGCTGTCAGAAACCACTTTTCGGTAGTGCAGTGAAATTGTGTAATTTGCTTAGTCTGTGTATATAACGTAAAGGGCGCACTTTCTGAAACTATTTTGTGAGTAATATTATAATATAATTAGGAAACATCGAGGAATGTAGAACGGAAAAAAAAGACAAGAAGGTACCAGGAGGGTTTTGAACTCAGTCCGTTCGACTCTGACACCAACACGACTCGCAGTTGAGTCACATTGTTTTGTGAATTCGATCATTTCGCGTTCCCAGAAAATATTCCATGAAAGTCACAACATTTTAACGTCTATATTCTCAAATTACACACACACATTGTGCAAATATGCAAATTCATTGATGGCCTTAAACATTTAACTTCAATACGTCTCAATTGGCATTCGCGCTATATGCACAATTAGGCCTGGAAATTACACATGATCAAACAAGTGTCGTGCCGAGTGGCGTAGGCGATAATATTTCTCCACAACTCTATGTCTCTTGTGTTGTTTATTATGTTCAGTTGGTGCCATTTTGTCATGTCACAGTGGCAACCCATTCATCAAAATTTCTCTCTTTGTCTTCTTCTGCCTCTTTTCCTCTTGATATTTTCAGTGGTTACTAGATAGATACCAGCTGTATGTGATAAATATAAATGATGATACCTCACCTGTATTGCCAGAGCCCGAAAGGGGAGCAAAGAATACTATGATCTGTCATGCATGTCATAAGAAACGACTAATGAAATTTTGATGGGTTCTGGTGGTCGCCCCGTAATATTTCAGATCGAAAGGCGTAGATATCTCAAATAAGCTGTAAAAAATGATGCAAAGCATGCCAGTGACTGGACAACATCCCGCCAAGCAGAAAGAGTTTAAGGACATTCCAGTGACTGAACTACATCCCGTCAAGCACAAAGAATTTGAGAACATTCCATTAACTGGACTACATCACTTCTAGCAGAAAGAATTTGAGAACATTCCAGTGACTGGATACATCCCGCCAAGTAGAAATAGTTTGAGAACAAACGCAGATGACGAAGCTGAAGAAGAATGACGACGACCACTAAAATGGCCTCATTGAATAAGGATCTTGTTCTACAACCGTTATTCTGAAATCGTTATTTTGACATCGTTATTTTAAGACCGTTATTCTGAAATCGTTATTTTGACATCGTTATTTTAAGACCGTTATTCTGAAATCGATAGTTGCCACATGTTACTATAAATTTACACGTAGTTTTTTGTATATTCTGTTAAAAATATCTCTCTACAGTAATCTTTTTCTTATAATGACATAAATTCTCTATACGTATTTTGTTCAAACAGGCAGAACATACACTTTCCGGATAGAGTTCCCAGATAGGTGGCTCTCTGGGCTTCAAACACCAACGGTAGTAGAGGTAGATCGCTAAAGGAATTCCAATCAAAAATAGATCAATGCCATCTATTAAGAGGGTACGGAACACGAGCACAATGGCTATTGCTGGTCGTAACATACTTGATTTTCAATAGTGGCAGTTTTGCTGACGTGACATTAAATACTGTTAAATATCGCAAATTACGTTAACTTTCTAAATTTTTAAGAGTTATCTCTGGGCTCTACAACTAAATTATTCTTGTACATCATAATAATAATAATAATTAGTTTGTTGATTTCTAGATATAGGCTAAGTAAATTGGTTGAGCAATAAAAATTTGTTAATAATTTCGAAGCACTAATAACAATTATTTCTGCACTCAATTTCTAAGTACTGGTAGAGATGGTTAATGTGAACGATTACTAAGTACTACTCAACTATTGTCTCTATAATCAGTTTATAAGTACAGAAAAAAATCGATTATATCTATAATCAGTTTATAAGTACAGAAAAAATCGATTATATATATAATCAGTTTATAAGTACAGAAAAAATCGATTATATCTATAATCAATTTCTAAGGATTGATAACTAATAGTTCTATCAAACAAAATTTTGGTACAAAAATCACTGATTGGCTCTAAAAATCAGTTTAATAGTACAGATCAACTATTGAATTTATTAATGAAAATTTAGGCACAAGTAAAGATCAAATATTGGTTGTATTCTTGAATATAGCTGTACGTCAGTTCCTATATACTAACATTTTGTACAAATATGTAGGCCTATTTATGAAAGGAATTCTTGTATACAACGATGAAGAGGTCCGACAGCTCAGTGGTTAGCATTAACCAATAGTTGGCTCCAACGCTGAAAAGATTATAGATTGTTAAACACAAAATGACTAGACAAATAACATTTTTTTTTTAAACAATAGTAATTTTTTTTCGTAGAATACGTCACGACAAGAAATATAAACTTAGTGAAAATAAGAACATAAAGCAGTTTAAAGGTAAAGGTATATCCCATGGCAGAAACCTGCCGTCAGGGATAAAGATAACTCTTCATGTACTAAGCAACAGCAAGTATTAGGTGGGATGACCAGTTCCCTTCCTAACTAAAGCAATTTAGAACATGTTTAATCCGTTGTTAAGAGGACCAGTGTTGTATTGAAACTCACACTACCTTCACCTTGGGAAAGGAAGACATGATATACAGCAATAGGAGACCGTGGCGTTTTGTCAATAGACGCCAAAGCGATCGGCGTCCTCTCCCATGATTAAAGAACTTAAATAGCTTACACACATTCATAGTTATTTACTATAATCATTAGTAAATCTGTAAATATAAAGATATGCGAATGGAACCATCATAACCAGCCATCCATGCGGACAACAGCAGAAAGAACAGCTACAAGGCAAGAGGAAGACCAAGTACAAAATTGGACGATTCAATCAGAGTTAAGAACCACAGCCTTACCATGGCAAGTGCAACAAAGATAGCCAATGACAAAAAACGGCAGCTCACCACGACCTCTGACGGCATATATGGAAAAGACAATAGATAGATAGGCTGAAAGTTTTCGCAGATAAAAAAAGAACAGGCGCCTAGAGCTTCATTACAAAATTATATAAAGTATGCTTTTTTTTAATAGTTATTTTTTATATAGAGCCCTAAATACATGTTTCTGGTTGGAAAAATAGGGGAGAGCTACCTACCTAATAGATCAAACATATCAAACATTAGGGACAAACAGTCAAGGTTTCTATGGCATGTTCTGAGAAAAACACGCCCGTGTTACTGCTTCATGTCTACCCGATCAATAGCTGAATTGTTCAACACTGTATCAGTGCAAGCCAGTCGATATGCTCTATCGCTGCCTTGAACGATCACATGACCAGGCACGAAAATTAACTCGATGCACTTTAATCCAACCTTTTCCCTGCTTCAAGCTATAATTCATGAATACATTCCACTTGTATTTTTCTTACCACGATCATCGGGTCACTAAAGATAAAGACATGATTCGCCTTATCTGCAACCATCAAGCTCAAAGACTCGGTTACTGTCTCCACATTCAAGCTAACCGCAGTCACATCGAAAGTACTACTCTTCTCCATGACGACCCAATCGGACCCAGCCGGACCCAGCCGCGAAGATTCATGGACAGCCATTGTCATCAGAAATAAGAGTGGATTATAATTTCTCTATGCAACAATTTATGGCAATGCAACCGTTTCAGGGCAACAATTTCAGTGCAACAATTCCGATCTCTCTTCCAATTTTCCTTCTTGGGAGAATTACGGAGGAACTTGCTGTCGAGGATGATGATAACTCTTCATGTACTAAGCTGCAGCAACTATTGGGTGGGGGGTGACCAGTTCCCTTCTTTGCTGTCTTTATCTCCCCTAACTTGTGCACCAGGTACTCATTCATAGCTGAGTCGACTGGTGGAATGATCGTGTCAAGCGAGAAAACACATGCCGGATTTTATTTTTGTCGGGACGTGGTTTCGAACCTGGCACGCTTTGACCCGGTGATAGTAAGCAAGCTCACTATCAACTAGACACTGTGCTCCTGAGTAATCATAGTGTGGTATCAATAACATCTCGATAATAATCATCATGTAAAGTACTTCTCCTGGATATTTGATCTTAACACCGTCACTTATATCCCACTGTTCCGTGCGATTCCTTGACAGGCGACACACAGTATACATAATGTGGCCAATTCGTTGTATCAGTCAAGATGGGTGTTTCTATGTGAGACCAGCACGCATGACTATTCTCGAGATGAACTTGTACGTGAAATTCGGGCTATTTATTTTCTAAAAACCGACTCTATCTGCTACGTTTTAGCAGAAAGTTTCAGTTCCTTGTGTATATCTAGAAGACATTGTCTTTGTTCTATTTGAAAATGATTGATCCGTGTGAGAATTGGGTCAAAAGAAAAAAATCTTAAGGAAATACCCGTAAATGTGATGCGTGCCTCATCCTCGTATCTAGGTGTTTGTAGTATACCATGACCGTGTGCAATAGAAGACATCTGCACATAATTAATTATGCTTTCATTTGTTACCTTTCTTCGATTATTGTTGTGATTTTCATTTGCCAATATTTTTATACTTGGAGTCGCATGCCAAAAATAGCGATGGTAACTCTCAAGTATATAAATAGCCACCAGAAGGACAGGACAATAATTTTAAAAAAACATAACGAATACTGCGCGGAGGGTCTTCCATACTTCACATGTTCATGATTATACTAACTGACACGGCGATAAATTATTACAATGGAACCCCTATTTACAGAACTGGTGCACAGCAAAATTGGCCCTAGCACTGAATTATTGATGCAATAGTAAAAATTGGTCCTAGCACAGAAATATTGATGCAATAGTCAGAATTGGTTCTAACACAGAAATATTGATGCAATAGTCAGAATTGGTTCTAACACAGAAATATTGATGCAGCAGTCAAAATTGACCCTAGCACTGAATTATTGATGCAATAGTCAAAATTGGTCCTAGCACAGAAATATTGATGCAATAGTCAAAATTGGTCCTAACACAGAAATATTGATGCAATAGTCAAAATTGGTTCTAACACAGAAATATTGATGCAGCAGTCAAAATTGACCCTAGCACTGAATTATTGATGCAATAGTCAAAATTGGTCCTAGCACAGAAATATTGATGCAATAGTCAAAATTGGTCCTAACACAGAAATATTGATGCAATAGTCAAAATTCCATATACATTAATTTCATACAATAAAGAACAAACTAATTGGAAATTTTGAATATCGGAGAATGTCCGACAAAAAGGAAGTGCCGCAGTAACCAGACAAATAGAGGTAACTACAAGTAAGGTAAATAGGTTATAGAAACTATCAATATAAAATAATAAAATATAGAAAATAACAATAAAACAAAGAACAAATACAATTGTCAACGTGTCGGTCCAATTGGGACCTTTATCAAGAAAATTATTTTTTTCCTTGTCGGAGAAATCCATTTTGTTTATATTCGTTATGGTTTTGTGTTTTTAACTGTTTTTGTTGTCTTGATAAAGGTCCCAATTGGACGGACACGTTGACAATTGTATTTGTTCTTTGTTTTATTGTTATTTTCTATATTTTATTATTTTATATTGATAGTTTCTATAACCTATTTACTTTATTTGTATTTACCTCTTGGAAATTTTGAAAAGCATTTTTAAATATGCTATTATTATTATTAACGTACGCTCAGTAAAATGGATTCGACTGTGGTTTTTGTTTTTAAGGATATTGATTGGTAAAGAGTTTATGGATATATACACTTACATGGTTGCAGCTCTCTAATTGAATATTTTGGATATAACGCTGCTCTGTAAGAATCGCGAATCCACTCAAATATTTACACTTTTGTAAACGATTCAAAATCGTCTCTGATACAATCTTCGGATATCTGCAACAGAAAATAAAATATTATCACGCTAGTTGGAAATATTTTTTCTATTAAAAATTAATTTACGTCGAGACAAATTTTCAAATTTTTTTGTACCAGCAAGGGTAAACTGATTCGCTAACTGATTACCAGTTTGTGATCTTGTTTCATTGGTAAATTTAAAAAAAGAATCACGGAAGGTACGATTAATATATGATTATTAACGTATTTACTTGAGGTGGTTTGGCTAACGATTCTTATTATTATTTTGCATTTTCTGTTGCAGATGGACGGAGAGAAGAATGCGTATAATCGAAAGTGCTTGTGCGAATAATTTACTAATAATATAACAACAAAATCTAACAAAATCAAGACTATTAGCTTTATTTATCTGTGTTTTTTTTCTTTCTCTTTTTAAACAACTGTACTCCGCCACATCTTTTACCCAGTTCTCTTGTTGAAGACGAACGTGAAGACACATTGGGACTGAAATAGGATGGATCAATTTAATTGTTGTTCATGTTCGGTGACCTTTGTAAGACTTTCGTTATTGTTGTATACAATTGTTGTTCATGCTGGGTGACTTTCGTTATTGTTGTATAAAATTGTTGTTCATGCTGGGTGACTGAGACTTTCGTTATTGTTGTATAAAATTGTTGTTCATGCTGGGTGACTGAGACTTTCGTTATTGTTGTATAAAATTGTTGTTCATGCTGGGTGACTGAGACTTTCGTTATTGTTGTATAAAATTATTGTTTTTGCTGGCTGACTGTTGTAAGACTTTCGTTATTGTTGTATAAAATTGTTGTTCATGCTGGCTGACTGTTGTAAGACTTTCGTTATTGTTGTATAAAATTGTTGTTCATGCTGGCTGACTGTTGTTAGACTTTCGTTATTGTTGTATAAAATTGTTGTTCATGCTGGCTGACTGTTGTTAGACTTTCGTTATTGTTGTATACAATTGTTGTTCATGCTGGCTGACTGTTGTAAGACTTTCGTTATTGTTGTATAAAATTGTTGCTCATGCTGGATGACTGTTGTAAGACTTTCGTTATTGTTGTATACAATTGTTGTTCATGCTGGCTGACTGTTGTAAGACTTTCGTTATTGTTGTATAAAATTGTTGTTCATGCTGGCTGACTGTTGTAAGACTTTCGTTATTGTTGTATAAAATTGTTGTTCATGCTGGCTGACTGTTGTAAGACTTTCGTTATTGTTGTATACAATTGTTGTTCATGCGGGGTGACTGAGACTTTCGTTATTATTGTATAAAATTGTTCTTCATGCTGGGTGACTGTTACTTTCGTTATTATTGTATAAAATTGTTCTTCATGCTGGGTGACTGAGACTTTCGTTATTGTTGTATAAAATTGTTGTTCATGCTGGCTGACTGTTGTAAGACTTTCGTTATTGTTGTATAAAATTGTTATTCATGCTGGCTGACTGTTGTAAGACTTTCGTTATTGTTGTATACAATTGTTGTTCATGCGGGGTGACTGAGACTTTCGTTATTATTGTATAAAATTGTTCTTCATGCTGGGTGACTGAGACTTTCGTTATTGTTGTATAAAATTGTTGTTTTTGCTGGCTGACTGTTGTAAGACTTTCGTTATTGTTGTATAAAATTGTTGTTCATGCTGGCTGACTGTTGTTAGACTTTCGTTATTGTTGTATAAAATTGTTGTTCATGCTGGCTGACTGTTGTTAGACTTTCGTTATTGTTGTATACAATTGTTGTTCATGCTGGCTGACTGTTGTAAGACTTTCGTTATTGTTGTATAAAATTGTTGTTCATGCTGGCTGACTGTTGTAAGACTTTCGTTATTGTTGTATAAAATTGTTGTTCATGCTGGCTGACTGTTGTAAGACTTTCATTATTGTTGTATACAATTTTTGTTCATGCTTGCTGACTGTTGTAAGACTTTCGTTATTGTTGTATATAATTGTTGTTCATGCTGGCTGACTGTTGTAAGACTTTCGTTATTGTTGTATACAATTGTTGTTCATGCTGGCTGACTGTTGTAAGACTTTCGTTATTGTTGTATAAAATTGTTGTTCATGCTGGCTGACTGTTGTAAGACTTTCGTTATTGTTGTATAAAATTGTTGTTCATGCTGGCTGACTGTTGTTAGACTTTCGTTATTGTTGTATAAAATTGTTGTTCATGCTGGCTGACTGTTGTAAGACTTTCGTTATTGTTGTATAAAATTGTTGTTCATGCTGGCTGACTGTTGTTAGACTTTCGTTATTGTTGTATAAAATTGTTGTTCATGCTGGCTGACTGTTGTCAGACTTTCGTTATTGTCGTATACAATTGTTGTTCATGCTGGCTGACTGTTGTCAGACTTTCGTTATTGTTGTATACAATTGTTGTTCATGCTGGCTGACTGTTGTTAGACTTTCGTTATTGTCGTATACAATTGTTGTTCATGCTGGCTGACTGTTGTAAGACTTTCGTTATTGTTGTATAAAATTGTTGTTCATGCTGGCTGACTGTTGTCAGACTTTCGTTATTGTCGTATACAATTGTTGTTCATGCTGGCTGACTGTTGTCAGACTTTCGTTATTGTTGTATAAAATTGTTGTTCATGCTGGGTGACTGAGACTTGCGTTATTGATGTATAACATTTTTTCAGTAATGCGTCAAACTCTGCATACAACATTGTTCGGTGAATTACTCAGGCGAGCTTTCAACACTTTGGGCTACCCTGCTGTGTAACACTGCAAAGGATCTGTGACTATCCTTATGTGCAACACTGCGAGGGGATAAATACATGACTATCGACAATATAAGATTTGTGGATTAAATCGGGAATGATCCTTCTAAAGTCATGGATTTGACTTGTCCTGTGAATTTCATTGGCCGTCGACAAAAGTTATATAGGAAGTGAACAAATAAAATCATCGGAAAAATACAAATACATCAATTTAGAAGAATGATCTACAAGAGCAATCATGACTATATAATTAACAATCATGAATATATAATTAACAATCATGACTATATAATTAACAACCATTACTATATAATTAACAATTATGACTATATAATTAACAATCATGACTATATAATTAACAACCATGACTATATAATTAACAATCATGACTATATAATTAACAATCATGACTATATAATTAACAATCATGATTATATAATTAACAAAGACGCTTCTAATTCAATTTTTCCAGTATTTTTCATGGATTACTTCCGTATACATTGTGTCATCAGATTATGAAAATCACTGAAACCGTGTCCGTGTGTTGCCGGGGCCCAAAAGGGGAGCAAAAAATAGCAACACTGTTTACATTCCACGCATGTCGTAAAAGGCGACTAAGGAGGTTATGGGATGGAGTTGGCTGTCCCATCCCATATAGGGTCAGAGACCCAAAGCCATGCTAAAGTCGGATGTGTCATCCGAAAGGCGCAGATATCGCAGTAATGCTGTAAACCATGACACACCGCATCCCGTTCTCCGGACTACATCCTGCTAATCTGCAGGAGTTTGAGAACGAACGCAGAAGAAGAAAACAGAAACAGTCGTGTTAACCGTGATACGTAAGCGAATAGTACAGGCCGAAAGTCTGGCAAGTGAAAGACCACGAATACTTAAATGAAGTATTGAAAAACTACTACAAATACAAATATCACAAATGATACCCCAAAAAAAGGCAGCTTCTCACTCTCAAACAATTTGAAACTAATGGTAAAACAGTGTAAGCGACAAACCGAAATCGAACAATACACTATCATTTAAATAATGTGCTTTTATTATTGTATTCTACAAATAGTTTTCATGCATTTACTAGTTATATTTTTTTAAATGATGCTATCAAAGGATCTAAGCATTTTTGGTAATATTTTTTCACATAATTCAACCGTGCACTTGAACTCCAATCACCAACACATGAGACATGGATTACAAAATGCAGTTGAATTAATTGACTAGAGTTCTCAAAGAAATTAAGAAAGAACATCAAAATACAATATATTCTTTACAAAATTCCACTTTCGTTAAAGTTTGCCTTAACACATTTCAAATATTTTTCATCAGTCGTACATTTTAACAAAATAAAGAAAAATGCACTGTGTTATCTTCCAAATGTGCGGCCAAAATGTTCCCCGTTACCATGGTTTCCGTTGCTGTAATCAACAAACTTCTGCAACCTTTCATTACAACAAATTATTTTGAAAACGTGGTTTTTATAGAAGAATGCTGAGAAAATTGTGAAGGAAGGCAGCTTCTATGTTTGTTGATGACATAGGAATAGGACAAATGAAGTATATTGTGATAACTGGCAAGAATAATAGCGGCAGACAAGTACGCACATAAGGAGGGGGATATTTTATGGAACTCAACCCCCCTTCCCACTCCGCCTAGGTAATGACATTTAGTACTAATAAGCAAGCAAAAAAACGTGGGTTTTTTTATCCTCTCCAGTTCTAAACATTATTTTCACCCAAAAAAAACAAAAACAAAAAAAAAAAAGGAATCCTCATCGAGGCCAACTCCTTGACGTGGAGATGGGGCTTAGTCCAGCCAACAGAGGCTGGAAACTAAGACTGGTCGGGCCAACCCAATATCGAGCAGGGTCACAATCCTGCCCAAGCAAGCACAGGTGCTGAAGTCAGAGATGTCAGGCCGAGAGACGCACCAGCAACCATGGTATCATGCAAACCGAATAGTTGACATGTCTGCACGACAAAATTATAAATTGGTCTCATCACCACTGTGCCTTTGTGGGCAGGCAGGACAGACCGCTGAACATATCCTGCAAGACTGCAATACACTAAACCAGTTAAGGGAAGAACACTGGCCCACAGAGATGGATATCCACAGAAAGATGTATGGGAGCACTGAGGAGCTTTCAAATACAGCATTATTTATTAAGAAAACAGGACTTGCTGTGTAGACATGTCAAACTCCGAACGAAAGGAAGAAGACAAAAAAGGAATCGCTAAAAATCCCACGAAAAAAGAGAAAAGTAGTGTTGTTTTTGGTAAATGTGTCCACTTTACGAAGATGACACGACAGTCGTTGCGGTAGTTGAAGATCACAAGGAAAGATGCGGGACACCTCGACAGCGTATCGGAGTTTACCTACTACAACTAGGGGTTATTTTCTTGTAGAAAGGATATTGAAATCCCAAATGGCTACTCGCCCGTGTGTTACCATCGTCCCCAATGGTGGCAAATAACAGAATAGAGATATGGTTATATTTCCTTGTTGTTTTACGAGGCGAACAAGGATATTTTGAGATGGAGTTGGCTGTCCAATCGTACAAAGGGCCAAAGTTATTGAGACAGAGGCCATGCTGAATTCGGATGTGCAAGTCCGAAAGGCGCAGATATCACTGCCAATATATAACTGTTACACAACGCTAACAAAAAAAATTGTTCAACTATTGAGGACATCACATCTACATCTCTGAATCTCCGTAAATTTGAGAGCGAAATGCAGAAGAAGAAGAAGTAGAGGAAGCAGAATGCCTATTTACAGAAGTACAGTGATGAACGCCCTATCATAAATATATACATTGATTGTTATTTACGCACAATTGTAAACAGACTGAATCAACATGCAAACCGATAGACACATACATATATATATATATATATATATATACACCATACACACATGACACACATAACATACACGACCTCCAACACACTCAAACAAACGATCTTTCGAAATATCATTCAATCAGATCACGTTAACATATTATCAAATGTGGGATGCGTGCTCGTAACCTCGTAATGCGTGCTCGTAAATGCGTGCTCGTAAATGCGTGCTCCGGGAAGCCCGTTTTCTCCTTTGATATCAAAAATTTCATGTATCATATAGTACCACAAAATTGGCAATGCTGCAGACTACCTCTTCAGTCTTCGGCGGTTTTTGCAAGGACATGGTTGGTCATCATCACAATCATCTTTCTCCGTCTTGTAAACCATATAATAGTATAAGGCTACAAGAACTGCTACCATTACGATAATTAGATCATCGCATTGAGTGAAGAAATCCTCGATGAAGCCTAGAAGAACGTCTGCAACAGGAGTGCCTCTGCGACTTTCCATGGCAACAAGACGAAGATTCTGCTCAATCTAGCTGTAACATTGAAACTCAATATTATGCAAACTCCATTGATACATTCATGAAATATGTTTGATAACATTGGTACCCGATTAATTTAGGGAACCATTGGTACAATTTAGGGAACTATAGGTACAATTTAGGAACCATTGTTGCAATCATGTGTTAATTATAAAAGCTTTAAAATTCAAATTTAACATTATGTGAGCGGCCACTGACTCCGCTTTGTGTTAACTTAATGATATTAACATTTAATCTCGAATTATGAAGGGGCCACTGACTCAGCCATGTAGTATAGTATTAACTTTTAATCTCGAATTATGTAGGGGGCAACTGACTGTGGCCTAGTAGATAGTGAGCTTGCTTACTGTCGCAGTGTGGCATGTTTAAAGCCACTTCCGGTCAAAAAATATATATCTCGTGATTTCTAGCCTGACACGCCCACTCCTCCAATCGACCAAGCTGTAAATTGGTGCCCGAAGCGTGTGTTGGGGAAGGAAAATACAGCAGGGAAGGGAACTCGCCACCCCCCCCCCCTAATAGTTGCTGCGGCTTAGTACATGAAGAGTTATCTCCATCACCGAAAGCAGGTTGCTGCCATGGGACCTACTTTAGCCTTTTACTGACTGCAATGTAGCACAACCAGACTCATGTCATATATAAGCTCCTGTCTATATCTGCCAAACGTCATGGATGTAATATAACATTAACTATCTCTGACGCGGCCATGTAGTATAACATTAACTATCTCTGACGCGGCCATGTAGTATAACATTAACTATCTCTGACGCGGCCATGTAGTATAACATTAACTATCTCTGACGTGGCCATGTAGTATAACATTAACTATCTCTGACGCGGCCATGTAGTATAACATTAACTATTCTCTGACGCGGCCATGTAGTATAACATTAACTATCTCTGACGCGGCCATGTAGTATAACATTAACTATCTCTGACGCGGCCATGTAGTATAACATTAACTATCTCTGACGCGACCATGTAGTATAACATTAACTATCTCTGACGCGGCCATGTAGTATAACATTAACGTATCTCTGACGCGGCCATGTAGAACAGTATTAGCAATTAGTATAACATTAACTATCTCTGACGCGGCCTTGTAGAACAGTATTAGCAATTAATAACGTATTATGTAAAGGAGTAGGGGACACTGACTCAGCAATTATGTATAGTATTAACTATTAATTGCGAATTATGTAGGTGATATCCATCATTTACATCAACAATGTTTACCAATGTTTGACACTTTTATCCCTTCAAACCATTAGTAACAACTGTCAATAATCCAGGGACTCCTACTAAATTAGGCCAAATACCACCATCTACCCCCCCCCCCCCCCCCAAAAAAAAAATTAGCAGAAGAAAATGAAAGAACTACTTGATTTTATTTCAAATTCTTCAGGGGAAAAAAAAACAAATTATTAGGAATGGTGTAAATAAAACTCAAACAAGTAATAAAGATGAAAAGATGAAATAAGGATTATAATTTATTTACAAGTAAAAGGTTTTAAAAAACACTCAGAAATCTTGCAACGTATTACACAATAATATAATATAATACAACAATTGACATAAATCATGTGGGCTTCCCTAAATGTCAAGGTAAGCCGAGATCGGATGTGCTGGGCCTACAAGGTGCATAACTGTGGCACAACGTAACTACTCTCCCGGCGGAGATCACACGAATATCATGTGGGCTAACGTTTCAAATGGATGTAGCTGGTAAGCTCACTCAGATAGTTAGCTCAATGTTAATAGAGGGCACAATCTAGTGCAGGGCTATTCAATTGGCGACCTGCGGGCCACATCCGGCCCGTGGAATCCTAGTAAGTGGCCCGCGGATCATTGCTAAAACAGTGAAATAAATAAAGTTATAAAAATACTAAATGTATAAAATCATTCAATGTGGGTTTTTTTATACATCAGGCCCGTGATGATCCCTATTTTCTATATTTTGGTCCCAGAGTAAATGTATTTGAATAGCCCTGATCTAGTGGATACAAGCATATTGCAACATTCTGGGATAAAACTCGTCAAAGAAGACGGTACATTACATCACAGTGACATAGGTTCTAAGTATACCTTTATACGGATGTGAAATTGAGAGACTCAGTGCTGACAAGGGGAAAAGAATTCAGACTTTTGAAAACAAGTGCTACAAATGTTTATTAAGAATGAGCTATACAGGACACAAGGCAAATATATTTGTCCGGTAGAAAATAAACAAACTTGTAGGTTATCCAAATTCACTTGTGGCAGTGAAGAAACGGCGTAAACTTGTTTGGTTTGGACACGTAACCAGACACGACTCACTTTCTAACTTATTTTGCAAAGAAAAGTCGAGGGTGGAAGGAGAAGAAGAAGTAAGAGAAATCTTGAATTGATAACATCAAGAAACGGTCCAGGAATGCTTTTTTTCCTACACTTCTCCTAATGGCTGAAGGTAGAGATGTTTGGAGAGCTTTTTGAGTTGATATGTCCAGTGTGGCACCCGTTCGTCAATGATGGGTTATGTGACTTACTATCATTACTATTATTATTATTATTACATCGGAACTTCTTACGAGGCAGACAAAGCAACAATTAAAGTTACTCTCAAATACAGCTGGTAACGTGATAATCCAGAGTAAGTCTAACAATGATGTCTATAACAAGTGGTCCAGACGGGACCAGGTATTCTCTGATTACGAATAGAACACAGCCGAAGACGGATGGGTCGGTTCATTAGCGAAGATAAAACGACGACACAACGCATTTCCATTCTCTGGACTACATCCTGCTGGATATCTAGTAGAAGCATTGTACTGTTACAAGAGAGATCCAGCAGGAGTTTGAGAATGAGCGCTGAAGAAGAAGAATAAGAAAAGACCATAACAAACTGCACCACCACCTATATCACAAATACAAGATCGGCACAGCAGAACCATACAATTGTGGCACCAGCCGAACACTTGTTGCAGACCTGCCCAACATACGACTAACAACGGAGAGGCACTTGGCTATATTCTGTCTCTTTTCATGAAAAACTCTACGGCACAGCTAAGGATCCTGCGGTTGAGCGTTATTTTTGTCGTCGTTATCAATGGGGAAGTCTGAAAGCGAACAAAGAAGATATGTAACATATGTTAATCTTCATCATAACCTAATGGTTAGCACCATAACCATACTATATAAAACGATCATCATACCATCACTATGCTACCAATGTAAATCATGGACACTAAGAACAAAAGCCAAAAGAAAACTTGTTACAACAAAAATAACTTGTGTACGTAGAATTCTCGGAGTAACAATAAGTGACAGAATCAGAAATGAAGACAGCAGAATACTAACAAACACAATGTCAATCTTGGGTTGCATCAGAAGAGAACAGATTTAAGTGGTTGGTTATCACATGTTTCCGGACTACCATCAGACGAAAGCATTACTATACAGATACGATGGATATAGGGTAGCCAGTGGTAGCAGGTATTCTGCAGCAGCAAGGAAGATAGTTTCTTTATGCGTATGAACATTGGTATCCTTACATGGTTATGTACTCCTACTTTTGTTCATTACAAGGGTAAGTACTCCTACTTTTGTTCCTTACAAGGTTAAGTACTCTTTTTTTTTGTTCCTTACAAGGTTAAGTACTCCTTCTTTTGTTCCTTACAATGGTACGTACTTCTCTTTACCTTTGGTCTTTTCTGTCAGGTTCGAAACACTATTACCTCTTTTTTTTAAAAGCCGGTTTTAATTAAGTGGTTTGCTGAACACAGTAAACACTGACTTGTTTTTGAAACAGGATGTTTCCGACTCTGTTTGCTGTTTATATTTTCTGTATTCCAGTGTACTGTGACAAAAAAGAGGCGATTTAATATCTCTTCCTTATTGTTTATGCCTCTACAGTCTCTTGACACCAGTAAACAGTGGAGAGTCCTCCAGCAGCTGAAGGTGCCAATGTTTATAACCTAGAACTGTACTTGTTTGATGGAGTTCCACAGGCCAAGCACCATATCTATATTTATTTTACGTTTTTGACGATATTTACTCATCGTATTGCGTTACATTGCATGCTTTGGTTAGGTGCTTTTACTGACCCAGGATCACTAACTTCAAATCCTTGACTCGCTTGGGCAAGATAGTTCTGAAAGTGGTCAGAGATAGTCCGACCAATCTTAATTTCTAGTCTCGACTGGTCTTGTTTGTCTAAGCACATCTCTTCACTAGAAACTGGATTTAATGGCATGATGATGTTAGTTAGTCAGTGGTTTGATCATCGTCACTGCACTCCGGACAAGTCCATATGTGCTAAGATCTCTCCTTGAATGTAGCCGCCATTACACGTTGACTGACGGTCCCAGTACGCCGTTGATTGAGCATAATTTCTTTTCGCCCAAGAAATCGTTCCTTTCTAGCGACACCACAGTCCAAACCAAATTCCTTTATTCTAGTCATGGAACAAGAGTCATCGTCACTTATACAGTCATTTATTCGTGCGATTTCCCTTAGGGCGTTGAAAATGACTGCCCGACTTATCACTCCACCAACAGCCGTAGTAGTAGCGTGTGCGGCCAACCTATCTGCTCTCTCATTACCCCGGACTCCTGCATGTCCCAACACAAAAATAAGTCACTTTACGCACATAGGAATTCTTCACTGCATTCAGCCCCTGTTCCCGAATGTACCCCGCCTGAACTTTCACAATTATGCTCATCGAGTCACTGAATATACAGGTATGAAGCGTGTTGCATGGTTGCCTGGGAGGATTGGACAGCCATGAAGTGTGTTGCGTGGTTGCCTGGGAGGATTGGACAGCCATGAAGTGTGTTGCGTGGTTGCCTGGGAGGATTGGACAGCCATGAATTGTGTTGCGTGGTTGCCTGGGAGGATTGGACAGCCATGAAGTGTGTTGCGTGTTTGCCTGGGAAAGGGAAATCGGGAATAGTATAAAGCCAAAGGAGAAAGTACTAACAGTTGGTTCAAGGGGCTGCTCTCTAAGAAAACACACAACAGTACACGATGGTACAAGTGGTCATGTGATTCAATGTGCATACTGTGTGAGACTCTTAGTGACACAAATTGGTCATGAGAGTTGCATGCTTCATTGTCATGGGTCGTGGATTACACTTCTTATAGCACAATAATTATCATCAGGACAGACGGAAAGTTGCTAACAATGAAGCTGGAAAACTGATGCTTTAACAACTACAAAACATTCGTATTCAAAACTGACTCACTCTACAGGATTAGGAATGCGCAAAATGCAGTGCAACGCAATCCGATACACAGTAATAGAACATTACCAGGAGAGAATCCTCAACGACAGTAATGATGACATTATATTACTTTTCTAGACGAGTATTAAATATTATTGTCTAAAATATCGTAAATGGTGGTCACATACCGAATTTACAATGTTTTCAGTGTATAGTCGATGTGCTGAGCTCATGTAATTTATAAAGATATAATAAAAACTGTTATTTCCTTTCTGGAGATGTTGTACTTCAGAATATGATGTTGACGTCATAGATCTTCCGTCGGGGAGTAATCATTGTAGATAAATAAAACGTCAGGTTTTCATAATTTATTATCTTGTACATTTTAACAAGTAAATTTAAGTAGGAAGCCAGAGGACAATTTTTACATTTTAACATAGATTTGTATAAATGCCATATTTACACTCAGACAAATGATATAAAAAAACTAAGAATTGTATATCGGGTTTATCAATCAAGAAAAAGCCTTCGACAGAGTAAACAGACAACGACTATAAAAATACAAATATAGAGTTCCACAACACCTAATCAACTTGTATGTCAGGTAAGCGCCTTGCAAAGAATTTATTCTTTAAGGGGGGGGGGGTATTGCGGCTGTGCACTCTTCAAGCGGAGGGCAGAAAAAGCGCTAAATGATTACCCAAAGAACTCTGCGGGCAATTTACAAGAGACGGAAGCGGAAAGAAAAGTCCGAAAACTACCCCGAACCTTCTGCACTCCAGCATACACTGCAATACAACTTTCCTGGCACGAATCAGACTTATCGGGCATCCACGAACTCACAAACCAAAATAGATAATCACAAAAGTTTTTTTTCTACTTGTTCATCATGGCACATTTATTTTATTTTTTTTCAGTGTAAATTTGACTAAATTTGATGCTTTTCAGCGATGCGAGCACCTTTGATGATGTAGCTTCGCCACTCTGTGCGATCCTTAAGTGGTAATAACTTATATAATGTTCACACGTTCATCGTCTTTTAAGCGGTTATCTCCCTTAGATTGTTCATCGTCTACGCTAGTTGTTATAGTAAATAGGGATGCGGAAATTATTTAGTGGCTTCCTAGTCTAGTGATCAAAAGTTAAACTCAACATATTTTAGTTCCTAGTCCAGTGATCAAAAGTTAAACTCAACATATTTTAGTTCCTAGTCCAGTGATCACACGGGAAACACAACATATTTTAGTTCCTAGTCCAGTGATCACACGGGAAACACAACATATTTTAGTTCCTAGTCCAGTGATCAAAAATTAAACTCAACATATTTTAGTTCCTAGTCCAGTGATCAAAAGTTAAACTCAACATATTTTAGTTCCTAGTCTAGTGATAAAAAGTTAAACTCAACATATTTTAGTTCCTAGTCCAGTGATCAAAAGTTAAACTCAACATATTTTAGTTCCTAGTCCAGTGATCACACGGGAAACACAACATATTTTAGTTCCTAGTCCAGTGATCAAAAATTAAACCCAACATATTTTAGTTCCTAGTCCAGTGATCAAAAGTTAAACTCAACATATTTTAGTTCCTAGTCCAGTGATCACACGGGAAACACAAAATATTTTAGTTCCTAGTCCAGTGATCACACGGGAAACACAACATATTTTAGTTCCTAGTCCAGTGATCAAATGTTAAACTCAACATATTTTAGTTCCTAGTCCAGTGATCACACGGGAAACACAACATATTTTAGTTCCTAGTACAGTGATCAAATGTTAAACTCAACATATTTTAGTTCCTAGTCCAGTGATCAAATGTTAAACTCAACATATTTTAGTTCCTAGTCCGGTGATCAAATGTTAAACTCAACATATTTTAGTTCCTTGTCCAGTGATCAAATGTTAAACTCAACATATTTTAGTTCCTAGTCCAGTGATCAAATGGGAAACACAACATATTCTAGTTCCTAGTCCGGTGATCAAATGTTAAACACAACATATTTTAGTTCCTAGTCCGGTGATCAAATGTTAAACACAACATATTTTAGTTCCTAGTCCGGTGATCAAATGTTAACCACAACATATTTTAGTTCCTAGTCCGGTGATCTAGAGTTAAACACAACATATTTTAGTTCATAGTTCGATGATCAAATGTTAAACCGCCCGTGTGTTGTCGGGGCTCGAAAAGGGTGCAAATAATAGCAACACTGTTTATCTTCCGTGCATGTCGTAAAAGGCGACTAAGGAGGATATGGGATGGAGTTGGCCGTCCCATCCCATATAGGGTCAGTGACGCAAAGCCATGCTGAAGTAGGATGTGTCAGGTCAAAAGGCGCAGATATCGCAGCAATGCTGTAAACCATGACACAACGCATTCCATTCTCTGGATTACATCATGCTAATTTGCAGGAGTTTGAGAATGAACGCAGAAGAAGAAGAGGACAAATGTTAAACACAACATATTTTAGTCCCTAGTCCGGTGATCAAACGTTAAACACAACATACTTTAGTTCCTAAAACGTTCCTTTAGCTGATATTTTGTCGCCTCCAACTCGTGTTGTTTTCCACATACACAATACATAGTTTGTGTGTGTGGTCTGTATTCCCTTTTGTTTTTCATCTCTTACGTTGGACTTTCACTTGATCTGATTTATCACTCATTCATTAATCACTTTTGGCATCTCTTTTTCTTTGCTCTGTTGGAACTTCTGTCTATCAATAATGCGCAGTCATTGTGAACGCGCCTAATTCATCATCTACAAAAATTACCATACAAATGTAGGGTGATGCATACCCTATTCAAAATATCTAACAAATGAGGTGTTAGCTCCATCGTGTGTTGCAGGGCCAGAGAGGGAAGCAAAGAATAGTGACACTGCTACTCGCATTACATGCCGTAAGAGGAGACTAAGGATGTTTCTGGGGGTCGAGTTGGCTGTTTCATCCCATAGAGGTTCACGTGACGATGTTTCTGGGGGTAGAGTTGGCTGTTTCATCCCATAGAGGTTCAAGTGACGATGTTTCTGGGGGTAGAGTTGGCTGTTTCATCCCATAGAGGTTCAAGTGACGATGTTTCTGGGGGTAGAGTTGGCTGTTTCATCCCATAGAGGTTCAAGTGACGATGTTTCTGGGGGTCGAGTTGGCTGTTACATCCCATAGAGGTTCAAGTGACGATGTTTCTGGGGGTCGAGTTGGCTGTTTCATCCCATAGAGGTTCAAGTGACGATGTTTCTGGGGGTCGAGTTTGCTGTTTCATCCCATAGAGGTTCAAGTGACGATGTTTCTGGGGGTAGAGTTGGCTGTTTCATCCCATAGAGGTTCAAGTGACGATGTTTCTGGGGGTAGAGTTGGCTGTTTCATCCCATAGAGGTTCAAGTGACGATGTTTCTGGGGGTAGAGTTGGCTGTTTCATCCCATAGAGGTTCAAGTGACGATGTTTCTGGTGGTCGAGTTGGCTGTTTCATCCCATAGAGGTTCAAGTGACGATGTTTCTTGGGGTAGAATTGGCTGTTTCATCCCATAGAGGTTCAAGTGACGATGTATCTGGGGGTCGAGTTGGCTGTTTCATCCCATAGAGGTTCAAGTGACGATGTTTCTGGGGGTAGAGTTGGCTGTTTCATCCCATAGTGGTTCAAGTGACGATGTTTCTGGGGGTCGAGTTGGCTGTTTCATCCCATAGAGGTATAAGTGACGATGTTTCTGGGGGTAGAGTTTGCTGTTTCATCCCATAGAGGTTCAAGTGACACAGAAGCCATACTGAAATAGAATATCTCATACTGAAAGGCGCAGATTTTGCAGCCAATCTGCAAACCATGACACAGTGTATTCTGTTCTCCGAACTACATCCTATTAATCTGCAGGAGTTTGAGAACTAACGCAAATGAAGAGGACGCCAGATAATATCCGAGATTATTGTTGAGATCGTTCCATTTTGATAACATATTTTCTATCTGTTTTTATTACTTTAAGAGACCCTTTGGTCGCAACGTTGAGATCGTTCCTGTATGTATAATCATGTATAATTTATCACTGCGATATATGTTATTCACTATTGTTGTATGACTATGAAAAATTGAGAACTTAAAGACTCGTTCCGTCATAGGACAAGAGGACAATTCTAGATAACAGATCTTGCTGAAGACGGCTGTGGTATAGGACTGGAAATGAGGAGCTAGGTCATGCAGAGAACTACATAAACTCCAGTGGAGGAAGAAGTAATTAAATTGTGATGAAATGGGCACGGCATGCACTAAGAAAAACAACGAAAGCATTACAAGACAGGCATTGTTCTCGAACACACAAGAAAATATAAAAAAGCACAAGAAATAGAAAGCTTTAGATGCAGAAACACAGAGGCTGGTTAGGAAGTGGAAAGAAATGGAAACGATTGGGGCATGACAAACGAGGTTTGTTAAGGTCTATACTCTGTATGGAGCTTTAAGTTGTATAGATAGAAAGACTATATATAATCGTTTCTTCTTCTTCTTCTTCGTTCGTTCTCGAACTCCTGCAGATTAGCAGGATGTAGTCCGGAGAACGGAATGAGTTGTGTCATGGCTTACAGTATGGCTGCGATATCTGCGCCTTTCGGCCTGACACAATCGACTTCAGCATGGCTTTGAGTCACTGACCCTATATGAGCTGGGACAGCCAACTCCATCTCATAACCTCTTTAGTCGCCTCTTACGACATACATGGAAGTAAACAGTGTTGCTATTATTGCTACCCTTTCGGGCCCCGGCAACACACGGGCCTACAATGATCTAATTTTACATCTTTAACTTCTTTCGATGTAGTGATTTTCTAGGCAATATAAATACGTTCAGTAGTTTGCCATTGTATTCTGAACGGTCAACAAAATACCACTATAGCCAAAAAATGCTAGGTTGATGGCTACGTCCTGAATGGGCAGCATTCCCGGCTGCACTCGGGCTAATACCAATTCAAAATAGTTTCTGTAAACCTTTCTTTCGTTATTAAAAGCTTTCGCGTCCGCAAATGAATTTTGTTCACTTCTGCGAGGAACAAATCCTTAATTGTACAAATAAACCAGGGATTCTGATAATGGGAGAAGTGATACAACCCATACATAAATGATAGTAAGATGTAACTACGGGGGATCTAAAACCGGAGATAGATTACCATGAATAGGTGGCTTGAGACTTAGTTGTCTGAGATAAGATCAACCGTGATCTGTGTTTATGCAAATTGTGAGGTAACGTATTCAAACAATTTCTACAAGTTATGTTAAGTCTTTAATAGTTAACAGAAATGGAAAATATTTGGTCATTAGACTTATCGATGGCCCGTGTGTTGCCGGGGCCCGAAAGGGGAGCAAAGAATAGCAAAACTGTTTACCTTCCACGCATGTCGTAAAAGGCTACTACGGAGGTTATGGGATGGAGTTGGCTGTACCATCCCATATAGGGTCAGTGACCCAAAGCCATGCTGAAGTAGGATGTGTCAGGCCGAAAGGCGCAGATATCGCAGCAATGCTGTAAACCTTGACACAACGCATTCCGCTCTTCGGACGAACGAACGCAGAAGAAGAAGACTTATAGATACGATACTGAAAAAAATTTATATCAGCAATCTAAGCCAAACATGGACAACGACAGTACAAGACAAACGTAAACTTTTGACCGCTGAAATGGCATGCTTACGCAGAATTCTAGAAATATCACTAAGAGACAGAGTGGAAAATTGGGACATTAGACAAAGAAATGGGACCGTCCCAATCTTGGAATATATTAAACACCAACAGATAAAATCGTTTGCACACATTAACAGACTACCACCTGACAGCATACAACAGCAAGCTATGCTACACAGATACAGTGAAGGCAGACCTAGAGACCGACCACGAAAAACGATAGACCACTGAAAAAAAGAGGCGACAAATTCCACAATATACTCAGCACACACGAGGACCATCTCCACACAGCTCTCCTACCCCTGACACTGAAAGGCAAAAATGGTTTTAGCGAATAGATAGATCAACAATCTTCTTGGCGTAGTGGTTTAGTTGTTGAATTTATGCTGAAGGGATCACAGATTCGAATCTCGCTAGCAGCGTCTTGTTTATAATGTCAATTTTTCTAGAGATATCTGGTAATTCTAGCTTGAACACGTTATGATATGAGTGGCACTCTCGACAGGCGACGTGCAGCTGTGTTGAGAACGGCAGAGCTTATATGAGGAAACCCAAATACAGTGGAGTCAATCATCTACACCATTGTATCCCTTTTTTAGACCTGTGGTGGGTGTTTACGGCCACTTTGATGACCACGCAAGAAGCGACTGAGAAGCGTTAGACGTGAGATTGGCATCTTCTTGTTTTACATGTATATTCCCATTAAGATCTGCTGAAGTCGGATATACCAGGTTGTAACCACAGAATCGCACATTCCGCTCTCCGGACTATGCTCACTAACAACAAGTATAATGAAGAAGACAGAGCAGACGAAACAGTAGAAATTACACAATGAAATTATGGTAGACGATGATAAAATTGTAGAAAAATAGGAGAAATCTCCAAAAACATCGTTCACTAAACTACAACAGGGCATGAGACAGCAACAACAAAATTTGCATCTAATGCAAGGGTTAACAACCCCTTATTTTAAAACAAAACGGAATACAGTACATTAGCTCGACATAGTTACCTCCCATTTTCTTAAGCTACATTGGAGGTTTAAAATCTCACAAACATGCAAAGTCAAAATTTTAAGTGCAGCTTTCGGTTACAAACAGACCTAATTCTCTAGAAACTGCGTTATATCACTGAGGATCACAGGAAAAGAGGAATTATTTCTTCTCTTTTTTACTAATTAAAGATGGAGTCCGTCTTGGTTATGTCTTGAGATTTCTTGGATGCACTTCCTGCGTTGAAAGGGCGATAACCAACTACATTGAATTATTTATAATAATGGTCCTTTTTCTAAATTGAATTTTTCCTTATCGAACCCTTTGCTCTTGTGAAACATTTTATATTCATTGAAATGACGGAATGTTGTTTAGTTTGTTATATAATTTATTCTTATTTTCATTTACATATTTTTTTATTTTTGGGGATCCCTGGGATTCTTCTTGATTCTTGATTAGGAAAAATCGTCAGAGCACTGGGGGCATTCCCATATATGCTCTGTTTGTCGTTCCGTCAGACATCTAAAAGTGTATAAGCTCAGTATTCCAGTCAGTTGTTGATTAAACGTTCTGATCTTTCCGGAGAGGGTGCACTATCTCCCGTCGTCTCTAGTCTCTCTCATTTCATTCTCTGGATATGTGCATTGTCTCGTTCGACCTCGTCTGGGGGTTATCGCTTGTAGGTTGTCCTCATCTGGGAATTACCGCTTGAAGCTTGTCCTCGTCTGGGGATTACTGCGTGTCCTCGTCTGGGGATTACTGCTTGTCCTCGTCTGGGGATTACTGCTTGTCCTCGTCTGGGGGTTATCGCTTGTAGCTTGTCCTCCTCTGGGCATTACCGCTTGAAGCTTGTCCTTGTCTGGGGACTACTGCTTGTCCTCGTCTGGGAATTACTGCTTGTCCTCGTCTGGGGATTACTGCTTGTCCTCGTCTGGCGATTACCGATTGAAGCTTGTCCTCCTCTGGGGATTACCGCTTGAAGCTTGTCCTCGTCTGGGGATTACTGCTTGTCCTCGTCTGGGGATTACTGCTTGTCCTCGTCTGGGGATTACTGCTTGTCCTCGTCTGGGGATTACTGCTTGTCCTCGTCTGGGGATTACCGATTGAAGCTTATCCTCCTCTGGGGATTACCGCTTGAAGCTTGTCCTCCTCTGGGGATTACTGCTTGTCCTCGTCTGGGGATTACTGCTTGTCCTCGTCTGGGGATTACTGCTTGTCCTCGTCTGGGGATTACTGCTTGTCCACGACTGGGGATTACTGCTTGTCCTCGTCTAGGGATTACTGCTTGTCCTCGTCTGGGGATTATCACTTGTAGTTATGGAGCTACGAGCTGTTAGCGAGAACCTTGGTAGGAGGCTTGCCGCTTCATTGAGAGGGGCGGGGTACATAACGCGATAATTATGAAGTCAATTCTCTATACATTGTCAACTTTTTTATTTTGAGTTATACCTTTATATTGAGGTATACCTTTATGTTGAGTTATACCTTTCTATGACGTAATGAATATCTTACTCAAGTCACATGAACGTGGAGTTATACCTTTCTATGACATAATGAATATCTTACTCAAGTCACATGAACGTGGAGTTATACCTTTCTATGACATAATGAATATCTTACTCAAGTCACATGAACGTGGAGTTATACCTTTCTATGACATAATGAATATCTTACTCAAGTCACATGAACGTGGAGTTATACCTTTCTATGACATAATGAATATCTTACTCAAGTCACATGAACGTGGAGTTATACCTTTCTATGACATAATGAATATCTTACTCAAGTCACATGAACGTGGAGTTATACCTTTCTATGACATCATGAATATCTTACTCAAGTCACATGAACGTGGAGTTATACCTTTCTGTGATTTCATGAATAGCTTACTCAGGTCACGTAAAAATGCAAAATATTTTTCTTATACGGTGTTCCCGCAACTAGCTATCGACCACTAGTGGCAGGACAAGGTTACTTACACAGACTTTAGCTCTTGGCCCCCCAAGCCTGGAACAGTCAGATCAGAGTGACAGGACAAGGCTACTTACACAGACTTTAGCTCTTGCCCCCCCCCCCCCATCTGGAACAGTCAGATCAGAGCGGCCAAAAGACATTTTGAATATAGGTAGAAATTAACAAAAGATAAAAACGATTAAAAAAAGATAAAAACGAAAAGTTTTCAAACTTCTGCAGATTAATAGGATGTAGTTCGGAGAACGGAATACACTGTGTCATGGTTTGAAGATACGGCTGCTTCAAGATCGACTACATTCCTGTTCACGTTGCAATAAGTCTTTTAGAGCCCAGAGTGGACTCTTTGGTCGTTTGAGAACGCAATCATACCAAATATTACCCTTCTTAATGTCGTGATTATCTTTGCTTGTGAAGGAAGAACTGAGAACTGAAGCACTATGACTGAAGTCTTACAGTACGCTAAGAGGAATAGATGTGTTGTCCATCTACTTCACTCTTCGACATGAACGTTTAAGATAACTTGACCATGTCAAGGGTATGCCAAGCAGTAGCATTCACAAGGAAATTCTCATTGGCGAGTTCTCATATGGTAAACGACAACATGCAGACGACAAAAGTGCAGACGACAAACATGCAGACGACAAACATGCAGACGAAAACTGACGACATATCAGGACATTTTCACAATAACCTTGATCAATGATCAATCCAAATTGATGGGAACAACTCGCCGATAATCGTTTATCATTGAGCAGTGTACTACGCCGTGACATCCAACCGACTACGTGAAACATCAAAGAACAGGTGACGTAGATAGAAAACATGCATCCTAAAGCACATATTTGTTATGTATATCATGTTCTAGTTCCCTGCCTGGTAAACATCAGTAACATCATCCAAGATTGGCAACACGGCCATGTGTACATGTGGACAAGCAGCATAGAGTGCCAAACATATACTTCAAGAGTGTTCTGAGTATGAAACGCTGAGGCAGACATATTGGCCAGAGGAAACAACACTGGAATCAATGCTCTATTGGCGACTGTATGAAATGCAAGAAATCATCTACTAGAGAAAGCACTATTTGAGAGCTTCGTAGTCCATGTGTACATTTATTTTTTTATCTCGCCTCTGTCTTGACCGCCTATAAAGATGCAAAAGACCACATAAGCATGCCTAGCAAGCCAGGTTTTGTTACTAGCAAGCCAGGTTTTGTTACTAGCAATCCAGGTTTTGTTACTAGCAAGCCAGGTTTTGTTACTAGCAAGCCAGGTTTTGTTACTAGCAAGCCAGGTTTTGCTACTAGCAAGCCAGGTTTTGTTACTAGCAATCCAGGTTTTGTTACTAGCAAGCCAGGTTTTGTTACTAGCAAGCCAGGTTTTGTTACTAGCAAGCCAGGTTTTGTTACTAGCAAGCCAGGTTTTGTTACTAGCAAGCCAAGATATCAGATTAAATTACGTCTGCGACTGTTCTTCAGGGCCGTAAAGAAAGCAATGGCAATCTACTAAACGTAAATATTGCAAAATAATAATTCTAGGATGACCGTTGCGATCTTAATAGAATATATTACCAATAGGAAGCAAAGTAAAATTTACTTCTCATAATCATGTATTTCTGATAATAGATGTATCTAATCTTGTTTACTTCTCATAATCATGTATTTCTGATAATAGATGTATCTAATCTTGTTTACTTCTCATAATCATGTATTTCTCTGACAATACTGGTTTTCGATTTTGTATCCAGGTATAAAAGCACAGTATCTTTCGATAGGAATATCACACAAACTTTTACTCCATATTTTCCTGAATAATTGAGAAATTGTTGACTTTTCAGATCAAGTTTCAATAAACGATAATATGTATCATTTCGATAAAAAATTCAACCTATTAAAATACTCTTATGAAAAATCCATCCAGAACATCTAATCTATATTAATGTATGGCTCATAAACATGGACACTAGATAAACAATTTGAAGACAGAATTGATGATTTTGAGATGTGAGTATAAAGGAGAATAGAGAGAATATCACGGAAAGAGAAGAAAACAAATAAATAGGTGCTAAAAACATTTAATATGAAGAAAGCACTACTAAGAGAAATAAAGATCAGGTAAAAAATTATTTTGGACACATTAAAAGACATGATACCTTATTGAAGATCTTACTTGAGGGTAAAGTCAATGGGAAGCGAGCAAGGTAGACAGAGATAAAAGTGGGAGAGTAACATCACAAGATGGACAGGTTACAGTCTTGCAGAGTGCACCACCCAGACAAGAGACATGGGATGTTGAAGATCCGTTGCAGCCAAACTTTGTTGCGAAGACGGCACTTGATGATGATGATGAAAAATCTACAAATTGGGACATGGGACATGTGACAAAAAATTGGGACATTGTGCGTTCGGATACATTTTTTAAAGATATTAAAACAAAATCGAAATATCGGCATTGTCCCGGTATAACCAGGATGTCTGGTTACTTTGCCTTTAGAGCCTCGTTTTTCTTTATTTCTTTTGTTAGGTGATGCCTACACCGTCAGACAAGTCTTATGTATGAACTTCGCCGTTGTCTGAAGTTCTTCTTCGGTTCCATATACCTCTGCTTGCAGGGTTAAACGAGTTGGGCCAGTACGTCTATCTCAATTCATATTGTTATTCATTGGTGAATTTTGATTAAGACATGGGAGCCAGTTAGAGCTATTTTCTTATCTTGATTTACTTTTAATACAATCTTCGGACGTGCCATGTCAGGAACGTGTGTACAACAGCATCCTCTTACAAATTCCACTCCCTCGACAATTGAGCTGTCTTGTCCTTTCGGTGAATTCAGGAGATTTGCGTTCTCAGGTTTGGGTTCATATGGAAACCCGACACGACACCAACAGTGAACTGACCGACATTAGACGGGAACTGTTTTTGTTGGCTATATTTATTTCGCCGGTGATTAGGGAAGACAATACAGAGTAAAAACAAGTGTACAGAAAAAGAACCAAATGAAAGGATTAAAGTGTCAGTAGACATTGATAAATGAAAATCCCGCCCACATAGTCAAGTGTCGTTGGAGTGTTTGATAGTTTCAAAAGAGTTTATTTAAAGTGCGGTATATGATTCAGGTTCTCTCAGGGTTGCCATAGTGGCTTTTGAAGACCACATTTCACAATTTTGACGTTTTGCAAGTTTGATTGACTTATAGATCTAGTTTGTCTAGTTTGAAATGTTCTTGGCTTTTTAAAAATTAGTTATATACAAATATTTTTTGACGTTCTAATTAAATAAGAACAAATAAGGACATAGTGCACATTGAACTTGTTTATTGTCCATCGGTATAAATCAACTACATCGATATTAAATAACACCTTAGAACTCGAATTTTGATATTGTTCATTTTTACTATTATAATTAGCGACATCTAAAATGGAATTTATTTTTTAAATTAATTAAAAAAATATGAACAAACGATGAAAACTTCATAAAACTACAAGAAGTATTTGCCAGTGTATCCTATACATAGGGAATATAAAATACAATCAGTAAACATGAAAAATCTTTCTTGCTCTTCTGGTATAGTTTGACCTTTTATGATAATTTAAATGTGGCAACCCTGATGTCTCTTCTTGATCCGTGCAAATCCTTTCACACATTGAGAAATATTTGCTTTAACATGTTCGCAAAATTGTATCTCACGGAACGCTGGCAAGCCTCTCAAGAGGGTATCACATACATAAGCACTTTCTTAATCACGATTCTCTTTGGGTATTCATTCTAAATCTCCCACTGAATCTCTCACTGAATCTCCCACTGAATCTCCAACTGAATCTCAACTGAATCTCCCACTGGTTCTCCCACTGGATCTCCCACTGGATCTCTCTTGTACCAGCATAGTCTCACTAGAGTTTCAGAAGAATTTAATACGGATACCGAAAATGTGTTATTTCGCCGATGTATTTGCTAATTATGGACCGAAACGTTCGATTTTGGCGGTGGTAACTAATAAGTTCAATGCTTTTATCACTTCCACTAAACGGTATGCGCTCGTGGTTACATCGCTAGTAGGAAATGTGTACGTTGCAGCTTGTTCCTCGTACTGTACGCTGGTCACCAACATCAAACCTAGCAGCTTGTTCCTCGTACTGTACGCTGGTCACCAACATCAAACCTAGCAGCTTGTTTCTTGTACTGCACGCTGGTCACCAACATCAAACCTAGCAGCTTGTTTCTTGTACTGCACGCTGGTCACCAACATCAAACCTAGCAGCTTGTTCCTCGTACTGCACGCTGGTCACCAACATCAAACCTAACAACATTTAAACTTATTTGATCTTTTTGTTACCGCCTGAGTCGCTATCTACATAACAACAGACGTACACAGAAGGTGATTTAAAAGATGTCGGTGAAAATAAACACAATAAGTTTAGATATGTCTTTTTTTATCTTAATATTCCGAATATATACATACGAACATATTTTTTTTCTGCCTCAAAAATGAGTGGAGAATTTTCCCTTCTCCACGCGTGGAAATACAATGTTGCGCCCGCGTTTTTTTTCCATGACCAGTGGCATACCTAGGGATGATGTGGTCAGCATCAAGCATGCCACTTTCACTTTCTAGAAGAATATGGTTTCCATTTTTCGTAGGCTGGATAGACCTAGAAGTCGTTGGTGATTTTAAAATATTTCCAATTGGAAATCGATCAACTGAGCTACTACGGCTCCACAGTAAATATTGATCCTTGGATCATCCGAGCAGGAAGCTAGTTCACTAACAACAGGGCTACTTAGCCCCCACGATAGAAAGTGGTCCTTGAATCATCCGATCAGGAAGCTAGTTCACTAACAACAGGGCTACTTAGCCCCCACGATAGAAAGTGGTCCTTATATCATCCGATCAGGAAGCTAGTTGTCTAACAACAGAGCTACTAAGGCCTCACTATAGAAGGTGGTCCTTGGATCATCCGATCAGGAAGCTAGTTGTCTAACAACAGAGCTACTAAGGACTCACTATAGAAGGTGGTCCTTGGATCATCCGATCAGGAAGCTAGTTCACTAACAACCCAGCAACTGTTGTCCCACAGTTAGAATATATATTTCTAATTGTGTGTCGATATCTCATAAATTTTCATTAAAAGTAATAGGCAGTTTCGTGTATGTCAGAAATATCGCATCAAAACTGCAGATTTTTGTTAATAGATGTCTCTGTAAGAAGCCATGCTGAAGTCGGATGTATCAAAACGAAAGATGTAGATACATCCAGCTAGGATGTAAACCATGAATCATCGCATTCCTGTCTCTGGACTACATCCCATGTGTTATATCGAATGCAGAAGATACAGAAAAAAAACACAATTCTTAATTGGTCCATTGATCATTAAAAAACACGTAAAGACATGTAGACGTACATATGGACAAAAAAGCAATACTGGGACAGCAGCAGTATTAAGACATATGGAGGACCCAACCCTAAACAGAACATCAACCATTTTGAAAGAATATTGTTTAAAAAACTCGACACTGAACCCAACCATGACACCCTTCAATATAAGACCTACGTGCTCAAGTCTTCTGAATGACTCATTTGACTATTCCCGTATTTAGTTTAACCCAAAAATTTTCTATATCGCCTCTTATGACATGCATGACTATTGACAATTTTCGTATTTTTTTTTCCCAATTCAGGACCCAAATAAGTCTAAATTGTAACTTATGTAATGTAGTGTGTTCTTCATTAATGTATAATTAACGAGAGACTCCGCTATAGGAACCCAAATACTTCCTCAATCAACCGCTCCATGAGTGACGTTAATAAAATGACAACCACAGTTCTTCTGGCGCAATAACCTGGTTCAGAACAATTTGTCACCTGATCCCGGAAGTCGTCAAGCTCAGGAGTCTTTTGTCTAATCAAGGTTGACAAGGAGATTACGTAGCAGGGAAGTCTGACAGAAATCAGGATCTTTGACGAGTTACAATATCTGATGTAGAAACTATCATTCCGTTGTTAGGGATAGTTTATAATGCCAGGTGGGCGTGATCGGGCATCACTTTCCAGAAAGGGGAGGGGGCTTAGGTAAGTGAAGAATGATGAAACAGAATATCATAATTTCTTGGAATCTATTAATAATCCAGGAAACGTATTGTTGTTACTTAGGTTTCAATATAATTTAAGGTCAATAGCAAAAGATGCCGGCGAAAAAAAAAGTATTTCGTGCGGGTCCATATATTCGATTTGTGTATGGAAGTTTGTGTACCGACAGAAAAAAATGCCATTCGCCAATTTCGTGGGAAATTACCTCTTTTTGATAAGAAATTTGATGAATTTTCTGTGAAAAATCGTTTCCTTTAGGGGTTTTTCAAACAATTTACTGAATTCCTAGCACTAAAGGTCTTCTAATTTGCTAGGTGCTAAGTTTAGTAGAGAGAAGTTTGAATATATCAGAAACACCCTACCCCCACCCCCTACCCCCATCTACGAGATCGACGTGACAAAAAGTGAAAATACAGAGCAGTATATTTTTACCAAATACGAAGCGTCCATAGTAATACTGCAAGCATTGTTTCACAAGCTCATCCTTCACATAGTAATACTGCAAGCATTGTTTCACAAGCTCATCCTTCACATAGTAATACTGCAAGCATTGTTTCACAAGCTCATCCTTCACATAGTAATACTGCAAGCATTGTTTCACAAGCTCATCCATCACATTATGTGTTCTTGCTGCCGAAACTCACATCACAGTAAGTATGTACACTGAGGATCTTTCAAATACAGCAGCCATTTATTCAGAAATTTTACTGTGTTGACATGTTAAACTTTGATTCGTCCGTGAGATGTCGGGCCCGAGAGGGGAGCAAAGAATATCAACCTTGTTTATCCTACATGAATGTCGTAAGAGGCGGTTAAGGAGGTTACGAGATGAAGTTAGCTGTCCCATTACATATATGGCCAGTGACACAAAGCCATGTATCTGGTCTAAAGGTGCAGATGTCGCAGCAATGATGTAAACCATGAACAACGCATTCTCCTGGCTACATCCTGCTAATCTGCAGAAGTTTGAGAACGAACGCAGAATAAGAATAAGAAACTTTAAACGAGAAGATTGGACTACATACATTCTACCACCCTGTAGGAATTTGTATAAATAACCAAATGGTCAGAGGGTGTCCGACAAAGTGGATGGTGCCGCAGTAACCTAATGAACAAATAGTAACGCAAAATGAGGTAAACAGGTTACTAAAACACTTACCTAGCCTATTAATAAAAATATATTTAAAAAAAAAAAACATACAATAAAACTAAACAGGACAATTCTCAACGTATCGGCTCAAATTGAACCTTTTTCAAGAGACAAACAACAGAAAACGACAAAATAAAAAACAAAATAGATGTCTATATTTCATCAAGCCCCCGTCTCCATAATAGCGCAGGGATGGCAACCAGGGATGGAACCAGTTCATTCATGCTCGTGTTCTTTGGATCTTTCAATGCCTGCAATACTGATTTGAGAAATCAGTATTAGAAATACTACATGTCTGTTGTGACTCGGTAAACAATTCATGAGCATTTTGGCTGCCTATAGTGATCCATCTTAATGTACGTACATATAGAATGACTTGGCCCATGTGGTGTAGGGGCCCGAATGTAAGGCAAGGAATGGCGGTGCTGCTGTCTATCCAGTATAGAGTAAAACAACTTGTATCAGGTGTTTTTTCGTAAGGAGGGGGTTTAACTCACCACATACCCACACCTTATATACTTCACTGCAGCCTACTTCGGATTATATGGACTGCGGACAATGTCCGTCTACTTGGCTGATCTAAAGTATCCATATTTTGCACTGGTCACTTTACGCATAACCGTTCTCGTGTGTATAAGACCTGTGCACAGAAAATGTAAACATGACCTGAAAAGCCTATTTGGATTATTTCCGTGAATTTCGTTGTTCTGCCCTATCTATTTTTGTCATTCATTCATTTGAACTTACGGCCTGCTTACTACACCTCAGCAGTACAACCAAAGAAACAGTATTGCAGTGGATCCCAGGTCACTGTGGCATACCTGGAAATGAAAAAGCTGATCTCCTGGTAAGGAAAGGGGGATCACTGGAACAAATAGAAAATGATAATACGTACTATGAAAGTAAGACCATGTTAAAAGTAGAATATAAGAAAAAGTGGAAGCAAATGTACCCAACTGCAGAACCAAATGACCCCTACCACCAAATGTCACGCAAGGAAGAAACCATCATTTTCAGACTACGAACTGGTCACAACAGACTGAGAAGTCACATGTTCCGAAAGCTGAAGATTGGTGAGACAGACCTGTGCAACTGTGGACTGAGCCCAGAGACTGCAGAACACATTCTTCATGCCTGTCAACTCTACTAAGAAGAGAGGGAGAAAATATGGCCTACTGAGACGGCACTGCTTCCCGACTTGAGGGGTTCCATGGATGACCTGAAGCGAATCATACAATTCATTGAAGCTATTGGTGCTGTAAACTGATATCTGACTGAAGAACGATGAAGAAGAAGAAGTATGAATATTGTTGTTTTTTTTACTTTCTCTAAGTATTGTTTTTCTGAGTGTTTCTTTTGGTCTACCCCTTGCTCTTGTTCCTGTAGTTGGCATGCAAGTATATAAATAGTGATCAATGAAAATCAAAGCAATAAAAAACGTAAATAAAGAGGTCCTAATTAATTACTGACAAAGGTCACGTTTTATGTATACCTATTGTTTCCAACCAATACAAAATATGGATAAATCTGATGAGTGACACAGACCGCAGGTCATATAGTTTAAGTCGGAACTGCATGAAATACCCGGTTTTCTTATCCTTCCCGAATTTTCCTTGCCTGAACACCACCCCCTACCTCCCATCCGACATGCGTTCCCCACAGCTCATAGGAAGAAAAAAAGATTTCTCTGGAGACATCATGACAAAATAGATTCCAAACCATGACCTGAAGATAAATCTGTTTACAGAGAAGACCATTAATCTCTTCTCATGTTCAGATCTCTCGTCATGTATTTTCATTACGGAAGATGCCAAATAGTCATTTGAGACCGTCGAATTGCATTGCTGACGGCAGAACATTCCCTCTCTCTCTCCCTCTCTTTTGCCATTATCTATCCTAATCAAGATACAAATTTTTCTTCTTCTTCGTCGTTCTACCTCAAAAGGACGTTTTGTGGCGTTATGTCTGTTTACAGCTTTGCTGCGATGCTGCACCTTCCTTTGTAATAAGACAATAGTCATACTAGATTTCCAGCAAGATGGAAATATGTTGTGCCGCCGTTATTTTGAGCCTATGACCCGACACATCATTCTTCAGTGGGACTTACGCAATTTTTAGGTAATTTCGATACATGAAATACATTATTTTTTAGGTAATTAGTTGCAATTTAGGAAATAGTCTGACTCTATGGTGGAGAGCTATAGGTCGCATCTTGGGCTTCCAAAGTGACAGGTTCAACTTCCGCCAGGCACAACTGCTCATCTGATCCATTCAGAAAACAATAACTGCTAAACGTAATTATATTGCCTAGAAAATCCTTAATATAAAGACATAAAATGCTGGATTGATGCACGACCGGTATCCAGTAAAGACATGTGTACAGAATGTAAACATGACCTAGAAGGCTGAATTATTTATTATTTCCACGCATTTCGGTGATCGACCTTGACCTTATTTTTGGCATGCGACTCTAAGTATGTTAACAGTGACCAACAACAACAAAAATGTACGACAATAATTAAAAACAGTGTTGCTATTCTCTGCTCCCCTCTCGGGCCCAGTCGTTACACGGGCGAGGCTAGCAATTTGGGCTGATAACTGATTGACATGCTGATTGGGCTAACAAGGCTTTTCGTGTGGCTAGCAATGATATTGACTGGGCTAGCAATGCTGTTCATGGTTGTACCTATGCTATTTATTGGACTAAGAGTGCTCTTTGCGTGGCTAGCAATGCTATTGGAGTGCTGGTAATACCAAATATGTTTTAGCAATGCTATTGATTGTGCTAGCAATATTATTGATTTGCTAGTAATGTTATTGATTTTGCTAGCAATGCTCTTCGTGATTTTGGCAATACTTTTTGTTGTGCTGACAATGGCAAACATGGTTTAGCAATGTTATTGATTGTGATAGCAATCTTGTTTTGTAGGCCTAGAGATATAAAAAAAAAATAATCCAACATCCCAAAGGCAACCTAAAGTTTTGGAAACAGCCGTATTTATTTAGTTTATATTATATATATTATTCAGTGGCGTATCGTGGATCAATTGCGCCCGGGGCGGAATCATAATTTTCCGCCCTTGTGACATAAAAAAAATATGTCAGTGATTGTGAAAGACTGGACGAAATTAAATTTGCCGCCCTCCTGATGATGCCGCCCAGGGCGGTCCGCACCTCCGTCCCCCCTCGCTACGCCACTGTTATTATTCGTTGTATTATATATTATTAATTTATTTATTTATTTAGTTTCTTATAATTTTACCGGAAGCTAGAACAATATGTTATTAAAATAAATACACCAAGCGTTACAAGAACAAAATGAATAGATTACACGGATCCTCATTCCACAACATGACCGAGTGATACTTGTTCTCACCCCGTCCTCGGAGAACTCAATGATCTACATCACCATCCCTAGTTAGGTATAGAAACGGTAAGCTGGCAGGGACCGCCTGGAGATGGCCGGCGTTTATTTGCACTGGAAGATGAGATTAAAGATACGAAAACTCCAGTAAATATGTGACACTTTGATGAGAATGAAGATTTTTTGGTTCTCCTAAGAAATCTATTCTGGTGCGATATCAGTTCCACTTCACCTTCCAATAACTGTTTCCTGCTTCCTTCAACTAAATCTAGTTAGTTCCTGCTGCTACAAGAATTGCGTTGTGACAGTTTAAACGGTTATCCGTGTATGTATTTTGTTTATGTGTTCTAGACTTTTCTATAAATAAAACATCAAGTAGTTTTTGTTGTTATTGTTGTTGTTATTGTTGTTGTTATTACTTGATGTAATTTATGACTTAATTGTTGTGCGAATTACATGTTCTAAATAATCAATTATGACGACCATTGCATGAATTAGATGTCTTATAAAGTATAATCAATTATGACGATTATTGCTTGAATTAGATGTCTCATAAAGTATAATCAATTATGACGACCATTGCATGAATTAGATGTCTCATAAAGTATAATCAATTATGACGACCATTGCATGAATTAGATGTCTTATAAAGTATAATCAATTATGACGATTATTGCTTGAATTAGATGTCTCATAAAGTATAATCAATTATGACGATTATTGCTTGAATTAGATGTCTCATAAAGTATAATCAATTATGACGACCATTGCATGAATTAGATGTCTCATAAAGTATAATCAATTATGACGACCATTGCATGAATTAGATGTCTTATAAAGTATAATCAATTATGACGATTATTGCTTGAATTAGATGTCTCATAAAGTATAATCAATTATGACGATTATTGCTTGAATTAGATGTCTCATAAAGTATAATCAATTATGACGACCATTGCATGAATTAGATGTCTCATAAAGTATAATCAATTATGACGATTATTGCATGAATGAAATTACTCCTTAAGTATGATCAATTATGACGACCTTTGCATGAATTAGATGTCTCATAAATTATGATCAATTATGACGACCTTTGCATGAATTAGATGTCTCATAAATTATGATCAATTATGACTTGATTGTTGTATAAATTTGATGCTCTAAACGATCAATTATGACTTTACCTGGAAGACTGGTGTGCCGGGAACTAGCGTAAATTTAAACTGCGGCACAATCCATTGTCTCTGGACTACTTCCTGCGAAAATTTAGCAGGATCATTGTTCTACTACAGGAGAGATTCAGTGGGAGTTTGAGAATGAAATCTAGCAAGATCATTGTTCTACTACAGGAGAGTTCCAGTGGGAGTTTGAGAATGAAATCTAGCAGGATCATTGTTCTACTACAGGAGAGTTCCAGTGGGAGTTTGAGAATGAAATCTAGCAAGATCATTGTTCTACTACAGGAGAGATCCAGTGGGAGTTTGAGAATGAAATCTAGCAGGATCATTGTTCTACTACAGGAGAGATCCAGTGGGAGTTTAAGAATGAAATCTAGCAGGATCATTGTTCTGTAATACAGTAAAGGAGATTATGGTGATTATACTTCGCTGGAATAGTCAAATTAATCATTAAGAAAATTTGAGTCAAAAGGTCTCCAAAATGTGGCTCAGGTTAAACCACGACATTTCACTGGTATAAAGACATGTGAAACAGAAAGTTAAACATACCATGAAAGGCCGAACTTGATTATTTCCGTTCATTTCGTTGATTGGCGATAGTTATTTTCGACATGACTCCAATTATGGAAATGGTGACCAACGGAATTCACGACAGTACTTCAAAACATAATGTATAAGGTCATGTTTACTTTCTGTACGGAGGTCTTCTGTACATCGACTGTCTCGGTTATACATGACATACAATTGTGAGACGAATTTCTTTGGGTTTCCTCGCGGGGTATTTCCCCAGATCTTATCATTTCCGGACGTGTGACGCATAAAATGACACATATGATAAATAGAATGGAGTCTCCAATCTGGATATTCCAACCTTTTATTCCAAGGGAGATAAGGAACGATAAATGGGATAAATCTGACAGTTTAAATATTGAAATTTTGAAGAAAACCTGAATAGCGTTTAAAATTGCAGTACCTTCTTCTTCTTCAGCGTACATTCTCAAACTCCTGCTGAATTTCTCTTGTAGCAGGACCATGGTCCTATTACATTTTCAGCAGGATGTAGTCCAGAGAATGGAAATGCGTTGTGTCGCCGTTTTATTTGCGCAAATGGCCCGACACATCCATCTTCGGCAGTAATTGCAGTACCTGTATTTAAGTGCCAAGTTCTTTTGAGTTTTTTTTTTTTATAGTGTCAGCACAGGGTAACAAGAATTATTAATGAATTATTGAATTATTATCATAACATGCATAACACATTGTGTTATGTTTAAGAGTAAGTAAGAGTTACTTTTAACTTAACAATAACTGATTCACAAGAAATGTAGGCACTAACAATAACTGATTCACAAGAAATGTAGGCACTAACAATAACTGATTCACAAGAAATGTAGGCACTAACAATAACTGATTCACAAGAAATGTAGGCACTAACAATAACTGATTCACAAGAAATGTAGGCACTAACAATAACTGATTCACAAGAAATGTAGGCACTAACAATAACTGATTCACAAGAAATGTAGACACTAACAATAACTGATTCACAAGAAATGTAGGCACTAACAATAACTGATTCACAAGAAATGTAGGCACTAACAATAACTGATTCACGCAAAAATGTAGGCATCAACAATAACTGATTTACAAGAAATGTAGGCACTAACAATAACTGATTCACGCAAAAATGTAGACATCAACAATAACTGATTCATAAGAAATGTAGGCAACAGCAGTAACTGATTACCGTCTCAAGAAATGTAGGCATCAACAATGACTTATTCACAAGACATGTAGGCATCAATAATAACTGTTTCACAAGACATGTAGGCATCAACAATATTTGATTCACAAGAAATGCAGGCACCAAAAGTAACTGACTGTCGTCTCAGGAAATGTAGGCATCAATAATAACTAATTCACAAGAAATAGCTACATCAATAATAACTAATTCACAAGAAATGTAAGCATCAACAATGACTGATTTACAGTAATGCAGACATCAACAATAACTAATTAGAACAAAAAATGGACACATCAACAATAACTGACTCCCAATAAATGTAGACATCAACAATATCTGATTGATGTCTCTCTCTCTCTTTCTCTCTCTCTCTCTCTCTCTCTCTCTCTCTCTATATATATATATATATATATATATATATATATATATATATCATACTTTCGTGATAGCTTGATAAAACTCACATGCGATGTTAGTGTTGATTGGTGGGTGTTTAAAAAAAATTATGAGCCAACATTATTTCATTCTGTACAGACACATTTCATTCTGGACAGACACATTTCATTCTGTACAGACACATTTCCTTCTGTACAGACACATTTCATTCTGTACAGACACATTTCATTCTGTACAGACACATTTCATTATGTACAAACACATTTCATTCCTTACAGAACATTTTATTCTTTACAGACACATTTCATTCTGTACAGACACATTTCTTTCTGTACAGACACATTTCATTCTGTACGGACATTTCATTCTGGACAGACAAATTTCATTCTGTACAGACACATTTCATTCTGGACAGACACATTTCATTCTGTACAGACACATTTCATTCTGGACAGACACATTTCATTCTGGACAGACACATTTCATTCTGGACAGACACATTTCATTCTGTACAGACACATTTCATTCTGTACAGACACATTTCATTCTGGACAGACACATTTCATTCTGGACAGACACATTGGTGTCTAGTCTCTTTTAGCAGATGAATGGTATAAGTACTGACAATGCCCGTCGCTTCCGCCGCTCGTTGGATGACCTTCTCCTCATTCTGCAACCCAGACGTCTAGTTCTAGCAATTCCACATTTAATACTGACTACTAAATTTCTAAATCTCTAAAATTCTTAATATTAAACCTGTTCCTCTCTGATAACTAATCTAGGATACAATAATATTAGGTACAATCACATATCATATGCCTTCTTCTTCTTCTTTTTATTGTTTACCTTGGTTATGTTTATCGGACAACGGATCTTATAAACATAACCATTTATTTATTGCTTAACATTAACCCATTCTACACAAACTGGTTCCATTGCTAACCTCAGTTTGCTACCAGGCACACAACTATTCTAGCAGCCATCCTAAATTAATTAATATTTAAATTTATTAATAAATACATGTTGTCGGATAAATATATCCAAGGGAAAAAAATGAAATAATCAAAGGAAAAAAAGTAAGGTAGGCGCATGATATGTGATAGAACCTAATGTTATGTTACGTACTACATGCCTGGTAGGCCACAGTCAGGCCGTTCTCGCCGTTCATACCTGGCAAAACACATGTATATGTTTATAAATACTACAAAAGAAAACAGATAAAGAATGGATAGTGGATACTGGAGAAAAACAAGCAGGCAAGAATAATTTTTGTGAAACCATTTGCATATTGTTCATCTGATAATAGTGACAGCCAAGGGGAAACAACTTTCACAGGTCTAGTGTTTTTTCCGTTAATTGTTTCCCCTTTATAATTAGAAATTTTAGTCTTGTGTATTCAGGAACTGGAGAAAATTATTCCATCAACAAACTTGGTGCGTTTGTGTCCTGAGGAAGATTATATATTATGGAGATACTGTGAAGTGAGACGGAAAGGTATAAGTGTAAATGATAAGTTTGAGGCAGACATCTTACTGGGAAAAAGGTAGTGAACTTATATCCATAATCTTTGTCTACACTTTATTGCTTCTAAAAGATTATGTGCCCAGTTTTGTAGCATATCATTGTCTCCCTTAACACAGATCCTGCATTTCCAATTGTTAAGTATTATCCCTGAATAGAGCCAAATTAATTTCAACTTATGGAGATATGTATAATTGATGTTTGCACATCATCAGAAGGCATAAAAAGGTGTGGAGAATTGGATTCACTGTACTCAGGTTATCCCAATCCACTCCATCCCTTTCAACGAACTGACATGCCTTGTGTCAAAAGTACCCCTCATGGTGCGTAACTGTAGCTTCAATAAGGGATGTTTTAAAAAAAATCCTTTATAAACAGGACGTCTCGGGTGGGATTCAAACCCGCGACATTTTGGACATATAACTAACATCTTGACCTCTACGCCAGTAAAACCCCAGGCGCACCCAAACATTCTTCTTCTGTGTTTCTTTTAATTAAACTTCTTCAAATCGAAGGACATACTCCTTTGTGTTCCGGATCCGAAAGGATATCAAAGAATACAAACACCGTGACTTGTCATGCATGTAGTAAAATACGACTAAGAAGGTTTTGAAGTGTGTGTTGCAGTCGCATAATACAAGTTATTGTGAAAGAAACGCCATGTTGTATTTCAAAAAATGTCAGGACAAAAAATAAGCCTATCGCTTTCCAGCTGTAAACCATGACATAGAGTGTTCCGATCTCCATACTACTTTCTGCATTTGAGAATAAATGAACAACGGAAAGTAGTCACCTTCATTACCTACATTACAGCCACCTGTATCACAACGTGTTTTGTTTGTTGTAATCTCAAATTACTCTCAATACAAATAATAAAAAATCTAATTAATCTCAAATTACTCTCATTACAAATAACAAAATCTACGTAATCTTAGTTACTTGCATTACATATAACTATATACTTGTTTTTCTAGACCAAACGCTAAATAAGATATCTTTCACAACATACACACCTAATTTAGGACACCCCCATCTATTTCACAAGATATACACCAAATTTAGAACACCCCCATATATTTCAAAAGATATACACTAAAGTTAGGACACTCCCATCTATTTCTCAAGATATACACCAAAGTTAGGACACACCCCATCTATTTCACAAATTATACACCAAAGTTAGGACACACCCATCTATTTCACAAGATATACACCATATTTAGAACATCTCCATCTATTTCAGAAGATATACACCAAATTTAGGATACCCCATCTATTTCACAAATTATACACCAAATTTAGGAGACCCCCATCTATTTCACAAGATATACACCAGATTTAGGATACCCCCATCTATTTCACAAGTTATACACCAAATTTAGGAGACCCCCATCTATTTCACAAGATATACACAAAATTTAGGATACCCCCATCTATTTCACAAGTTATACAGCAAATTTAGGAGACCGCCATCTATTTTACAAGATATACACCAAATTTAGAACACCCCCATCGATTTAAAAAGATATACACAAATTTAGGACACACCCATCTATTTCACAAGATATACACCAAATTTAGGATACCCCCATCTATTTCACAAGTTATACACCAAATTTAGGACACCCCTATCTATTTTACAAGATATACACCAAATTTAGAACACCCCCATCTATTTCAAAAGATATACACAAATTTAGGACACACCCATCTATTTCACAAGTTATACACCAAATTTAGGACACACCCATCTATTTCACAAGATATAAACCAAATTTAGGACACACCCATCTATTTCACAAGATATAAACCAAATTTAGGACCCATCTATTTCAGATCCATGGAACGCGAGAAACTGTGATGCTTGCTCTTTCCGCCAAATAAATAGCAAAAGTCAAAAAAGTGAAATCTGGGAGAACGTGCGCCTAAAACAACGTTTGAAACGATACAAACAACCTGACTGTCAGAGATGTTTGACCAATATTTGCCACACACAGAGTGATTTGTAGAACGTCTGAATTGG